>CM071926.1:157458218-157893707 GCA_016081115.2 Rehmannia glutinosa | reverse complement strand
CATGTAGTTTAACAATCTCATTCACATATCTTTTTGCCGTATTTTCGAGAGTAGAACCCCATCTAAATGGTAAAAAGTGAGTGACTTTGTTAGTCGATCAACAATAACCCAAATGCGTCATTTTTCCTGGTGTCATCGACAGACCATAAAGAAAATCAATAGTAATACGCTCCCACTTCCAAACAGGAATAGGTAATGGATGCAATTTGCCTGGTGCCTCGATGCTCGATTTAATCTGGCAAGTTAAGCATTTCAAACATACTCGCTACATCTTTCTTCATTCGCTCCACCAATAATGGCTTTTTAAGGTCTAATACATTTTTGTACTACCCTGGTGCATGGCATATGGTGCAGTATGAGCCTCTTCCATTATCTCATGCCTTAAGCCATCAACATCAGGGATACAAAGTCGATTATTGATCGTCAAACTACCATCACTATTCGTAACAAATGATGTACTATTTCCTTGTTTCACTTTTTTCGCAATCTTTTGGTGGTTTTATCATCACGAAATTGTGCTTGTTTAATTCTTTCAATCATCATAGGATCTAACACCAAGTGAAGCACATAAAACACCCATGTCATTTATATTTAATTCAACATTCATCTTCCTCGTATCTAGTAGATACGGTAAAGCATGCACCGAGAGATAAGAAACAATACCATAAGATTTTCGGCTCAAAGCATCAAGAACAACATTAGCTTTCCTTGGATGATATTCGATAGTACAATCATAATCTTTCAAAGAATTCAAGCCATCTTCTCCGACGCATGTTCAACTCTTTCGACTCACTCAATAAGTATTTCAAGCTTTTATGATCGGTGAAAATTTGAAATGTAGAACCATATAGATAATCTCTCCATATCTTTAAAGCAAACACAACCGCAATAGCTCAAGGTCATGAGTAGGATAAGACATCTCGTATGGTTTAAGTTGTCTAGATGCATACGCAATAACCTTACCGTGTTGCATTAAAACACATCCTAAACCTTGATAAGAAGCGTCGCATCAGTAAACAACGAATCCATCGACACGGAAGGAATAGTCAAAATGCAAAGGTGGGTAAGCCTTTTCTTTAACTCTTCAAAACTCTTTTGGCAACTATATTTCCATTTGAAAGAAACATCTTTTCGTAGTAATTTTGTCGGTGAGTTGCAATAAGCGAAAAATTCTCAACAAATCGTCGATAGTATCCCATTAAACCTAGAAAACTACGAACTTCGTAACACTTTTTGGGTTTTCCCATTTGGTCATCGCTTCGATTTTACGTGGATCAACTTTAATCCGTCACCGTAAAAACAACGTGTCCCAAAAAGATTACTTGATCTAACCAAAATTCGCATTTCTCGAGTTTTGCATACAATTGTTTCTCTCGCAAGGTTTGCAACACAATTCTCAAATGTTGTTCGTGTTCCTCAAACAGATTTAGGATATACCAAGATATCATCAATAAAGACAATAACAAATTTATCTAGATAGGGTCTAAACACATTATTCATCAATGCCATAAATACAAAGTGCATTAGTCGGTCAACGGCATTACCAAAAACTCGTAATGGCCATACGTAGTCCCGAAACGCTTATTTTTTTTGAAATGTCACCGCAATCTTCAATCGGTGATATCTTGATCTCAAATCAATCTTTGAGAAAACTCTAGCACCTTGCAACGATCAAATAAATCATCTATCCTAGGTAATGGATATTTATTCTTTATCGTTACTCGATTCAACTCGATAATCTATACATAATCTCAAAAAGTACCATCTTTCTTTTTAACAAACAACACAAAAAGCACCCCATGGCGAAACACTCGGTCTAATATATCCTTTATCCAACAGTTCTTGTAGTCAAGGTCTTTAATTCTTGTAACTCAACAGTGCCATTCGATAAGGAGGGATAGAAATTGGCGGTGTACCAGTTGTAATTCAATGGTGAACTCTATATCTCTATCCGGAGGTAATCCGGGTAAATCATCGGGAAATACATCTCGGATACTCTTTAACCACCTGAGTGTCTTCAAGTTTCAAACCACATAAATGTGTGTCTATTACGTGGGTTAAGTAACATTCGCACCTTTCTTAATCATTTTAAAAGTCGTAGATGCAGATATTATACATGTAGGCAAAATTTCTCTTTCCCCTTTAAATACAATCTGCGTCTGATCGGGAAGCTCTAACGATATCTCTTTTGTAAAGCAATCCATTTAGCATGGTGTTCGGTTAACCAATCCATACCCAAAATCACATCGAAATCTCTTAAGGGCATAACAAGTAAGCTAGCACTCAATTCCGATTCGTCGATCAAAATTTTACAATCACGATATACGTATTTACAATCACCACATTCCCTCTTCGGAGTTCGAACCAAGAAATCATAGCCTAATGTTTCGGTTTATTACCCAAATGTGATGCAAATGATTGTGAAATAAATGAATGTGTTGATCCCGATTAAATAAAACATAAGCATTTGTATCGAGAGATTGAGAGATTACCAAGAATTACGGTTGGTGCGAACTTTTAGCTTCTTCCTATGTCATAGCAAAACTCGAGCCGGACCTTGTTGTCTGCTCGCTTGACTTTCTTCCTCGGACCGCCTCTTCCTACACCGAATCTTCCTCGACCCTACCTCTATTAGGGTTGAAACCACTAAATCTAGTTTGCTCAACTATGGGTTCCTCGCGTGGTTTTATGCAATTCCTTGCTATATGTCCAGGTTCACCACATCTAAAACATTTTCCTATAAGCAATCTACATTCTCCATAATGATTCTTACCACAATGTGCACATGTGGGAACCTGGTGGTGTAGAATCAACACTCTTCTTGGGCCGATGTTGCCCCCTAAAACTACCACTTTTTGAACTACTCGGAAACTCCTCCGTGTAGGCAATCAGAAATTCCTTTCTAGTTCTAAATCCTCCCGTTTCATCACCATGCCTCTTCTTATTATCTTTGAAAGTTTTGTTTTGATTCAGTTTCCAATTTCTCAAAGACGTATTCTGCGGCTCTCGCTACTATAAGACTCCATATCTCAGAGGTGTAATACGATTTCGAATAGCAAATCGGAGTCCGATTCAAATCTAGTACATTTCTTCTTTCCGTGGCTACCATATGTAAGCATAATGAGAAAGCCGATTAAACAACACTTCATACTCGGAACCGATTGATTTCCCTTGTTTAAGTTCTAGAAACTCTTTTTCTTTCTCGATCTCTTTAAACTTCTCGGCAAGTATGTATCATGAAATTCTCATAGAAAATCATCCCATGTCAATACGGTGGTTGAACAAAGATTACTATGTGGTATAGTCTCCCACCAATCATACACATTTCCCGAAAGAGTGATATTTGCATAATCAAACTTTTCTTCATGAGTACATTTCATCAAGTTTAGAACCCTTCTCGCTCGTTTCACCACGTTTTCGACCTCCATCCGTGGGTCAAAGAGTACCAACAAAATCAACAACTCCCATCTTTCTAAGTTTATCATATTTTCTTTCACGTGGTTCGGGGATTTACCAAATGGATAAGGTGGATACCCAAAATGAGCGGTATTCCATGCACATGATACGTAGGTGAATGAGATGAGTGTGACTGCGCTCATACCGCTTCTTCCCCTCCGTGAACACTTTGCTCATCATTATGTGCATGTGCTTCTTGACTCACAACCCTTTGCCTATAATATGACAGAAATTGTAACTTTCGTATAATATTTAATGATAATGCACATGTCATGCCATGATCTACAGAACCCCTACCCGGCTCGATACCAAACTAAACTGTAACACCCTTATCATTGTAATACATATTTATATCGTATAAAAATATAATTCATAGGCAGCACAGTTGCATTGCGCATGAGATTAATATATTAATCATCAGTTATAACCTTTTCGATTCAAGCGGAAGCATTTACTCAAAACGATTTAGCAGCAGTCATTCACATATGTGCATTCATCCATATTACACAACATTAACGACTGTGCCCTTTTATATACGATCAAAATAAAACTCCCTATATGATATGCAAATGATGAGCTGAGGAGAAGGATGGAAATCCAAAGGCCGACCTTTGATCCATGCTTTAACTTCTGTCACCCTCACAGATCAACTTTATATACATCAACTAAAAATTGGCAACATTGCATTTGGTGAGTTGCAAGCTCAGCAAGTATAGTCTAATAACAAGTTATTTAACATCACACAAACACATTATCACAATCAATTGATCATATCATTTATAAATATATAAATGCACGTGCTTGATCATTTTCTTTTACTGTTATGGGCCAACTAATACCAAGAATAAATCGTGATCACGAAGATGGCCATGGCACTCTGTAATTCTTTATTTCACGTAGAGTTCAGTGAACTTGGGGTGGCCGTACGGTACTCTGTAATCCAGAAATTCTGGATGACTGTAATTCTGTGATTCAAGGTCATTAGTGGCCATAACAGAATCCATTAATCTCTGATGAATGCATTTCTGTAATCACATATTTCCTTTCCGTATCAATAACATCAGTAAAGATCGCCTATCTCATTTTTCATATCAATAACATCATTGGAGATCACGTATCTCAATTCCATTTCAATGTCATCACATAGAGATCATATATCTCAATATCATGACCATATCATCATAGAGAATTATGTAATCCTCATTAGGGCACGATAAGCTACTAATCATTGTAGCCAAATAAGTAAATAATTCATTCCAACACATTAATCATATAATCACACAAGTCAAATAACAAGCTAAAAGATTATACTCACCACAGGATGCCCTTATCTTAAAGATTTCGCCTAGTCGGCCTTAGTTTCCCTTTATCGCGATTTTGACCTATTAACATATTAAAAATTCATAGCCACAATAAAAATTATATATGTAACTCTAATAATATTTTGAATATGCAGCCCATAATCTGTCATATTCTCTGATTATATGATTCTTACCCCAATTAATTACATATTTCAGTTAATTCAATTGTCTTTAATAAACTTGCTAGTGTGATTATTTTATTCTCTAAATTTATTATTAGAACAAAGTATTATGAATCATCTAAATGAATAGTTGAAATACTCAATAACCTTATTGATGCTGACGACACTCATTCATACATCTTTCTACTCACTTTTCTTTTTTCTTTTTAATATTATCTTTATTCTTAATTCCAAAATCAGAAAGTACAGGAGCAAAAATTAAACCAATTTAATAAGGTTAAAATCAATCAATCTTCCCAGTACCTTAAGGAATTACACATAAATTCAATTTTATTGGCAAAGATGAAATTAATATGTTTTCTTCAATAGCAACTACCCTCTTTCCTTTAAGTTAACTATTATATCTAATGTTAATTTTTTTACCAATCCTTATATGAAAACTGCATAACTAAGTTTTCTTTCTACATAAAAATCAAGATCAGCATACGGATGGAAATTTAAAGAATCATGACTAAGTTGATGATAAGAAAATAATTTAGCCGAAGCTTACCCTCGTTTGGACGCTCGTTTCTCTACGTGTGATTACTTTCTTTTTTGTTTTGATCGCGTTGAGTATGTTTGAGAGCAACTAAGATATATTCTTCTGACCATTGTTAACTTAAGGCGGTTAAGTGGACTAAGCTAGATATTAAAATATATCCTTATCCTATTTACAACCTCTGCAAATATTTTCTTGTTTCAGTTTTTTTACCGATATGCACGTGTATTTGTATAATTTCATTCCTATCCTAAATGCACATTTGGCTTATAGAAACTAAAAACCATAGTTACTCATACACCACCCAAATATACCTTTATAATTATATATATATGTAATAAGTTACATAGAGCCATTCATATATTAAAATGAATTACTCATACTCCACCATACACATATATGTATCTATATAATTACCATACACCTTATTATATATATCAATTTGCGTGTAGGTCATAGGATCTAAATTTACTACACATATATATTATATCTGTATATATATTATTACCATATATCTTATGTTTATAATATTTATTTACAAATCCTTGTTTTATTGCTACTTATAATTTTAGTCCCGTTCTATTTAATATCAAAATGTTATAGCCATTCTCATGTATAGATGAAAATTCAAATGCATGTACTATTTTTATGAACTATTAATCATGATAATTAAAATGCAAAAGTTTTGGTTTATGACATCTATCGTAAATTGTATATATATAATAGCAAAAGTTTGGAATAAAAATTTTCCCACCCATTTTCACATGTTGAATTCAGAAATTGTTTTACTACAAAATTGTAACCGTAGATCTTGCAATCTATATTAAATAAAAACTTTTATTTGTATGACTGTAGAAATGTAATTTCTTTACTTAATTCAATATAGGCTGGTACCTTTTGGATTTGTACAAGAGTTGTGTCGATTTCGAATGAGTGGTGGTACCTTGCATGCACTCATTATACGAAGAAGATGCATCCAACTGTCGATAATTTCTATTGTGTAAAGTGTGATTCGTTGTTTCTAACAGGGGTTTTGAGTTAATATTATTTAGATTAGATTTAGATTTAGATTAAATAATAAAAAATAAACATATAATATATAATTTAAATAAAGAGTGATACTTCAAGATATTCCTTCCTCAAATTTGTGCATGGCTTCCCAATTAAATTTTGACAATCGCTGCCCCAACAAAGTAAAGTGGCGCTAGCATTTTCATCAACAACTTGAACATGTATCATATACCTGCTCAACCAAAGTTCGAAAAACAATGTTAAAAATAATTCAAACAATTCTTAATCTAATTTAAATTTATTTTTTAAAATGTTTTTTAAAATTTGCTTGAATAGTTAATGTTGTATTTTGTATGAAAAATTGTAGCTGGCGAAGAGCTACCTGAGGAACTATATTGTCTGATCGGAAAAAAGATTCTTTTTAAAGTTCAGATAAAATTTGAAAACCTTTATAATTACTCCAGAATCTTTTCCATTGTTAAGTTGTCTACATATCCGGATCTAATCTGGAAATACGGAGTGATGAATCTTCAGACTCAAGTGATGTAAATTGTTTTTGGATGTATATGAATCTTTTCCATTTTCTCAATATTATTCATAAAGGATCATTATAAATTATTAATGTAATTTTGGATGTACAGGAATCGGATTTTTTTTTTATCAAAGTCGCAATCAGATGATAATTGTGATGACAAGTTTTTATCTCTTATCTTATTGTTATTATTATTATTATTACATTATTATTAGTATTCTTTACAAGTATCGTATTGTATATGTATAATTATTAAAAAATTACTATCTTTTTGTTTGTTTGAAGAAACTTCCTCAGAATCTGAGGTCAATGCTCCAATCAAGATGTAATGCCCACATTTTTCTTTAATGATTATATAATTTTTTTAATCATAATGAATGTTGGTATATTTAACACTAATGATTCATCTAGTGTTATAACAGGTGAAGAACGTGGGATCGGTGTGCTCGGAAGTTCATGTCAAAAGAATTATGACGGTATATATGGACATGAGTTATATATATATAATACTATGAGGTGATGTGTGTATATATGAGAAATTACATATTATATTGACAATTATTATGCTAATCAAGAGTGATTAAGTGAATTACTCATGCACTTCAAACTCATATGTAGTATATGGACTTGATGATATGGTGTTTTAGATGCAATTTTGTGAACGTTTTCCCTTCTTACTTAAGGTGATTATTTGGAATTTATGAACATGGTATTTTAAGTACATGCCTTAAGTATCTATAGGAACAAGAATTACCTTATTTGAATATGTAATGTATGAGATATACTCAAAACACTCAAACATGCCAAAACTGAAAATCTGTAAAACTTGACAGCAACATGTGCAACTTTGCAAACGTATTTTTTTACCATAAAATAAGTTTCTTATTTGGGATTTTTGAACTTGTTAATTTAGATACATGTCTTAGGTGTCTATAGGAACAAGAATCACCTTATTTGAATATGTAAATTATGAGATATGGCCCAAACACTAAGGCATGCCAAAACTGAAAAGCTGAAAAACTGCACAACAGCATTTGCCACTTTGCCAACGTATTTTACCCATTAAATATGTTTCCTATCTGGTATTTTTAAACATGATAATGTATATACATGTCTTAGGTGTCTATAGGAAGAAGAATTACCTTATTTGAATATGTAAAGTGAGAGTTATGGTCCAAATGTTAAAGCTTGCCAAACCAGAAAATTCTGTGACAGCTTACTATATCATGTTGGTGTGGTTGTTATGATTTGTATAAAGCAAGTAAAGTATCATGGTTGTTCCCTATTTGAACCACAAAAGTTAAGGTATATTCTCCATGATTAAATCACAATGAAGAAAGCAAGAAAAGTAAGGTCTTTATTTTATAAATTGGAACATGGCTAACAACTATCATGTGAAGATGTAGGGACTTCTTTTTTTTTTTAATGCTTTAATAGATGAGACTTGTATCTAGTTATTTTGCTGAGAATACAAAGTTACATATATGAATAAGAGGTGTGTGGATCTGAAAAATTTAGAGAGCCAATAAGTTCCTTCATTCTAAATAGTTTCCTCAACAATCTCTACATGAGACCTTTCAAAGAATCAAATCCAACTCTTCACCAAAGTGTGTTTTTACTTCTTCATACTATTTACTTTGAATTCAATAGTGCATAACATATATCTACACAAGAAGTAATCATACAAGTAGTTTCAACAAAGTTGCATCAAAGGATCTATTGAGTGAACCACTTTGCTTATACAAGATCTTGTAAGAAATAAGGTATGTATTTCCAAATTCGGATTTAATTGGTGAAATATTATGATATGCAAATTATTGCTTCTTGAGTACATTTATATTTTAGAAATACTTAGATAAATGTCACATATGCTAGGTTAAATTTCCAGATCCTTGTAGTTATTGATGATCTAATAACGAATTTTCTTTTACCATTGGACATTCATTTATGAATCTGAAAACTTGTATGATCTCAAACTTGCGAAGCATGTGTAGCATGGATATGATTTTATTTATAGCTAAATTTTGGATATGTCATTCCTATATGAACTATTAGTATCCCGTAATTTTATTGGAATTTTATCTATCCCGGTTTGGAGGATATGGAATTTATAATCTAATATGTTCACAGTGTATGAAATCCTGACAGTTTTTAGGATCCGTTTTGAATAATTACTTTGAACTATAAATGGATGATCATTTACTTTAGGAAAATTCTGAGACATGTATATATGTGTTAGGTATAATTCTGCAAAGTTTTAGATTTATACGGTATCTAGGTTGTGAGTTAAAAATCGTTCTTTACAGTATGCCCAGACTAGAATATAAGATGCCTGTACAATTGTATTCATTTAGAAAATTTGAAAATCATGTTTTTCACATCTATTTTATAAAGGAAAAATTTGTGATACTCTATTAGGATGTTAACTATCATATTACTAATTTTTACATGAATTTAATATTTATATTATCAGATTAATAATTTTAAGTATGTATAGGTCAGAATTTCCAGATTTAGAGCATTAGGCTTAATCATGTAATAATGAAGTTTTATGAACATTATTTAGACCATTTATGAAATCTTATATATATTTATAAATGAAATTTTAATGTCTATATTAATTGTATGTGTTTCTCATGAAAATATTTGACATGAACATTCCAAGAAGGCGAGCACACCGTGATCAAGACGTTCATCACCCTTAAGTGAAAGGTTTAGTAAATAAACAAGTCAAGTAAGTACATTCTCACCTGCAACATGATATACATAAGTTTATGAAATGCTCTTTTTATAAGTTACACTGATTTCAACATCTTATATTCGAGCATTCTCTATGAAAGGCATTTATGGCATTCTATACAAATTGTTGATGAGCTTTTCATGAATGTATATGTATGTATCACGTAATAGAAGCGTTACACACCCAATGATGATGTTTGTCCCGCTAGGTGGACTTGTCCCGCAAGGTGGACTTGTTACGTTTGGTTTGGGATTTGCTACCCCTTTCCTTTCGTGACAACGCGCTAATGATGTTAATGGTGTAACGCTTGGGCCCATAAAGATAAAATGAATATGCATGTTTTTTTATTTATGCATAGAAAGAGATGCAAAAGTTATTTACAATGATCATGCTCATATTTATGTTTTCATGATAAATGCTCATACTTTGAAAAATGTTTTTGTGAGAATTCAATGTGCTTACTAAGCTTAATGCTTATAAAAGTTATATCATGCTGCAGATAGGAATGTAATGAGGATGACTTAAGTTGAAGTATATGAGAAGTGTATGTGCAACGATGTGGGATTGGAAACGAAATTACGCCAAGAAAGACATTATATTTTATGATGTCAAATTATGAAACTTATTTTCAATTTTATGCTTCCGCTATGTTTTATTTTAAGATTGATTGAAAACCTCTTTTCAAATTGTATGCTTTCGCTATTTTCGAATTCAAACTCTTGGTTTGTGACATTTTCAATTTTCTCGTGATGATTTGTGTTTTTATGATATAATGGTCGATTTTAATACACTGCGAGAAAAAAAAAATTTCAGTTTTATATTGTGTAATTTTTCTAAAACCTGTTTTAAAGAAGTTTAAAGTTAACGAGCCTTGTAGCGTTCGTAAAGGGGCGTTACACAAGAACTTTAAAATAAGGCTCTCTACGTCTGAATCTTCTCTGTGCAAATGCAGATTGAATGAAGATTTCTCATCATCAATGACTTCTATGAAGATGAAAAGTGTCATAAATATTGAAGATGACAAGAAATATGCAGTCTGATTTGGTGTTTTTATATTTGGTTTCTGAACAATGTGAAGTTGGAAAAGGCTTAAGATTATGCTCATGGGAATGATTATTTTTAGCTAGGCTTAGATTCTAATCATTTTGTTGGGCTTTTGTATTGCTCAATGAAATATTTTAGTTAAGTATTTATATTTATTCGGAAAATGTATGATTCTTATACTTTGTATTTATGAATTGAAAATTAATTAATGTAATTTCTGAACATTGTTACTTTTTTTTAAGTATTTGAACAATTCGTACCATAATTATTTAAATTAACATTGACATATTCTTATTGTCAAGTGGTTTTTTTATTTTTAGAGTCTTCTTTAAAATTAAACACATAACTCTATAAGTTTTCAATAATTACTTAAAAAATAATTATTGATACAGATAATACTAATTGACATTATTTGTTACCCATTATTCTCCTTCCCTGTTGTTCTTCAATTTCTCTGCATTGCGATAAATCAAAAGTTCAAGTCTGTTCTTCGTTCTTCGAGCCTTATGCAATTTAACTTTATATTTTATTGTACATTCTTCTCATTTTATCGAGTTGATATGTATTTGAAACGATGGTTATTTTGCAGTTAAGGTCATTCCAACGACCCATATTTGCACCTAACTTGTCATCAAATGACTCATTCTCGTTGATCATTTGAACCATAGGTTACGTGCAAATATGGGTCACTCGAATGACTCTTCATTGCACTTGTCTTTTGAACGAAAAGTAACGATTCTTGGTCATTCAAGCAACTTAACTATAAATCAGTCACTTGTCATTAAAACGGCAAGCAACTTAAGAAATTACTTGACGATTGTCATTTGAACCCATCTATATATAATGAACATGCACTCTACTTTATTCTCAAATATATATTTTATAATTGTTCTTTTATTTACTTGCAGTTATGTCCTCACTGTTTTGGATTACCGCATATTATTTTGGATAGTTTGTTAATATCAAAGGAAAATTGAAATGGAGGAGAGGGGATAAATCTCAAATAAATAAAAAGACTTAATCCTAATTAACACCCTTGCAAAGGGTGAGGAATATTATTTGAGCTATAAGACTAAATTATACTACAAGAAATGTCTTTGCTAAATGCAATTGTTAGATATAACTTTCAACAATTTTACGATCAAACTTTATCTCATGACTTTTATTTATCATGTGTTGATATTAATATCCATTAGGACACTTTTTTCCCTTTATATATATGGTATGATTTATAATAAATGATTCTAGCCAATTTAGTATTTGATATCCTAATTTATTGAAATATGTTTCCTTTGAAAGAACAAATAAGATTCTACAATGTACAATATCATTTCATTAGTCATTTTCAATAATTTCTTGTGTTAGCAAATGTTGGAAAAATATGAGGTGTATAATCAGAAATGGCTTAGGAAATTTGAGCAAATTGATGGTGGAAACTTGTAAGTTTAAGTCGAAGCGAGTTCTACTGAATGAATTTTCAAACATTATTGTGAAAATATGTATGGTTTGTTCTCTGAATTTATGTTATAATATATATTTAGATGAAAATTATATGTTTGGACGTTATAGCTTTGACATAGATTTGTATGATTGCAGTGAAAAGATATTTGATTATAATTTTTGAAGTGTCTCCAAATAGATTTGCATGATTGTGGTGAAAAATAATTGGTTGTATTTTTAAAATCTTATTTCCATCAAAAACTAAAAACTGAAAACGAATCCATTTCATTGTGAATTTTCCTAAACGATCATAAATTCATTTTTAGGAATAGTTGGAGAAATAAAAAATGACACATGGAAATACATTCGTACAACGCCGAATCTTTTGACTAATTCTTCCATTTTCAAGAAATAGATACACTTGACTCTTGACTCTGTGAAAATAGTAAATTAACATCATATATATATATATATCTGATAGAAATTAATGTTCTTAAAAAGGAAACTAAGTTACCTTATGAAATATATTAGAAGATCGGAGTAGTAATATTTTTTGGACAGCCTAGCACACTTAATGGCCATAAATCTCTTCGTAGATAACGTTTTCTTCAAATTCTTCTGCTTTTTTGGTTCAAAAATAGACGCACACGGCGTATCGATGTACGACAGCTAGTTTATTCGCAACAAAAGCAGTTTTTTGTTAAAATTAAGTAAAACTTCATCAGTAAGCGCTAATGGTTGCTTAGCTTGGCAAAACGTCTCCCAAGATAAAACCACTTCTAATTCAGATAGTAGCATTATAAACCTGAACTCCTATGAATAAAAAGTAGCCCAGAACTCTCTTTTGAAAATTGGAGGGAGAAATATATGAAATACAGGAATCTATGGGATGATTTGAAATACAATCCGATGATTCATATTTACAATGGACGAAAAATTGGGGGCAAAATTCACAATTATTGGAAATATAAGGGACCAAACTACCAGTTTTTTCTTTCCAAAAGGGCCACATACATTCGATGATGGCTTGATGATTAAATTATACAAAAGTACGCCATTTGGCACTGACTTGGTGCTATTTCACTAACTCGATGTCTTTTATTCAAATAGTCCACTCAACGCTTAAACTCAGTCAAGTTGACTGAACTCTAAGCTCAATCTAGTCCACCAATTAAGCTCTCAAGCTCAATTAAGTCGACTAACTCTTCAAGCGCAGTAACTCACCTATCAAGCTCAATTAAGTCGACTAACTCTTCAAGCGCAGTCGCTCACCTATCATGCTCAATATTCGAAATAAAGATATTCTATTCTATTTTTATATTCCATCTTATACTCTAACGAAATGTGTAAATGCCACAAGTACAAAAATGATGTCATCATATACACGTGACATTTAATTTATTTTGTTCATTGGAGTACAAGTTAGAACTTGAAATAGAACAGGAGATTTCTTGTGCTCAGTTCGTTCATACTGGAAGCTGAAAACGAAATTGTATAAAAAGATTATACCAAGCGACAACGCTCGTGTGTAGGTATTTGGATCAAATTAACCACAAGTGTATAAGTTTCTGCCCCTCCAAACACTAGGGCTCCTTGAAGTCCAAACTAAAATGTCCAACTTGAGCTATATAAAGCTAACACTCTTTAGCTTATTTTCTAATGTGGATTGGTAAGGGAGTATAATTGAAGTGAATGATTTGAGAGTATAATTGGCACTACAAGAAATCCGGTCAAAGACATCGCTTAAAAGACATCGTTTTCTTGAATTTCATGATGCCTTACACTATACAACATCATGTTTTAAGTGAAGCGATGTGTATGAGCGGATTTTTTCGCTATTACACATCGTCTTTAGGAGCTGATGTCTTTGACCACCCCTTTTTTGGTTTATAACATCATGTTTAAGATCGGTTATTCCAACAGATGTCTTTGACCACCTTATATTTGTTTATAACATCACTATTAACATCATTTAGTTAAATTAGATGTTAAAACTCAATTATTATTACTCTAAAATAAAGGGTTAATTACAAAAGTACCCTTGATGTTTGACCTAATTACAAAATAACCCAGCTATTTTTTGAAATTACAAAAATACCCTAAGGTTTTATTTTATCTAACATTTAACTCCTTCATAAGCAAAATAATTTCAAAATCCCCCTTCATATTTATAAAATCATTGCAGTATACCCTAAAGCTTTCGAAACGGGCCGGCAGGGTGGGCCGACCATGCCAAAACCCGACACTTGAGCGGGCGGGGCGGGCCAAGAAAATCATAGCCCAACCCACCCCACCTTGGGCTGTGGCTTGGGCAGGCCGGCCCGCCAAAAATTAAAAAAAAATAAAAAATGAAAAAAATATTTTTCTATTTATATTATTAATTTTAATGAATTAAATATACTAATGGATAACAAAATATATATTTTATAAAAATATTATATATACTTTTATAAGAGATAAAAATATAAAATATCGATTATACTATTTCTTTTTATCTATTTTATCTATTTTTTTTTTAATTTCTGGCGGGCTAGCCCGCCCCGCCACTACAAGAAATCTGCCAAATAGCAACGGATATTAGCGATGGACCTAATCCATCGCTAATAGCGACGGATCAACGACGGATTCGCAACGAAATAAACCAAGAAAATAAATAAATAGTTCAAATGAAACTTAGCGACGGATATTAGCGACGGCTTTTCCCAAGTTTTTAAGAAAAATATTTGCGAAATATTATCAATTTAGCGACGGATACAAAAGTCGTTGCTAAATAATTAGTTCCGTTGCTACATTTATAAATGAATCAGAAAACTTTAGCGACAGATATCAAATCCGTCGCCAAATTCATAAATAAATTAGAAAAATCTAGCGACAGATATCAAAATCCGTTGCTATATTATTTAGATAAATTGAATTTTGAAATTTAATGTTTTTATTAGCGGCAGATATATCAAATCAAATCCGCTAAAATTATAAATAACATTTTTTTTTTGAATAGCAACTCATAATAAAAGAAGAAATTTTTGCTTCAAAAAAAAAACCGATCAAATGAAATAAGACAACAAAAAGCACTTTTTATTTTGTCAAAAAAATCACTTTTTTTTAAAACTTTCCCTCAGACTCACACTCATAGAATAGAGAACCCTCAATTCCTCATTCTTTCATCCTCAAATAGTGTCTCGCTCGCCTCTCTCTCGCTCTCTCGCCTTTCTTCTCTCTCTCTCGCTCTCGCTTGATTTGCCTCTCTCGTCTCTCGAATCTTGATCGACTCTACGAGGTTAAGGTATATATTTCATAGCCCTAAATTGTAAATTGATATGTATTTCTTTCAATTTGCACAGCCCTAATTAGGTTTTTGTAGAGGATTTGATTATAAATTGGTATTCCTAGTTCTTACTGCTATTTCTAGGGTTCGGTTTTTAACCATTTGGCCACTCTCTTCGTGTTCGTGACCTGCCGCAACGTGATTTATCATGGGGCTTTCGTGATTCTCGTGTTTTTGATTTTGGCGGAGGTGACGAGCTTGTGCCAGAATGTGTGGACTCTGGCTAGTGCGAGGAGATCGGATTTGAAATTTGCAGCCAAGGTGTATGATTTTTTGTCCCCTCCGTTTTATGCTTTGTATTCTGTTGTCAGGGGGATTTTAGGACCTTATTTTGTGTATCGTATGTTTGCATTTTACTTGTGTGGGGCTACTGATAGTGTGATACCGAAATGGGTTTGGATGTCGTGGGTTCTCGTAGTTGTGACGGCGATTTCCATTAGTATATTATGGATTTCGAATCTCTGGATTGAGTTCTATAGAAAGGGATAAGAATGTTGAAAAGAAAGTTAGATAAAAGTTAAAAATGAACAAAGTTGATTTATCTCAAGGAGTTTTAACACTCCTATATTATATCTCATGTAATATATGAATAGATAAATGAATGCAAAATCATTGTTGTTATGTTCTTGCAATAAGAATGTGGTGAATTTGTATTCTGATGGATGATCATGTTTGGAGTTTGTGAAACCTTTATGCTTTGTGTGGGTGAATGCATTGTGTTTTTTATTGCTATTAGTGGTTATTTTTGCTGATGAAATATATTCAACTCAGGTAGTGAATAATCAGTGGTTAGCTTCAGGTACTACTTATGTTTTGGAATGGCAGAGAACTTTTTTGCCTCAGATTTGACAAACTATTTTGCCTCAGATGCATCAGCTGTTACCACCACTGATCGTCATGCTGGAAAGTTCGAAGCCAAATTCTATGACAAGGTAAGATTATTCTTACGTCAGATGCATCAAATCCGTCGCTAAGAAATTAACGACGAGTAAAATAAAGACGGAAAATATCCGTCGCTAAACATTTTAGCGACGGATTTTATAGGTTTAGCGACGGAAATTTCCGTCGCTATTTTGTGATTTTCTTGTAGTGCGCCCCGCCAAGCCCGTGGCCCGCGGCGGGCTAGCCCATTTAGGCCCGCCCTTTGGCGGGCTACTAAATACTCGACCCACCCCCCTACCTTAGGCGGGGTGGGGCGGGGCAACCCAATAGGCCTAAAGCGTTATCTAAAATAATAATTCTAATTCAGTATATTTTATTAAGATAGCGCTAATTAAAAAATATTGTATATTTTCTTATAATAACATTTTGTACAACAAACGTTATCTATGAAAAATAATTTCCCTCCAACACATTATTCTCTCGCGCCTAATTGGTTTCTTCGCAAACCCTTTCTCAATAAAACTTCACAAACCGGTCTCAAAATCCTTTCACTCAAAATCTCGCCAAAAAAAAACCCAGGTCAGCTGGTAACTCCGGCCATGGGTTGAACTATGTAAGTAGACAATCTTTCTCTCTCTATCCCTTTCTTTTTCTTTCTCATTTTTTTCCCAAGAGTAGTTGAATTTTTTAGGTTGAATTTCCCCTGAACTAGGGTTTCTAAATTCGAAAAAAAAATCAAATTGAATTACGATTCTTTCACTTTTTGCTGTTTAAAATTGGTAATCTTTGGTGGGGTTGGTTTCTCGAACGGCGGCTTTGAGTAGGTCATGGAGATGAGCAGCCGTAAAGGTCCATCGAAGCATCATGCTCGACCAGCTTATCACAATCTCTACTTTGGTTAGATTTTGAACTATTGTTACGTTTTTTTTTACGCAATTTAGTCTTTAGTTGAATTAAATCAGTATATGTGGAATGCTATTATGTTCTTGTGGTTTTTTGATTTGATTTTGGAGAATAATATGCTTAGGTTGTGCTAAGGAGCATCATGTATGTGCCAAATATTCATGCCGTGTTGACCACATAGTTGGAAGGTACAATTGTCCCCCCTTTAGTGATTAGTTTGTCTCAGAATGCTAGAATTGAATTGGATTGATGTCAAAAACTAATTGGAATCAATTAAAAGACAAATTTAATGGAATTTTGTTTTGTTTGAAGTGTTTTTAAATTGAAATAATGAAGTTTTTGTTTTCCTTTCTTTCTTGCAGAGATATTTCAGAAGTAGAAGTTGAACATAAGACATTAGAAGAGGTTTCAGATTATAATAATTATCATGACTTATTCATAATATTGAGATGTGTCTTTGTAATACTTATGACAATTATTGCGGTTTTTGAGTTCATTGTAATTAGTTTGTAGATTGAGTTGCAATCTTATCAGAGTGCTGACTTCTTTAGGCAATCAAAAATGCCCGGAAAAGGGACAGAAGAAGTTTGTTGAGAGCTGTAAGTTTGTTATTAAAACTTAGCTAGAATTGAATCAGGGATGATGACGATGATCAGTAGTGATGATGATGATGAGCCCCATTATTGGGTAAGGCATATTTCAAGAACAATTTTCTGTTATAGGGAAGCTTTAGGACATCATTTTGCTGTTTGTATTGATATATACATGTTATAGTATAATAGTAGTCTCTGGTTCATTGCCTGGATACTATATCTTGGTCTTGACCTTGTTCTCGTTGTGTTTCAATTACAAGTTGAATTGATTCCCTTGTTTTGTTTATTTAACGCTTTTCTCTTGCTAATTGATACGTATTAAGAGTCTCTATTCAGGTGGGGTTGGTTTCTCGTTTTTGTCTGCTACTAGATTATTATACTTTCTGAGAATATATAGCTTGATCCAACTGTTGCTTGTGAGTGTGTTAATATATATTCTATGTATGCTTTGTCATGACGTGGATTGTGGGTAATATATATTCTATGTATGTTTCACAGAGGCAATGTTCAAAAACGAGAAATAATAATCTATCTTAGCACTAATTAATATAAAATTTAGTGATTATTAGCATGCTAATGGATAAAATTTGTCTGGACCTGTATATGCTTTGATTGCTTGGTAATATTGATAAAGTTAATCTGAATCAGTTTTGAAGTTTCTTTTTGATGTTGACTATGCTATTTCTTCCAAGGTGTTACTTGTAATTAAACCTAAATCTGAAACACACCCTTGGTTTACACTCGAATAGTAAATGATGTTCTGTCTGTGTTGTTGTTGCTTTACCCCATTTATGTAAATATGTATCATCTCTGTTTCATCTACTTTGATATAACATTGTTCTCGTTTCTAGATAAAGAATGTTTTTTGTGAAAGTAAATTCTTCAATTGTCTTTGTTTCTTTTTGTTGCATATTTGTCGGCCTTTGTCATTTGAATAAATTGCGAGATAAGGACTATGTTGTCAAGGTCAGTGGGCTAGAGATAAACCCTTATCCAATTTCTAGAGGCAAACTTACCACGTTTGAAATTGTTGCATCTACAAGTAAGTGCTCTGCTCATATTCTTTTACTATATCATGATGCTCTTTATCTTCCGATTCACATTGTTAGTTAATTAAGTGTTGAACCTTTTGCTAGCATTGGCTTTTTCTTTGTTAATTAATATGCTTGTGCATCAAACTCGCATTACCATTAGCTTCCCTACATCTTATTTTATTTTCTCCCTCTACTAGCTAATTAGTGGTGTTTAAATGGATGTATTACACCTATGCAAGGTGTATTTGAAATAAACAATATTATTATACATGTCTTGGTCAAGATTTCCTCTAATATTATTGAATACTTAAAATTGTTAGATAGATTTATTTCGAGTATTTTATTATGCATGTCTTTAAAATTTGAATTACTTTCTGCTTTTGAGTTATAATCTTTTAATTGTATTGTGCAGGTGATTAGAAGTAATAGTTGTTAGTTGTACATTTTGTACTTCTGGATGATTCAGCTCAAAGTTAGCGAATTTAGAGTCTTTTGGTGCCTTCTTTAAAATATTGGGAAACTGGATATTATTATACCATTTTGAAATTATTATATTTATGTGTGTAGTGTATGTATTGATCATGTGCTTATACTTGATGTTAATTGGTATATTGACACTTTTGAAGTTATGTAGTTTAGTATGTGTTGTTTGGACTTGTTGATACTAGTGTTATCCTTTTGGAAATTATTTTGATGTGATTGGATGAATTAGCATTAATGATATGTTGTTTCTTGCTTTCATGTTTGATGGTTGTTATATACTTGCTCGGTGGTGTGATGGTTGTTTCTCCGTTGTGAGGAGATGATTGTTGATGCAAAACCATTTCAATAAAATGGTGGGCAATTGTTTTTAAATTAAAAAATAATTCTTGTTTAGCTAATCAACATCGGTTTATGGCCGATTTCTAAAAGATTTAACACATTGGTCTCAGAATCGATGTTGTTCTACCAAAATTGATGTTGAACCCAATACAATAACATCATTTTTGTAAGAACAAAATCGATTCTGCATCGATGTTAAATCATTTATAACATCGGTTTTCCACCGATCTCAAAGAAGTCAACAACATCGGTCAAAACCTGATGACACTTCATAAAAAAGCTAGCAAATTGCAAGTTAACAACATCGGTTAAAAACGATGTCTTTGTTACATAACATCGCTTTTTGTATCCTTAAAACCGATGTTGAAAAGGTATACTTTTAACATCATCGATTACGACATCGGTTGATTTTTACATAGACATCGGCTAAAAACTGATGTCTTTGACCGGATTTCTTGTAGTGCATGGATATTAGAAGAAAATGTGATGATGATAGTTGAAGTGAGAGTTTTTTTAGTGTAATAGTGATTAGATGTGATTGATAATTTGCAAAACAAGAGAGAGTAAGTGGTGTGTATTTGTGATATATTTATGTAATGATAAAAATAGATAACATGTTTTTATGTTAAAATTATAAATGGATGCATGTGATTGATAATGAGTAGATAGTGAATTATTTGAATATTGCCACAAACAATCAAACGTTTAATGATACTCGTCTGAAAATGAAAGGGAGGAAAAAATTCACAAGCTAGAACTGCCTAATTTTTCACCTTCCCATCTCTATATTTCCAACAATAAACACATTTAAGTGACTAATTGTGTGCATTAATTTTTCATTTACTTAAAATTTGATTTTGAGAAATCCGAAATATTAAACTTATCTATTTTGATGTAGATTATGTCTACCTCATTTATCTATAATCTCAATAAGCAAATCTATTTAAATAATTGGTCAAAAGTAGGATCAAATCCAACTTTTCAACACAAAATTGTTAATCTGTAATTTTGTGTTATAATGATCAAATTGTAAATCTGTAATTTTGTTATGTAAATTGAAGACAAATATTAATATTAAAACATTTTGAAAAATTTACCTTCCATCCAAATCATATACAAGTTTCAACTTTTTAGGTTAAAGCTATATGAATTATTTACCTTCTTTTTTCTTTTATGACCAATTTCTTGCAAGCATTTCTAACTATCCATATCTCCCTCTTCTTGTCAAACAAGGTAAAAGTATAAAACCTGACCAACAGGTCTCTTATGAGACGGTATGAGACCATGAGACGGTAATACTTTAGTGTAACAAGTGATATTTTAGTGTAAAAATGATACTTGTCCAAATACACTTAAGTATCACTTTTTACACTAAAAGTATCACTGTCTCACGGTTCCACGGGCTTTCACTATCTCACATAAATTTTTGTGAAACCCGAAAACTTTATAAGCACTCATAGGTCAAAGAAAAATAAAAAATAAGTAAAAAGGAGATGGCCACGGAAATACTTACTGTATTATATAGAAAGTAGAAACAAGGACAAAGAAAAGGAAAAATTTGTTCAAATTCTAAAGACAGAATGGACTAATTATTACGTGTATTAATTATAGGCAAAAGAAAAAATCTAGAAAATAAGAGTACAATAATTCTCCTTGGATTTTCTTCCTATTCAAACAAATGCATTAAAAAAGATTTTATCACTTACAATAATTCCTATATACATTGTCCTTATCCGCAATTTCGTCAGACTTTATATATGCCAATACATTTTGGTTTTGGTTGCAAAACTTCAATAGTGTTTCTCATGTCCTCCTTTGTCACCAATTCCTTTTAAAAGGTAAAATCTCTGTTTAATTAATTTCATTTCATTTTTTTACAGAAGTTGATCTTCTGTTTTTTAAAGTTCTTGAATGAATCATATATTTATACTGTTTAATTTGCTGGAATTTAATCTTTTTGCGCTTGTGGAATTGTTATTCTTTACAGAGAATGGAATTTTCAATTCTCCAAATTCCAAAAAAGGTACAAATTTACTTTGAATATGATTTTTCATTATTAGTTGATTATTAATTTATTGATATTTTAATTTATAAATTTTAAGTGCTGTCTAAATTTGTTTATTCGCAACAATTATGAGGATCACCATGTCTTTTCTCATTTTATTAGATCTTATGTTTATGGGTATGAGCGTGGTGCTTTGTATGTGTTTTTGTAGATCTAGATACAGGTGACAATCATCCGTGCAGTTGAATAGAAGATGAAACACCATCCTGAATAGTAAATCTCATCTGGTAAATATTCCTGAAATGTTTATATTGATGTGCCATTTTTGTAGATGTTACATACTCATATTGTATTGTTCATCCATAGACCCTTTTTGCTTTGAATATGACAACTTAAAACAAGCAATTCAACATTAATTAAATTGGTGGTATTTCACGAGTGTTTTTCATTTAATGCTTAGATATTTGTTCTAATCCTTAGATCTTCAAATGATGGGACGAATCCGTAATTTTTTTTTACGAGGAGGCACAAAATAAATACAATAATAAACTACATTAAAAATAATTAATGCGGGCACATTTTGCTTTCTTTTAACCTAATTAATATATAAATTTTAAAAATAAATATGAAATAGTAAAAAATAATGAAAAAACTATTTAAATAAGGAAAAAAACTATGAAAAAAATTAAAAAAAATAAAAACTATGGCGGCATGTGAACCCATAGAGTGTGTGGATCCGTCTTTGTTCAAGGAGCTTTTGTGTTCATTTAAAATAATTTCTTGGGCTATTAAATTTAATTATCTTTTCTTTTTTTTTATACATGATTACAATACAAGAAAATCACGTAATAACTATGGATGATTTTTGTCGCTAGATAACTATGAAATACCAACAGAATTGCGATAAAAATAAAATTTTAAAATGTTAAAATTAGCGAAGATCTAGCAGCAAAATTATGCCATAAGATTAGCGACGATGTTATTGTCGTTGCATAACCGTTGTAGAAAATATAAAGATGGATAATATTGTTGTTATAACTTAGCGATGGAATTTATTCTTCGGTAAATTCAACTAAGCGTAAAATTAAGTTGTCCTTTGTATAAAGTTTAAAAACGGAACTTAATTTCCATATCGACAAATGTATATCCAGAGGTAATGTCTCAACTAATTTCAGCTCAAAGTCATTCTTTTGCCTTTCATTTCCACAGAAAAAATCTCAAATCATTCTACTCCACAATAAAAATCCCAAAATTTACATTTCCATATTGATCCCAAATTTTGTTCCTCTCTCTCTCTGATCAACATATGTTCAATCGCACTTTGGTAACTCATGCTTTTAATTTGTACGTTGCCTAGAAGCGTGACTATTTTACATAATTGCTAGTTGAGTGCAAGAACTCAATTAATTAAGTCGGTGATATTTGACAAGTGTTTTTATTATAATACAAGATATTACAATTAATTTTTTGATCTTCAACGATGTGTTCAAATAAATCAATTCCTTGGTATAGTTCATCCAAAAGTCCTTTCTTAGTTTATACATAATGTAATCAACTTACTAGAAAATGCATTAATTGATCAAAACTTATTAACACTACAACAAAATCACGGATTAGCAATGGAATTTTTCGACGGATGACTTCCATCACTAATTAGTAACAGTTCAACGATGGATTAACGTCAAAATCTCCTCCAATAAGTTTAAAAAATATTTTAACAAATGCTAATGGAAGATGGATCAGTGAAGGAAAACATAGCGACGGTATTGTGTCGGTAATATATTGCGCCCAATTATTTTAAGACGGATCAAAGATGGATCAGTGAAGGAAAATATAGCGACGGGAGTATATCATTGTTAATATATCTGGAATGTTACTTTATTTTAGCAATGGATCTGAATCAATCACTGCTATGTTTTAAATAAAATGATAGCATTATATTTGTGTCATGAGAGTATAAATTTTACTTTATTTTACCAATGGATGTAGATTTTGTTTTAGCGATAGATTCATGTCATTGCTATTTTTTGATAATGAAACAAGAATGTTTTTACTTATATAGTGACAAATTGAAGTATGTTGCTATATCTTGATAATGAAACAACACGTTTAATAATGAAACAACAATGCTTTTACTTATTTAGCAACAGATTCAAGTCTATCGCTATATCTTGATAATGAAACGACAACATTTAATAATGAAACAACCATGCTTTTACTTATTAGCGAGGGATTCAAGTCTATCGCCATTTCTTGATAATGAAACTACAACTTTTTTTACTTATTTAGCAACATTTTCAAGTTCTTTGCTATTTCTTCATAATGAAATGAGAACATTTAATAATGAAACAACAATATTTTTACTTCTTTAGCGATGGATTCTTAGACATTGTTGATCCGTCGCTAAAATTAATAGCTCAAAACAGACATCAACCTTCTTCTCCCCTCAATTTCCTTTCCTCTGGTTTATCTTCCCATGACTTCTCCACACCATGACTCAATCCCCATTTGACTAGCCACCATTTTCCCCTGTCAGATGCCAGCCGCACCACCAACAGAGCTTCGCCGTGCCACCAACTACATTTTCAGCCTTCTATTTCAGATGACAGTCAAAAATTGTGAATCTTCACAATTTGATAATAAACTCTGAATTATCCACTTCTTTGGACAGTTTGAGAATGTGTAATTTAATGTGGGTTCATTAGTATACTATTTGTTTATAAAATTTTGGTACAAATCTCCCTTTTGTTCTCGGTTGCACTACAATCTTTTAGGACGAAGGGAAGATGTTGTTAATATTTTCACATAATACATGAAAAAAATAGTATGCTAACAAAACCGCGTTAAGTAAGTTCACATTCTTGAACATGATAGGGCCCTTACCAAATAGAAGGAGGAGAATTGGAGAGGAATGAATGAATGTATGTAGTATATAATTGAAAATGCATGCTATAATAAAATGGTAGTTGCTCCTTACAAGTGACTGATTTATAGTTAAGCCGTTTGAATGACTTATAATTGTTACTTTTCGTTTAAACGACAAGTGCAATTAAGAGTCATTCAGATGACCCATATTTTCACATAACCTATGGTTCAAACGACCAACGAGAATGAGTTATTTGAACGACAAGGGAGGTGCAAATATGGGTCGTTGGAATGACCTTAACTATAAAACAACAATCGTCTCAAATACTACAAGAAAGCTGGAAAATAACGACGAAAAATTATGTCGCTTAACAACTTATTTCCGTCGCTATATACATTAGCGACGGATTTCCAACGGAAAATTTCCGTCGTCAAAATCCTCATCAGCAAAATTGTAACAATGGAAATACGTCCGTCGCTAACATTAGCAACGGATATTTCCATTGCTAGAGAAAAATGTCTGTAGTTATTGTTGGGCGACTATTTAGTCATATTTCCTAATTTATTGGAATCTCTTATTGATCAAATCATTATTTTCTGACACGTGATTTTATTTTCTCTGTACATGGTGAGGTTTTGGATCTATTTTGTGTTGGGATGTGTATTGCTCATCTATTTATCATTTAATAATGTAACATATAATACGTATTATATGTTTACACAACTGTTCTTTTGAAGGATTTACAATGAACAGATAAAACATGTCGAGCCAAACATTTCAGATGCTTAACTTGATGGTAAATTGGAAAAATAATTTGCAAGTTGGTTTGAGAAATATGTGAGACTTTCAAATACTTTGAACATAATCAAATAAGAACTATTCAACTTATATTTGTCGTGTTATAATAGTTTTTATATTTAAGATATATATATATATATATATATATATATATATATATATATATATAGGCACATGATCCTTCGAACAACATGTCAAACAAATTCATCAAGGATCTCACAAAAAGCCCATTAAGATCCATCACTACATATTCTGGGTATTATGTAAATGGATTTTAATTCCACACGGTTAGCCACAGTTTTGCTAGAACAACTATGGACAGTAGAGCTTGCATAAAATGAGTGAATTACAGTGTGAATGAGAGCGATTATTATGGTATATTCTTTGGAAGTTGTGCATCTTGAGTACCATGTTTTGCCCATTAAGAGGATTATTTTGTTCAATTGTGAGTGGTTTGATCCGACAAGTACGGAACTAAGGTCCATCCCAATATAAGATGATCGAAGTTAATCACAAGTGTAGATTCAATCGATACGAACCATTTGTTCTAGCAATTCAAGTGACTTAGGTTTACAATTGTATGTATCCGAGTTTGAAATGTGATAAGTCCGATTGGTGGGCCGTTTGCAAAATTAAAGCCAGATCTAATGTAGAAACTATTGAATCATCTACACTCCCATCATTTCAAGAGGAATTCATGATTATGTACAAGTAGATGTAGACCCAATACATTTGGACGACCCTATTGGTGGAGTTATAGAACTTACAGATGAACAATTTACCAATGAAGATGAGGTTGAGCTAGAAAAAGAAATGGATTACTCAAGCGGAGATTCAAACATAGGAGAGAACGATAATGATAGTGATAATTAGTAAGACATGTTGATTGCCTACCTTTGTTAATATATGTTTATTATTAGGACTTGTTACAAAAATATTTTTGTGCATTAAATTCATTGTATCCCATTACTTTTAGACTTGTTCTTATTCTGTTGTGCTATTATGTGAAATAAACTAATTTTAGTTTTGTTTTTAATTTCAGATGGCTAGAGGTAGAGGTAGAGGTTCTAGTAGAGGTGGTCAAGCAGGAGGATGTGGACGAGGGGATGGTCCTTCGACATCACAACCATCCTCGTCTGCACCCACACAGACAACTACACCATTACCGCTGCCAGTTCCTCCTCTTTCTCACATCGAGGAGACTGTTGACTTGGTAGCTACTCCGTCAATCACAACACCACCTGCCATTCCGAGCATGGCAGCCCGTCATCATCTCATGGCCTGCGACATCTCAGGGGTCAGCATCAGTTTCACATGTGGTCACGGACTTGCCCTTTACTAATGTTGAGCATAACAGGTAAAACTTATTTAATATATGTGCAGTCATTACATATTCATTATATTGTTTACATTGGTGTCATTCAATATATTACTTATATTGGTTTCATTAAATTGATTTAAATGTTTTACTTGCACAGATTGCAGCCGCAACATTCGTGTTTGGCTGTGATGACATTAATTGTTTTGCAACGCCTTTACCCAGAAGGATACACCTAGAAGAAAGTGTCGACCGATTATAGAGAGGATTACTTCGAGGAGTTTAAGGTAAATTTATGATACAGTTTTTATTGGTGGATGATTTATTATCATTAACCTTTTTAGGTTTTTATTATGAGATTATGTGTGTCTTTGTAAGGTGCCAAAATTTCCACTTTACATTTTTCTGTGAGTCTGCATATATGCAATTTTCATGAAAGATTGTCCTTAGCACAAAAGCTATTGTAGTTATGTTTGTTAGAGCTACTTTTCTGTATTATGTATGTTGCTTGTAATCTGCTCAAATATAAATTTTTGAAAATAAATTCTTAGTTGTTCGGGTGGGGGTGGCATGAGGACATAGTATAAAGATAAGAGTCATGCCAACTTCAGCTCACCAACATTGAATGAGTTTAAATCTTGTGTCTTGTGTCATTGCATCTGTTTTATAATGAAATCATCATATAAATCTTGTGCAGATTGAGTACTGTTGTTGAGCTTATTGTGTTGCATGTTTTTGTGTGTGTTTTGTATGATGATTTTACATATTTTTAGTGTGTTTTATTTCCATTGCATGTTTTAAGTATTATGTTGTGTTATTTTGTTGATTTTTTAGGTTTTGGTGGAGAAAACAAGGTTTGGAGCAAAAAACGTTAAAAAGTCATTTCGCGTTGCGGCAATCATCATATTTTGGACGTAACGTTCGCATCCGAAGCCCAATTGACATGATTCATACACCATTGAAAATCTAAGACAAATTTCTAAAATGTCTATGTCTTCTACTAAATGCAAATGAAGGCGTTTAGATGGGTTAAAATCATGTACAAGTCAAAGTAATATGTCAAAATCTCGTAAATGATAGGTCTTGGTATTTTGGTCATAACTCTCTCTAGGAAATTGATATTGAGGTGATTAAAATGGCTATGGAAAGCTAATAGATAAAGCTACAATTCATATGAAGACACCAAGACACAACTCCGATGTTTAGCGATAGTGCGGTCGAGCGATGCAGAATGCAGCTGCATAGTAGTAGGCCACTGACTTGCAGAACACGAAATTTTTTATTTGTTTTACGTTTTTTTGCTCTTCTACCTTGTTTAGGACTCTAGGGTTATAAATAAGACTTGGGGAGCCCTTATTTTAAACACACCTTCATTTTTAGCACTTTTAGACTTTAGTTTTTGGTAATTTTCTCTTCCATTCAACATTGGGATTGTTTGGGTTCTTCCCCTTGAAGTTATGTTGCTTCTTAATGAAAGAGTAAGATTTCTTCATATCTTTTGTTTGATTTCAATTGTTGGGTGATTATTATTGTTGCATGATAATATTTATGATTGTTTTGTTTCCTTCAATTGAGATTATGATCTCATCCCCAAGCATGAACTAATTTCCTTGTTATATGATTAGGATGATTTGATTCAAACAAACAAGCATTAGTATTGATTAATTGAGTTGTTTTTCTGAATGAATTGCTTTATTTGATAATTGAATGTCTGATCAACTTTTGATTGTTTTGGGGGAATAATTGAGACCAATCGAAGATATTATTGCTGGACTAAATTTATTCAGGAGGTTAGGTACGAATCAGAGATGTATTATCTAACCCTGGGCTTAATGAAAATAGCAAATTATGTTGGGATAGCCCTAATATGTGAATACGAGAGTTATCAGACCATAACCTTATTTTTACATGATTGTTATATTTGTTACCCGTATAATCAATTAGTTGATATTCTGCTTGTGAGTTTGATGAGATGAATCAAATCCTAGACTTGCATCCATATATTTTTCTCAAAGTTTAATCGTGTTTAGTTTGATTATCGTCTTCTTAACTATTTTTCTTTAGTTTATTAAAAATCACAATTCTTGTTAGAGTGTTTAGATTTAATTTCTATCATTTGTGAAGCATAATTGTCACGCCCCAGACGGGGACGCGACGATGATCCACAACTTAAATACAAATAAACCAAACAATCTAGACAAATATCCACGAAACCCCAAATGGAACAGAGTCAAATAGCAGCGGAAATAAAGAACAAGTATGAGTTACAACTTACAGTCCAACAAATAACCAAATTACATCCCCGAGGACAACTAAAAATAACAGCTTAATAGTCAAAGGGTCCTACGCCCTTAACTTACTGTCCAGAATGGAAAGAGAATAAAAGAGTCCAACAGCAAAATAAATGAAACAAGTCCGGCAACATCAACAACAATAGATAGTAAGTCTAATAAGCGGAGCACGGGAGTTCAGTTAGTGGTAGGTTCAACATCTTCAGCAAAGTCCTCATCTAAAGGTTAGAAAATAGGAAGGGATGAGACATAAATCTCAGTGGGTAGGGTGATCGTGTGCAAGTGTGGCGATATATATAGTTAATGCAAGAAAAAAAATTGCATGAAAATGTGTGATATATGATGCATGATTTCACACACAGTCCATAAGCGTCGTGATAAATATATTTAAGTAATATACTTATACAGTTTAAGAAACAATTCGTGGTCACACAGGCACTATGTGATTCAGGCAAGACATGTAGGATTGCGTACGGATTTGTAGCGCCAATCCTATGCAAGACAAATAATGGTTGCGTACGAATTTATAGCGCCAACCAATGCAATACAAGTAGCGGTTGCATATGGATTTGTAGCGCCAACCAAACGGGTCCGATTAACTCCAGAATCGTGTGGATCAGACAGCAATTCCTTCGTTCTTCCTTGTCACTCTCCGAGCAAATTGGTCCAAGATTTGTCACCTTATCGCTCCGTAGGCAAAGACAAAATCCACAGTGGAGCTAGCAAGGCTCGGATTTGTCATAATCATGATTATACCTCAAGTACTACGACCTACTTCCCTTGGACAAACTCCGTCCCTCAGTTGCAGGATTAGGACGGTGGGGCCCGAGAGTGGAATAGCAGCCGAGCTGCCCAGTTCCATCCCCGACGTATCCATTCCGACTGTGAGCTCGACACACCAAGTTGACTCAGGCAGGAAAGTAAATACAAGTTTAGGTAGTTAACCAGGCAGTCGAGTTGTCACGCCCCAAACGCAACGCAACGACGATCAACCTCTTAAACAGAAATAAACCCAACAGTCTAGACAAATGATACAACAATCCCAATTGAAACAGAGTCTAAAGCAGCGGAATTAAAATAAACATAAGTATGAATTACAACTTAAAGTCTAACGAGGTCCAAATACATCCGACATAATAACCTGAATAAGTTTACAGGCCAAAACTAAAGCGTAAAGAACACCATATCCAAATCTTAAAAGTCAAGGGGTCTACGCCCTCAAATTATAGTCAAAGAGAAAAAGATTAGCAGGATAAAAGGGAGTCCAACATCAGCAGAAATACATGAAATAAAGTACAATTATCGAAAAAGGATACAAGTTTGACAGGGGCGAGGTAATCGAATCGCCCGTGGGTCGGTTCGACATCTTGAAAGATAGTACTCATCTAAAGGTTAGAAAACAGGAGGGGATGAGACAAAATCTCGGTGGATGGGGTGATCGTGTGCAAGTGTGGCAATATATATAGTTAATGCAAGAAAAACAATTGTATGAAAATGTGTGATATATGATGCATGATTTCACACACGATCCATAAGCGTCGTGATAAATATATTTAAGTAATATACTTATACGATTTAAGAAATAATTCGTGGTCACACAGGCACTATGTGATTCGGAGCAAGACAGGTAGGATTGCGTACGGTTTGTAGCGCCAATCCTATGCAAGACAAATAATGGTTGCGTCGGTTTGTAGCGCCAACCAATGCAATACAAGTAGCGGTTGCGTGCGGTTTGTAGCGCCAACCAAATGGGTCCGATTAACTCCGGATCGTGTGGATCGGATCAGCGATTCCTTCGTTCTTCCTTGTAACTCCCGAATAAGATGGTCCAAGATCCGTCACCTTATCGCTCCATAGGCAAAGACAAAATCCACAGTGGAGCTAGCTAGGCTCGGATTTGTCATAATCATGATTATACCTCAAGTACTACGATCCGCTTCTCTTGGACAAACTTCGTCCCTCAGTTGCGGGATTAGGACGATGGGGCCAGGAGAGTGGAATAGCAGCCGAGTTGCCCGGTTCCATCCCCGACGTATCCATTCCGACTGTGAGCTCGACACACCAAGTGGACTCAGACAGAAAAGTAAATACAAGTTCAGGAAGTCAACCAGGCAGTCGAGTATTATTGATTCAGGGAAGCAGTTAAGGAAAAGTTTCGAAAATCGCAAGTGGCAATTATGGCGTTGGTGGAGCTATTTGGATGAAGATGATTATCGGGAGGATAAACAATCTTTGATATCTTGAAAGATTAAGTGGAACATAAGTCTCGTTATAGATTCGAATTCGCATGATGAGGAAGTCGCCCTGCGATCGGGTATTAATCGGTCAAGACGATCCAAAAAGTCAAGGGGTTTTAAGAAAATAAAATCTTTTAATTAATTATTAAAATTTAGAGGGTCCAGGGCTGTTTCTTTAAAAGAAAAATAATTTGAGTTAGGTCCTTGTTAAAAAGAAAATTTACAATTAGCCCCGTTTTGTAAAAACCAATACTTTTAGGGTTAAAAATTTAATAAGTAAATATCCCGACCTTGAAAAATTATGAGGTCAGTTCTTAAATTCTCTAAATTGTTCATATAATCAGGTTTTTAAAGTTTTGAGGTCGATTTTTTATAAAATTCTCACATTGGCCCCAAATTTGTTAAAATTGTCATTTCGGGCCCTAAGTTTAAAATAATTGGAACTCACAAAACAAAAGAGCTTTTAATGTGATTCCAGTTGTAAAATGTCACTAAGGTCAGTGGGATATTGGGACAAAATCAGATTTAAAAGGAAATAAGTATAGGTCCCTTAATTTTTGAAAATCTCATTTTTGTCCCATTCTGAAATAATTGCCTTTATGGCTTTTAGTGGTCCAATTGTTATGAAATTTGAACCTTGGGTCCAAAATATAATTATATTATAGTTAAATTAGTATTTCCAGGTGCGTGGACTGCATAAGTTCTGGAAATTGCATTTTGGTCCTCAATTTTAATCTTTTACGATTTTGTCCCTCAATTTTTATAAAATTACCTTCCAATCTCTAAACACTTGGATTTTCTTGAATACACTTAAAATATGTTATTTCCAGTTCCTTAAAAGTTAAAATTTCAAATTTTAAAAATAGGGTCTGGTACAGTTTCGAAAATAGCAATATAGCCCTTAAACTTCTAAAATTTTACAATCTAGTCCTTGGGCTTTTAAGGGTTGATTTTATTTATCTAAAAGTTCTTAAAAATTTATTAAAATGTCCAAAAATCATTTTTTGAACCTGAGTACAGTCCCAAAAATCGAAAATTATAGAGGGTCCCTTAAGTTTTATTTTCTTGCAATTAAGTCCACCAACTTTCCATTTTTGCATTTTAAGTCCAAAAATTGAAATTTAATCAATTATGCTCGACTTGTCTAGGTTATAAGTCATACAAAATATGGATTTCAAGGGTCATACATATACAAGTCCATTCACACAAGAATTCATCAAATATCACAATAAAGTGTACATGTATGCACCTATTTTTCAACAAATAGCATTTTTGAGCCATACTTGAGAAATTTTCAACTTGATACAAGAAATTACATGAAATACACAACATATTTATCTCAAGTGCTCAACATCAAAATACTACATGCATTTTACTAGAAGTTGGAAAGATTTTTCCACCCACCTTAAAAATGAACTTGTTGGTGAAAAATGAATGAATCACTTTTTGAGGAAGAAGTGACTTAGGTCATCCACTAGGTCAAGGAATACCCAAAAAAAATGTAGGATTTAGAAAATGAGGTTAGAAATCAAGGAAAAGAAGAAAGGGGTGAAGAAAATTGGTAAAACTACACTTACCTTGTGTAGTAGAGGAAAAGAGACTAGTAGATGTTTCAAAATGGGTCTCTTTCTTCACTCTTAAACCAACTCTTAAGGTCAGCCCCTAAAAATCCAAAAATGAAATTGGAGTATCAAAATTTTTGAAAATAGAAGAGAAGAAGAAAATGTACTAAAAATCTCATTTCTTACCTTATAGTCCAATTTCTTTCACAATTTCTTGAGGTCAAGTCAAGATGGTTCCAAGTCTCTATTATCTTCAAGTTGTATTCTAAGTGTACCTCAAACCAAAAATCAAACTTAGGTTAAGAAGTGAAGAGGATGAGCTAGAAATATCAAAATGGGTTGAAGAAGAAAATTCCTTACCTTGTAGTAGTGATAGTTTCGAAAATAAAGAAGTAAGAAGAGTTTTTTTTTTTTTTTTGTTAAGTGTTTGAAGAAAGAAGAAAGTGTTTGAAGATATGAAGAAAATATTTTTGGACATATGAAGAAAGTGTGTTTGAAGATATGAAGAAGTGTTTGAAGATTTGAAGAATATGTGTTTTGAAGATATGAAGATTGTTTGAAGATTTGAAGAATGTGTGTTTTGAAGATATGAAGAATGTGTGTTTTGAAGATATGAAGATTGTTTGAAGATTTGAAGAAGAAGATGAACTTATGCTTAGAGAAAATGTTGGAGGATTTTTGGAGAGAAGTTGGAGAGAAGATTTGTGTTTTGTTTTGGTTAAATGATGAGTTGGGATAATAATTGGGGAAGTTAGGACATAAATTAATATCTAGGTTACTTTCTTAGGGACAATTGGCCAAAAGCTAGGTTTTAGGGGAATTATTTAAAATTCATTTGTTTGACTAAGGGGTTAGTGGGATTTGTAGGAAGATTTTTAGTTGTAGGCTTGCAAGACATAAAATAAAATAGAAATAAAATTATCAAAATTTTATTTTTTATTTTTTTGTCCCATAATAATCTAGTTGGGAGATACAAAAAAATAAAATAGTAATGCAAAGAAAAATGAGTTATTTCCTCATTTTATGTGATAAATTCGAAAATTAGGGAAAAAGAAAAAAATATTTGGTTTCTTTTCTTTATAAAATTGAGGAAAATAAAATGTATAAATATCCATAATTAAATATTTAGAAATTTAAAATTAAGGATGTGAAATAAGAAATGTGTATTTCAAAAACAATAATTTGGAAGTTATTGGGAATGAATTATAGAATAAGATCAAATATTTGGATAAGGGTCGAAATGTACTCCTAAATTTATCAAGGGTCCAATCTTTCTAAAGTCGTAGTCATTCGATCAAGTATTAATACTAGAGGAGAATATAAAATTGCTAAGCTCAAAAATGCAAAATGCGTAATTGACGTTGGAAGAAATAAATAAAAATAGAGTCGCGTTTATTAATAATAGGTTTGTGATACATAGCCGAATAAATAATCACTACATAACACTGTATCTCACACTGTTAAAATTCGGGGCCTCACACGAGTATTATTGATTCAGGGAAGCTGTTCAGGAAAAATTTCGAAATTTGCGAGTGGCAATTATGGCGTTGGTGGAGTTATTTCGATGAAGATGATTATCGGAAGGATAAACAATCTTTGATATCTTGAACGATTAGGTGGAACATAAGTCCCGTTTTAGATTCAAAATCGCAAGACGAGGAAGTCGCCCCGCGATCGGGTATTAATCGGTCAAGACGATCCGATAAGTCAAGGAATTTTTGAGAAAATTAAATATTTTAATTAGTAATTAAAGTCAGAGGTTCCAGGGCTGTTTCTTTAAAAGAAAATTGTCACACCCCAGACGGGACGCGACGACGATCCACAACTTAAATACAAGTAAACCAAACAGTCTATACAATATCAACGAAAACCCAATGGAACATAGTCAAATAGCAGCGGAAATAAAGAACAAGTACAAGTTACAACTTACAGTCCACAATATCCAAATTACATCCCCGAAATCAACTAAAAGATAACAACTTAAAAGCCAAAGGGTCCTACGCCCTTCAATTACAGACCGAAATGAAAAGAAAATATAAGAGTCCAACAATAAACAAAAACAGGTAGGAAGTCCAACAAGCGGGGTACAAGGGCTCAATACGTGGTCGATTCAGCATCTTCAACGAAGTCCTCATCTAAAGGTTAGAAAACAGGAAGGGATGAGACAAAAATCTCAGTGGATGGGTGATTGTGTGCAAGTGTGGTGCGATATATAGTTAATGCGAGAAAACAGTTATATGAAAACGCGTGAGATATGATGCATGAATTCACACACAGTCCACAAGCGTTGTGGTAAATATATTTAATTAATATACTTATACAATTTAAGAAAACAGTTCGTGGTCACACAAGCACTATGTGATTCAGGCAAGACAGGTAGGATTGTGTACGGAATGTAACGCCAATCCTATGCAAGATAAATAATGGTTGCGTACGGATTTGTAGCGCCAACCAATGCAATACAAGTAGCGGTTGCGTACAGATTTGTAGCGCCAACCAATGCAATACAAATAGCGGTTGCGTATGGATTTGTAGCACCAACCAAACGGGTCCGATTAACTCCGGAATCGTGTGGATCAGACAGCGATTCCTTCATTCTTCCTTGTAACTCCCCGAGCAAGATGGTCCAAGACCTGTCACCTTATCGCTCCATAGGTAAAGACAAAATCCATAGTGGAGCTTGCTATGCTCGGATTTGTCATAATCATGATTATAGCTCAAGTACTACGACCCGCTTCCCTTGGACAAACTCCGTCCCTCAGTTGCGGGATTAGGACGATGGGACTGGAAGAGTGGAATAGCAGCCGAGCTGCCCGGTTCCATCCCCGACGTATCCATTCCAACTATGAGCTCGACACACCAAGTTGACTCAAGCAGGAAAGTAAACACAAGTTCAGGTAGTCAACCAGGCAGTCGAGTATTATTGATTCAGGGAAGCAGTTCAGGAAATTTTCGAAAATTCGCGAGTGGCAATTATGACATTGGTGGAGTTATTTGAATGAAGATGATTATAGGAAGGATAAGCAATCTTCGATATCTTGAAAGATTAGGTGGAACATAAGTCCCATTATAGATTCAAAATCACAAGACGAGGAGGTCGCCCCGCTTTAATTAAAATAAAATAAAATATTTTAATTAAATATCAAAGTCAGAGGGTCAAGGGCTGTTTTAGTAAAAGGAAATAATTTGGGTTAGGTCCTTGTTAAAAGAAAAATTAAAATTTTGCCCCGTTTTGAAAAAAAAAATACTTTTGGGGTTAAAAATTGAATAAATAAATATCCCGACCTTGAACAATTATGAGGTCAGTTCCTAAATTCTCCAAATTGTTCAGAGATTCAGGTTTTTAAAGTTTTGAGGTCGAGTTTTTTATAAAATTCTCATATTGGCCCCAAATTTATTAAAATTGTCATTTCGGGCCTTAAGTTTAAAATAATCGGAACTCACAAACCGGAAGGGCTTTTCATGTGATTCTAGTTGGAAAATGTTACTAAGGTTAGTGGGATATTGGGACAAAAACAGTTTTAAAAATAAATAAGTTTAGGTCCCTTAACTTTTGAAAATCTCATTTTTGTCCCATTTTGAAATAATTGCCTTTAAGGCTTTTAGGGGTCCAATTGTTATGAAATTTGAACCTTGGGTCCAAAGTATAATTAAGTTATAGTTAAATTAGTATTTCCAGGTGCATGGGCTGCATAAGTCCTGGAAATTTCATTTGGGTCCTCAAGTTTAATCTTTTACACTTTAGTCCCTCAATTTTAGTAAAATTACTTCCCAAGCTCTAAACACTTGGATTTTTGGAATACATTTAAAATATGTCATTTCCAGTCCCTTAAGAGTGAAAATTTCAAATTTAAAAATTAAGGTATGGTACAGTTTCAAAAATTGCAAAGTAGCCCTTAAACTTCTAAAATTTTATAATCTAGTCCTTGGGCTTTTAAAGGTTGATTTTATTTATCTTAAAACTCTTAAAACCTTTTTAAAATGTCCAAAAGTCATTTTTGAACCTGAGTACAGTCCCAAAATTCGAAATTTGCAGAGGGGTCCTTTAAGTTTTATTTTCTTGCAATTTAGTCCACCAACTTTTCATTTTTGCATTTTTAAGTCCAAAATTGAAATTTAATCAATTATGCTCGACTTGTCCAGGTTATAAGTCATCCAAAACATGGATTTCAAAGATCATACACATGCATGTCCAATTCATACAAGAATTCATCAAATAGAACATTAAATTGTACATGCATGCATCTAAAGTTCAATAAATAGCAATTTGGAGCAACACTTGAGAAATTTCATGACTTGATACATAAAATTGACATGCAATACATAACCTATATATCTCAAGAGCTCATTATCAAAACTCTACATGCATTTTAACAAAAGCACCTAGAAGTTGAAAGAATTTTTCCACCCACCTTAAATTTGAAGAGTTGTGAAATAAAAAGGATAATTTCACAACTTTGGTATGAGGTCACTTAGGTCAGCCCCTAAGTCAAGAAATATCAAAAATTTGGAGTTAGAAAAATGAGAGAAAAATTAAGGAGAAAAAGAAGGAGATAAGAAAATTGGAAATACTACACTTTACCTTGTGCAGTAGGTGATTTGAAACTAGTTGAAACTTCAAATTTGGGATTTTTGGTTCAACTCCAAAATCACCTAAGGTCAGCCCCTATTTATCAAAAATGAAAAAGGGGTGTTAAAATTTGAAAAAAAAATGGGGAGAAGAAGAAAGAAGGGCTCTAGTATCCAAATCTTACCTTGTAGTCCAATTTCTCTACAAATTATTCTTCAAGTCTTCTAATTTCACCACCATGCATGCATGTCTTCAAGTAATCTTCTAAGTACCTAAAAATCCAAAATTCAAACTTAAATTAAGAAGAGAAGGTGATGAGTAGTAAGATATTAAGTTGAATTGAGGAGTGAAATTTCTTACCTTGAGATAGGGGGTGTTCGAATTTTTTAATTTTAAGTAGAAAGATTGTTTGTTTTGGTTTAGATGTTTGAAGAAAGAAAGAGTGTTTGATGATAGGAAGAAGATGTTCTTGAAGGTATGAAGGTAGGCTTGAAGATGTGAAGAACTTGTGTTTGAATATCTGAAGATGTGAAGAAGTGGTACTTGAAGATATGAAGAACTTATGTTTGAAGATTTGAAGATGTGAAGAGTGGGTGTTTGAAGATTTGAAGATGTGAATGATTTGGTGTTTGAAGATTTGAAGATGTGAATGATTTTTAGAGGGGTTAGAGAGAAGGAGGAGAATTTTTTAGGGAATTAAAATGTGTTGGATGAAATGAACAAAATTTGTTCAATTTTGCCATAATGGCCGTCCAACATGGGGAGAGAGGGAGAGATTTTTTTGTTTAATTTTGTGTCTTGAATTTTGCATCTTGCAAGGGAGACATTTTGGTTGTCAATGGTATGGGCATGGGATGGGTTTGAATGGAATGCTGGGAAGACTCCAACATGTTGGGAAATTTAATAATAAAGAATTTATGTATAAGATGATGTGTATAATGTTTGAATTAATTGTATAATTATACACAAGATGACTAATATAAGGTGTAAGTGTACAAAAGTTGGATGATATTTCTACTCCAAAAATTCCATCATTGCCGTCCACTAAAGGGCAATTTGGTAATTCCATATATTTTTTTTTGTCCCAAATTTGATGATAATAGATGAAATATATCAATCTCCAAAATAATTAGTGATTTCCTTGATCACTTATAAGTCTCATGATCACTTATACTAAATCAAAGTTTTAATTCTATAAGGTAAAAGTCTCTAAAATAAATAGTCTCTTAAAATTCTAAGGTGACTAATAAATACAAAAATAGTAATAATGATTAATCAAGTGATCATAAATGTGAAATAGAATTAATGATGATCATGATCACAAGTATAGTCGATCAAATACATAGATATTTCTTAATATTTACCCGTCAAAGTGACGCGGTAATATAGTCGATCAAATACATAGACGACAAAAAGAATCAATTACATGCTCAGAAAATCGGGGGCTTCACAAAAATAACTTGAATTAGGTCCTTGTTAAAAGAAAATTTTCAATTAGCCCCATTTTGTAAAAACCAATACTTTAGGGGTTAAAAATTGAATAAATAAATGTCCCGACCTTGAACAATTATGAGGTTAGTACCAAAAATCTATAAATTGTAGATTCAGATTTTTAAAGTTTTGAGGTCGAGTTTTTATAAAATTCTCACATTGGCCCCAAATTTGTTAAAATTGTCATTTCGGGCCCTAAGTTTAAAAAAATTGGTACTCACAAAACGGAAGGGATTTTAATGTGATTCCAGTTGGAAAATGTCACTAAGGTTAGTAGGATATTGGGACAAAAATAGTTTTTAAAAAAAATTAGTACAGGTCCCTTAACTTTTGAAAATCTCATTTTTGTCCCATTTTGAAATAATTGCCTTTAAGGCTTTTAGGGGTCCAATTGTTATGAAATTTGAACCTTGGGTCCAAAATATAATTAAGTTATATTTGAATTAGTATTTCCAGGTACATGGGCTGTATAAGTCCTAGGAATTTCATTTGGGTCCTCAAGTTTAATCTTTTACAATTTGATCCCTCAATTTTAGTAAAATTACTTTCCAAGCTCTAAACACTTGGATTTTTGGAATACAATTAAAATATATCATTTCCAGTCCCTTAAGAGTTAAAATTTAAAATTTAAAAATTAGGGTCTGGTACAGTTTCAAAATTGCAAAGTAGCCCTTAAACTTCTAAAATTTTACAATCTAGTCCTTGGGCTTTTAAAGGTTGATTTTATTTATCTGAAAACTCTTAAAACTTTATTAAAATGTCCAAAAGTCATCTTTGAACCTGAGTACAGTACCAAAATTCAAAAATTGCAGAGGGGTCCATTAAGTTTTATTTTCTTGCAATTAAGTCCACCAACTTTCCATTTTTGCATTTTAAGTCCAAAAATTGAAAATTAATCAATTATGCTCAACTTGTCTAGGTTATAAGTCATCCAAAATATGGATTTCAAATATCATACACATGCATGTCCAACTCATACAAGAATTCATCAAATAAAATATTAAATTGTACATGCATGCACCTAAATTTCAATAAATAGCATTTTTAAGCAATACTTGAGAAATTTCATAACTTGATACATAAAATAGACAAGCAATACATAAAATATATATCTCCAGTGCCCATGATCAAAAGACTACACGCATTTAACAAAAACACCTATAAGTTGGAAAGATTTTTTCACCCACCTTAAATTTGGAGAGTTGTGAAATAAAAAGGATAAATTTCACAACTTGGTGTGAGGTCACTTAGGTCATCCCCTAAGTCAAGAAATATAAAAAATTTAGAGTTAGGAAAATGAGTGAAAAATTAAGAAGAAGAAGAAGAAGAAGAAGAAGAAGAAGAAGATAAGAAAATTGGAAATACTACACTTTACATTGTGTAGTAGGTGAATTGGAACTAGTTGAAGCTTCAAAATTGGAATTTTTGGCTCACCCTCAAAATCACCTAAGGTCAGCCCCTATTTCTCAAAAATGAAAAAGGGGTGTTAAAATTTGAAGAAAATAGGAAGAAGAAGAGAAAAGGGCTCTAGTATCCAAATCTTACCTTGTAGTCCAATTTCTCTAAAAATTTCTCTTCAAATCTTCTAAGATGACCACCATGCATGCATGTCTTCAAATATTCTTCTAAGTACCTCAAAATCAAAATTTCAAACTTAAATTAAGAAGAGAAGGTGATGAGTTGTAAGATATCAAGTTGAATTAAGGAATGAAATTTCTTACCTTTGAGATAGGGGGGTTCGAATTTTATGGTTTAAGTAGGAAGAATGTTTATTTTTGTTTAGATGTTTGAAGAAAGAAGGAGTGTTTGATGATATGAAGAAGATGTTCTTCAAGATATGAAGGTATGTTTGAAGATGTGAAGGAATTGTGTTGGAAGATTTGAAGATGTGAAGAAAGGGTTCTTGAAGGTTTGAAGATATGCAGGAATGGTGTTTGAAGATTTGAAGATATGAAGGATTGGTGTTTGAAGATTTGAAGATGTGAAGAAATCTTAGAGAGAGATTAGAGAGAATGAGGAGAATTAGTTAGAAGATTAAAATGTGTTGGATGAAATTTTTAACAAAATTTTGTGTTTAAATGGCCTTGTGGCCGTCTACCTTAGGGAGAGAGAGAGGGATTTTTTTGTTCAATTTTGTGTCTTGTAATTTGTCTCTTGCATGGAGACAAAAGGGAAGTCAAAGGTATGGGCAAGGGATGGGAAAAGAAGGAATGTTGGTTAAGTGGGAAGATGTTGGGAAAAATAGTAATAAAGAATTGGTATATAAGATAATGTGTATAATGTTTGAATTAATGGTGTAATTATACACAAGATGACTACATAAGGTGTATATGTACAAGAGTTGGGTGGTATTTCTACACCAAAATACTCCCTATTGCCGTCCACCTAAGGGGGTATTGTGGTAATTCCATATATATTTTTTTTATCCCAAATTTGATGATAATAGATGAATAATATCAATTTCCAAAATAATTAGTGATTTCCTTGATCACTTATAAGTCTCATGACCACTTAATCTAAATCAAATTCTTAATTCTATAAGGTAAAAGTCTCTAAAATAAATAGTCTCTTAAAATTCTAAGGTGATTAATAAATACACAAATAGTAATAATGATCAATCAAGTGATCATAAATGCGAAATAGAATTAGTAATGATCATGATCAAAAGTAATAAATAGAAATGAAATTAAATACAAAATATATATATTATTAATATTTACCCGTCAAAAAAAGTCGATCAAATACATAGACGACAAAAGGATCAATTACATGCTCGGAAAATCGGGGGCTTCACAATAATAATTATTAGCCTACTAATCCTTGAGAGACGACTTGTGGTCAACTTGCTACCCTACGATTGATCTCATTCTCTTGCGAGGATTGCTAGATTTATTTTAGGTGTTTAGCGCTCGAACACTTATAAATGAATTTGAACCTTAAGGCCAATTACATGCCAAAAATGAACAGGAAGTATATTCATAAAAGGCCTTTAACATATTTTGTACATTGAGTACTCTTTCTGAGATTGTAAATGAATTGAAGAATATATATGCACATGGCTGAGAAGATGAATATCATAATCTAAATTTTGCTGGAGATTTGAGTTATTTGGAAGATGGATGCAGGGCTAATTTAAGAACAAATTTGAGATGACACATGTGTGTTTCATGTAAGTCCATCCCATTGTTTATGAATGTTGGAGTTGTGGAGTGTGAATTAATGTAGTCTTAGAAACCATCTGGTTTGTTCATAAATGAATCATGACGAGTTGCACATCATATAAAGTTTTTAAAGGAATTTTCTATAATTGTTACATATGTTGATGCCTATTTGAAATTGGATATGCCTGAAGTTAAAGCTAAATCTGAACATCTGTCTAAGAATAGGACGACCGAGGTGGGGTGGCCTAGGCCCAACAAAGGTTGCTCTACCCATACCGGGAGGATCTTGCTCCTACATTTAGCACTATAATGACCTAATAATGACTTTAGATTTAATTATATTAAATTTAATGTGTTAGTTGTAAAAACAAAACAAACTATATAGAATTCATTTGTTAGTTTTTGTGGATGTAGGAAAAGAAGTATGGGCGACCGCCAACTGAGTTTGAGTTTTTCACGCATACCCATACCAAAAACAATGGTCAATTGGTGGATGAGACGCCCAGAATAGTCACTGTAAGTAATATAAGTACATAATATTTAAATAATATCAATTCATATATTTTTAAATATTTTTGAAAGGATGTGTTTCTAAAAGTCAATAATATTTTTTTTTAAAATTTTTAACATGATTGTTTCCTTGTAGAAGGATGTACATGCACGTTTATCTGATGCTACGCAGGAAACTGAGGATTCGAGTGAGCCCATGGAGGTGAACATGTCCCGGTTGTACATGGAGACAGTTGGCGGGGTTATGAAGAAGTGAATTTATGGCCTCGGGCCCAAGGTGGCTGCATTTATACCGACACGTACTAGTGCCAGCTCATCTGCTAGTTCACACATAGATTGGAACACAATTAGGGAAGAGGTGCAGATGGAGTTACAGGCAGAGATGGACGACATGCGGACGGAGATGCGAATGGAGATGGAGCGGATGCGGGCACATATGCGCATGATGATGGACGAGCTACGCCGCCAGGTTCAATCCCCTTCTACAGATCCTCCTAGTGGTGCTAGTGATTCTTAGACGCTGCATTTTATTGTATTTTGTGTATTGAACTATAGCTCGTTTTGACGCAATCATTGTGTTTTGATTCGACAGTGTAACGAATATATTTTGTTATATTACACTGTGATTTCTGGTTTATTTTATAGTTTGGGTCTAAATTATTGTGCATAGGTACATGGAATTATAGGATTATTATTTTTTTTTAAAAAAACAATAGCGATGGAAAATGTCCCGTCACTAATCGAAATGAAACAATGGAATATTTCCATTGTTAACTTAGCAATAGACCTTCCGTCGTTAACACTAATCGAAATGAAACAATGGAATATTTCCATTGTTAACTTAGCAACAAACCTTCCGTCGTTAACTTAGCCACGAACATTCCATCGTTAATGTAGCCACATACATTTCATTGTTAATGTAGCGACAAAAATTCCGTCGCTAAGCTATTGTTATATTGGTCAAAATGGCTAAATCATCATTTAACAATAACTACAGATATTTTTCTCTAGCAATGGAAATATCTGTTGTTAATGTTAGCCACAGTCGTATTAATTAACGTTACAATTTTGCCGACGAGGATTTTAACGACATAAATTTTCTGTTGGAAATCCGTGGCTAATGTATATAGTGACGGAAGTAAGTTGTTTAGCGACGTAATTTTCCGTTGTTATTTTCCAGTTTTCTTATAGTATTTGAGATGATTGTTGTTTTGTAGTTAAGGTCGTTGCAACGACCCATATTTGCACATCCCTTCTCGTTCAAATAACTCATTCTTGTTGGTCGTTTGAACCATAGATTACGTGCAAATATGGGTCATTCAAATGACTCTTAATTGCACATGTCGTTTGAATGAAAAGTAACAATTTTGGGTCATTCAAACGACTTAACTATAAATTAGTCACTTGTCGATTGAACGAACTATTGCCGTTTGAACCCATCTATAATGAACAAGCACTCTACTTTATTCTCAAATATTTTATAATTTTTCTTGTATTTACTTGCAGTTATGTCCTCACTATTTTGGATTATCGAGTATTATTTTGGATAGTTTGTTAATAACAAAGGAAAATTGGAGTGGAGGGGAGGGGATAAATCTCATGAAAGAAACAGAAAGACTTAATCCTAATCAACACCCTTGCAAAGGGTGAGAAATATTACTTGAGTTACAAGACTAAATTATATTACACTAAATGCACTGCTAAATTTAAGCGTTAGATATAGCTTTCAACAATTTTACGATTAAACTTTATCTGCAACTTTTATATTCAGACACTATTTTTCTTTTTCTATATGGTTTGATTTAAAATAAATGATTCTAGTTAATTTAGTATTTGATATCCTAATTTATTGAAGGATGTTTCCTTTGAAAGAACAGATTAAATAGGATTCTACAATGTACAATATCATTTCATTAGTCATTTTCAATAATTTCTTGTGTTACCAAATGTTGGGAATATATGATGTGTATATATAATTGGAAATGGCTTAGGAAATTTGGGCAATGTGACGGTGAAAACTTGTAAGTTGAAGTCGAAGCAAGAGTTCTATTGAATGAATTTTCAAACTTTATTGTGAGAATATGCATAGTTTGTTATCTGAATCTATGTTATAATATATATTTAGATGAAAACCATATGTTTGGTTATAGCTTTGACATAGATTTGTGTGATTGTAGTGAAAAGATATGTGATTATAATGTTTGAAGTGTCTCTCCAAATAGATTGAATGATTGTGATGAAAATTATTTGGTTGTATTTTTAAAATCTTATGTCTATCAAAAACTAAAAACTGAAAATGAATCCGTTTCGTTGCGAATTTCCATAAACAATCATAAACTTATTTTTGGAATAGTTGGAGAAATGAAAAATGACACATGCAAATACATTCATACAAGGCCGAATCTTTTGACTAATTCTCCATTTTCAAGAAATAGATAAACTTGACTCTTGACTAAGTGAAAATAGTAAATTAACATCTTATGTATGATAGAAATTAATGTTCCTCAAAAAGAAACTAAGTTACCTTATGCAATATATTATAAGATCAGAATAGTAATAGTTTTCGGACAGACTGGCCCGCTAAGTGGCTATAAATTTTGTCGTAGATAACCTTTTCTTCAAATTCTTTTTGTCTTGGGTTTAAAACTTGACTCACACGGCTCACTAACCATGTACGACAGCTAGACATATAAAAATTATGGCCAATAGATAATTGCCAAGTGTCAAATCTCAAATCCTTGGAGACCAAGACATGTCTTGACAGTTAACTCAAATCTTTGGAGATTAAGACTTATCTTGATAATATTTTGAATTGATCATTATCTCTTTTTATATTTATCACATCTTGTGATTAAAGAGATGGATAAATATCAAATATTGACTAACCAATCAAATCAAAGCCTTCACCATATGAGTTATCCAAGAACCCTTCTCCTACAAGTATAAATATGGGTCATTCTCAAGGAATTAAATCACAATTCAAAGAGAAGAAATACAAGCAAGAAAGGCGGTAAAGGAAATTCTCTCAAGCCAAGAAGATTAAATTCAAGGAGATCCATGGTGTTCAAGGTGAAATTCAAGGCGTTCATCGCAGATTCAACTCAAGTCCCACATTTGATTTGGGAATAAGCTATCGAGATCTCGAGCTAACATTATTGAAGTTCAAGTTCCTCTTGGAGGAAGATCAAAAGGTTAATTTCACCAAAATTTTTCATATCCAAGTCAAATATAGTGAATAATCCACGTTTGATTCGAGATTAAGCTTTCAAGCACTCGAATAACATTATTGAAATTCAAGTTCAAATTTGGAGAAGATCAAACTGAAGAGTTTAACTCCAAATTCTCAAATTACGGATATTTTGTTGTTGAAGAAAACAATCAGAGGAGAAATAGAGATTGCAATCTATATTTTCCAATTTGATTCATATATGTTTAATTTGTACAATTTTTTATTGTTAGTTATTTCCCAGACAATAAAAATTTATGTTACACATATACATGTGATAATTAATTTACTTAGTTTATTGAAGTACAAGATAGAACATAAAATAGAATAGGAGATTTCTTGTGCTCAGTTCATTCATACTGGAATTAAGCGGAAAAGGAAATTATATAAAAAGATTATATGTACCAAGCAGGCTGGCTTACCACCCTTAACTCGGCCCGGTCAAGCAACAACGCAGTGTGTAGGTATTTGGATCAAATTAACCAACAAGCTAAGTGTATAAGTTTCTCCCCTTCCAAACACTAAGGGTTCCCCTTGAAGTCCAAACCAAAAAGTCCAACTTGAGCTAAATGAAGCTTACACTCTTTAGCTTATTTTCTAATGTGGGTTGGTAAGAGAGTGATTGATTGACATTTCTTTAGTTATTTTATATTTTTGCAGAGAATAGTGTAAAAACTTATTTTGAAAAATGAAAATGATTTTTGAGAGTATAATTGGATATAAGAAGAAACTGTGATGATAATAGTTGATGTGATAGTTTATTAGTGTAATAGTGATTAGATGTGATTGATAATTTGAAAAATAAGAGAGAGTAAATAATGTATTTGTGATATATTTATATAGTAATAGTAGATAAGACATTTTTACGTAAATTATAAATGGATGTGATTGATAATTGAAAAAGGAGAATGAGTAATAGTGAATTACTTGAATATTATCACAAATAATTGAACATTTAATGATATTCGTTTGAAAAATGAAAGGGAAAAAAATTCACAACCAAGCACTTCCCATCTTTATATTTCCAACAGTAAACACAATAAAGTTACTAATTTTGTGCATTAATTTTTCATTTAATTAATATTTGATTTAATTTGAGAAATCCGAAATATTAAACTTATCTACCTTGAAGTAGATTATGTCTACCTCATTTATTTTATAATCTCAATAAATAAATCTATTTAAATAATACCCAACTTTTAAACACAAAATTGTAAATCTTTAATTTAGTTTATGTAAATAGAAAACAAAAATTAATATTAATACATTTTGAAAACTTAACCATCCATCCAAATTACAATCATATACGAGTTTCACATTTTTTAGGTTAAAACTATATGAATTATTTACTTCTTTTTTCTTTTATGACCAATTTCTTGCAAGTATTTCTAACTAACCATATCTCCCTTCTTGTCCAACAAGTTAAAACCTGACCAGCAGGTCTCTTGTGAGATGGTATGAGACTATGAGACGTAACAAATGATACTTTTGGTGTAAAAATTGATACTTTGTCTAAATACACTAATTTAAGTGTATTTGGAAAAGTATAATTTTTTACACCAAAAGTATCACTTTTTACATTAAGGTATCGCTCTTTCACGGTCTCATGGAATTTCACCGTCTCACATAAATTTTTACGAAACCCGAAAACTTTATATGCACTCATATGTAAAATAAAAATAAAAATAAATATAAAGGAGATAACCTAATTATTCTATTATATAGAAAGTAGAAACAATGTCAAAGAAAAGGAAAAATCTAATGTGTTCAAATTCTAAAGACAGGATGCACTAATTATGTGCATTAATTATAGGCAAAAGAAAAAATCTAGAAAATAAGAGTACAATAATTATCCTTGGATTTTCTTCCTATTAAAACAAATGCATTAAACAAGATTTTATCACTTACAGTAATTCCTATATACGTTGTCCTTATCCGCAATTTCGTCGGACTTTATATATGCCAATACATTTTGGTTTTGGTTGCAAAACTTCAATAGTGTTTCTCATGTCCTCCTTTGTCACCAATTCCTTTTAAAAGGTAAAATCTCTGTTTAATTTCAAATCGTTTTGTTTTTCCACCGAATTTGATCTTCCGTGTTTAAAGTTCTTGAATGAATCATATATTTATAATGTTTGTTGGAATTTAATCTTTTTGTGCTTGTGGAATTGTTATTCTTTACAGAGAATGGAATTTTCAATTCTCCAAATTCCAGAAAAGGTACAAATTTACTTTGAATATGATTTTTCATTATTAGTTGATTATTAATTTATTGATTTTTTATTTTATAAATTTTAAGTGCGGTCTAAATTTGTTTATTCGCAACAATTATGAGGGGCTCGCCATGTCTTTTCTCATTTTATTAGATCTTATGTTTACGGGTATGAGCGAGGTGCTTTGTATGTGTTTTTGTAGATCTAGATACAGGTGACAATCATCCGTGCGGTGGAATAGGAGATAAAACACCATATTGAAATAGAAGATCTCATCTGGTAAATATTCCTGATATTTGCCATTTTGTAGATGTTACATACTCATATTGTATTGTTCATTCATAGACCCTTTTTGCTTTGAATATGGCAACTTAAAACAAGCAATTCAACATTAATTAAATTGGTGATATTTGAGTGTTTTTCATTTAATGCTTAGATATTTCTTCTAATCCTTCAATCTTCAGCGGCAGGCACGATCTATAAATTTTTTACGAGGCGACACAAAATAAATACAATAATAAACTACATTAAAAATAGTTAATGGGGGCACATTTTGCTTTCTTTTAACCTAATTAATATATAATTATTAAAAATAAATTTAAATAGTAAAAAAATCAATGAAAAAAGCTATTAAAATATGGAAAAAAACTAAAAGAAAAACGAAAAATAAATAAAAACTATGGCGGCCCGAAAAAAACTAAAAGAAAAACGAAAAATAAATAAAAACTATGGCGGCCCGTGCACCCGTAGGTGGGAGTGTGTATCCATTTTTGTTCAACGAGATCAATTGCGACGACATATCGTCATTTGTGACATTTTTGTCATCTCAAATAAGGCCTCATTGCTGACAATATTTTTTGGGTTTTTTGCGATGACATGTCATCGCAAATACCCATCACTAATTAGTAATTCATGATGGATTAAGGTTACAATCTCCTTCAATAAATCTAAAATATATTTTACCAAATGATAACGGCCTAACAATGGATTAACGAAATTCGCGACAAGCGCATGCGTGATATTTATATTGTGTCAATAATATATTGCGCCCAATTATTTTATGATGGGTCGAAGATGGATCACCAATGGAAAATATAGCGATGGGAGTATATATCCGTCAGTATATCTGGAATGTTACTTTATAGCGATGGATCTGAATCAGTCTCTCATATGTTTTAAATAAAACCATAACGTTTGTGTCATGAGAGTATAAGTTTTACTTTATTTTAGCAATGGATGAAGATCTCATTGCTATTTAGCAATAGATTCATGTCACTGCTATTTTTCGATAATGAAACAACAACGCTTTTACTTATATAATGACGAATTGAAACCTGTTGCTATATCTTGATAATGAAACGACACGTTCAATAATGAAACAACAATGCTTTTACGTATTAGCGATAGATTCAAGTCTATCGCTATATCTTGATAATGAAACGACAACATTTAATAATAAAACAACAATTCTTTTACTTATTAACAAGGGACTAAAGTCTATCGCCATTTCTTGATAATGAAACGATAACTTTTTTCTTATTTAGCAATGTTTTTAATTTCTTGCTATTTCTTGATAATGAAATGAGAACATTTAATAATGAAACAACAATATTTTTACTTCTTTAGTGATGGATTCTCAGAAGTTGTTGATCCATTGCTAAAATTAATAGCATAAAAGACATATCAACTTTCTTCTCCCATCAATTTCCTTTCCTTTGGTTTATTTCCCCCTGATTTCTCCCCACAATGCCTCAATCCCAATTTGACTAGCCACCATTTTCCATCGTCAGATGCCAGTCGCACCACCTCCATGCCACCAACTACATTTTCAGCCTTCTATTTCGTATAGAATATAATCAAAAATTGTGAATCTTCACAATTTGATAATAAATTCTGAATTATCCACTTCTTTGGAAGGTTTGAGAATGTGTAATTTAATGTGGGTTCATTAGCATACTATTTATTTTGTGTACGTATTAAAATCTTGGTATAGATCTCCCTTTTGTTCTCGAGTGCGCTACAATCATTTAGAACGAAGGGAAGATGTTGTTGATATTTTCACATAATACATGAAAAAAATAGTATGCTAATAAAACCACGTTAAGTAAGTTCACATTCTTGAACATGATATAGGGCCCTTACCAAATAGGATGAGGAGAATTGGAGGGGAATGAATGCATGTATGTTGTATATAATTGATCATATGCTATAACAAAATGGTAGTTTGCTCCTTACATGTAGTTACTAATGTCTTGAGTTAGTACACTATATAAGAAATGTGTTTTGATCGTAGTTTGATGTATAAATGGATGTAGGATGGCATCTAGCTATGGGTTTGTTACTGGACGTTATGCTTTCATTGAGTATCGTACTAGTCAACTTAGATAGATTGACGAGAAAAATTTAGGTGTTCATATGTCTCACCACAAACAGATCCAAAAAACCGAGACTTCAATTGTCACGCCCCAAACGTGACGCGACAACGATCAATCACTTAAACAGAATTAAATCAACAGTCTAAACCAAAGATACCAAACTCCAAGTGAAATAGAGTCTAATGCAGCGGAATTAAAATAAACACGAGTACAAATTACAATCTTAAAGTCTGGCGGTATCCGAATACAACCCAAAAGATTATCTGAATTAACTTACAGTCCAAACAAAAATAAAATGAAGGAGTTCAACAACAAATAAAAGTAAAAGGAAATGTCGCTCCACATCACGGATAGGGATTCAATCTGCGGTAGGTTCGATGTCTTCAGCGAACTCTTCATCTAAAGGTTAGAAAACAGGAGGGAATGAGACAGAAATCTCAGTGGATGGGGTGATCGTGTGCAAGTGTGGCGATATAAATAGTTAATGTGAGAAATTTAGTTGTATGAAAACGCGTGAGCGATGATGCATGATTTCACACCCAGTCCACAAGCGTCGTGATAAATATATTAAGTAACATACTTATATATTTTAAGAAAATAGTTCGTGGTCACGCAGTACTATGGTTCAAGCGAGACAGAGGATTGCGTGATTTGTAACGCCAATCCTATGCAAGACAAGTAGCGGTTGCGTGCACGGATTTGTAGCGCCAACCTATGCAATACAAGTAGCGGTTGCGTACGGTTTGTAGCGCCAACCAAACGGGTCCGATTAACTCCGGAATCGTGTGGATCGAGATTGATTCCTTCGTTCTTCCTTGTAACTCCCGAGCAAGATGGTCCAAGACCCGTCACCTTATCGCTCCATAGGCAAAGACAAAATCCACAAAGGAGCTAGCAAGGCTCGGATTTGTCATAATCATGATTATACCTCAAGTACTACGACCCGCTTCCTTGGACAAACTCCGTCCCTCGGTTGGGGATTAGGGACGATGGGGCCGAAGAAGAGTGGAATAGCAGCCGAGCTGCCCGGTTCCATCCCCAACGTATCCATTCCGATCAGGAGCTCGACACACCAAGTTGACTCAAGCAGAAAGTAAACACAAGTTCATGTAGTCAACCAGCAATGAGTATTATTGATTCGGGAAGCGGTTCATGAAAAGTTTTCGAAAATTTGCGTAAGGTAACTATGGCGTTGGTGGAGTTATTTGGATGAAGATGATTATCGGGAGGATAAGCAATCTTCGATATCTTGAACGATTAGGTGGAACATAAGTCCCGTTATAGATTCAAATCGCAAGACGAGAAAGTCGCCGCGATCGGGTATTAATCGGTCAAGCGATCCGATAAGTCAAGGGGTTTTTGAGAAATTAAAATATTTTAATTAAATATTAAAGTAAGAGAGTCTAGGGCTGTTTCTTTAAAAGAAAATAATTTGAGTTAGGTCATTATAAAAATAAAATTTACAATTAGCCCCGTTTTGTCAAAACCAATACTTTTGGGGTTAAAAGTTAAATAAATAAATGTCCCGACCTTGAAAAATTATGAGGTCAGTTCCTAAATTCTCTAAATTGTTCAGAGATTCAGGTTTTTAAAGTTCTGAGGTCGAGTTTTTATAAAATTCTCACATTGGCCCCAAAATTGTTAAAATTGTCATTTCGGGCCCTAAGTTTAAAATAATTGGAACTCACAAACCGGAAGGGCTTCTAATGTGATTCCCATTGGAAAATGTCACTAAGGTTAGTGGGATATTGTGACAAAAGCAGTTTTAAAACGTCATAAGTATAGGTCCCTCAACTTTTGAAAATCTCATTTTTGTCCCATTTTGAAATAATTGCCTTTAAGGCTTTTAGGGGTCCAATTGTTATGAAATTTGAACCTTGGGTCCAAAATATAATTATGTTATAGGTAAATTAGTATTTCCAGGTACATGGGCTGTATAAGGCCTGGAAATTTCATTTGGGTCCTCAAGTTTAATCTTTTACAATTTGGTCCCTCAAGTTTTATAAAATTACTTTCCAAGCTCTAAACACTTGGATTTTTGGAATACACTTAAAATATGTTATTTCCAGTCCCTTAAGAGTTAAAATTTCAAATTTTAAATTTAGGGTCTGGTACAGTTTCGAAATTTGCAAAATAGCCCTTAAACTTCTCAAATTTTACAATCTAGTCCTTGGGCTTTTAAGGGTTGATTTTATTTATCTAAAAACTCTTAAAACTTTATTAAAATGTCAAAACAACATTTTTGAACCTGAGTACAGTCCCAAAATCGAAATTTACAGAGAGGTCCCTTAAGTTTTATTTTCTTGCACTTAAGTCCACCAACTTTCCATTTTTGCATTTTAAGTCCAAAAATCGAAATTTAATCAATTATGCTCGACTTGTCCAGGTTATAGGCCATACAAAACATAGATTTCAAGAGTCATAAACGTACATATCCATCTCATACAAGGATTTATCAAATATGACAATAAAGTGTACATGTATGTCCTAATTTTCGGTAAATCGCATTTTGAGCAACACTTGAGAAATTTTTCAACTTGATACAAGAAAATAGCATGCAATACATAATATATATCTCAAATGCTCAATAACAAAATACTACATGCATTTTTATGGATTAAAACACCTAGAAGTTGAAAGGATTTTTCCACCCACCTTGTTTGTTCGGTTGATTGGTGTAAAGTGGTGTCACAAGACCTTGAGGATTTTAATCCTCACTTAAGGCAGCCCCTAAGTCCAATAATACAAGGAGTTTTGAGTTAGAAAAATGAAGATTTGAACCAAGGAGGGAAAAAGAGAAGGAATAGGCCAAAGGTACCACACTTACCTTGTGTAGTTGAAAGTTGTAGTCAAAAATTGATGGTCTCTTAAGAACTTGATCACCACTTAAACAAAGCTCCAAGGTCAGCCCCTAATCACCTCAAAATGATAATTTTGGTGTTAAAATTCGAAATTAATAGGGGAGAAGAAGAAGGTACCAAAAATCCTATTTCTTACCTTATAGTCCAAAATCCTTCAAATTTCTTCAAGTCTAGAAGTCTCCTTCAAGGTGATGGTAAGGCTCTTAGTATCTTCCAAGTCTTCTATGTAAACCTCAAAAATAAAAATCCAAACTTACATTAATAAGTGAGGGGAGATAGCTAGATGACATCAAGACAAGAAGATGAACAACATTCTTACCTTGTTGAAGGGGGGATGTTCGAATTTTTGTAGGAAATGGAAGGAAGAGTTCTTGTATTTTTACTAAGTGCTTAAGAGAAGAGAAGAAAATTGTAGAGAGAGGTAGGAGGATTTTTAGAGAGAGGTAAGAAGATTCAAGGCTTGAAGAGATGAATGTTGGTGAAATGAAGTGATGAATGAAACTTGGACAAATTTCTTAACCCAACTAGGCCTCTTGGCCGTCCATGGGGTGGGGAGGGGACAAAATTTTGTTTTGTTCTATGGCTTGAAAGGTGTAGCTTGCATGAGGACAAGGACCTTGGTCAAGATGAGGTCTTGCATGGGAGGATGCAATTGCAAGGATAGAGAGGAATGTTGGCATGGGGTGTTGGGAAGCCTCCAACATGTTGGATGATTTAATAATAAAGAATTGGTGTATAAGATATTGTGTATAAGATTTGAATTAATGGTGTAAAAATACACAAGATGAATACACAAGGTGTACATGTACAAGAGTTGGGAGATATTTCTACACCAAAATTCACCTCATGACCGTCCACCTAAGGGTATTAGTGGTATATGCCATATTTTGTTTTATGTCCCAAAATTGATGATAATAGGTGAATAATATCAATCTCCAAAATAATTAGTGATTTCCTTGATCACTTATAAGTCTCATGATCACTTAATCTAAATCGAATTCTTAATTCTATAAGGTATAAATCTCTAAAATAAATAGTCTCCAAAAATTCTAAGGTGACTAATGAGATACGCAAATAACATTAATGATGATCAATCAAGTGATCATAAATGCGAAATAAAATTAATAAATGATTATGATCACAAGAAGTAAATAAGGAGATTTAAAGACGAAATATAGTTATCATTAATATTTACCCGTCAAAGCGACGCGGTAGAATTGTCAAGTAGTACAAAGACAATACGTGATATAAGTACATGTTCGAATAAAAATCGAGGGCTTCACATTCTCCACTCCTTAAAAGAATTTGGTCCCCAAATTCTCTTCAGAACAACTCTGGATATTGATTCCTCATGTCTTCTTCCATTTACCATGTTGCGTCTTCATCTCGGTTGTGGTGTCGCCATACAACTTTAACCATTGGAATTTCTCTTCGCAACCGACGTGTCTGGCCGGTCAATGATTCCGATTGGTTCCTGTAAGATAAATTCTCCATTAGAGGAGGAGCATCACGAGTGATGATATGCTCGGGATCCGGTTGATACTTTTTCAATCTCGACACATGGAATACATCGTGCATTCCCGCATCTTCGTGCCGGTAACTCAAGTCTCAGAGGCCAACTTTCCGATCCTCTGCGCAAAATTTTGTAAGGTCCAATATATCTCGGACTCAATTTGCCCCTTTTCCTTAGATTGATCAATCCTTTTCGTGGCAAGAGTCCGAGAAATACCTCATCTCCTAGGCTTCAAATTCCAAGTCTTTTCTCCTCTTGTCCGCGTAACTCTTTTGGCGGCTCGAGCCGCACGGATCCGTTCCTTGATCAACTTGACCTTCTCCATGGCCTCCCGAACTAAGTCGACCTTTGGAATCAAGGTGACTTCCGTTTCTCCTTCGGAGTCCATTGGTCATCAATCTCCCAAAGTGTAGGGATCTACACTTTCGTCCCATACAAAGCTTCGTAGGGTGCCATCCCAATCGTGGCCCGATAATCTGTTATTATAAGCGAACTCGGCCAATGGTAAGTGTGAATCCCAACTTCCTTGAAATCCAATGAGCAGGCTCGCAACATGTCTTCCAGGGTTTGAATTGTTCGCTCGGAGGCCCGCCATCGGTTTGCGGATGTCTTTGTTGTCTTTGAAACTTAGCGAGGTGCCTAATTCCTCATGTAAGCATTTCCAAATGAGACAAACCTCGGTCTCTCGTCGACACTATGTCGACCGGCACTCCATGCGTCGGATGATCTCTGGATATAAATTTGCGCAAGTTTACGCGTAAGTCGTCGGTTTTCTTCATGGGTAAGAAATGTACAGATTTCGTGAGTCGGTCTATGACTACCCAAATAGCGTCATCGCCTCGTGCCTCGTCCTTGGTAGATCCGTCACAAAGTCCATCGTTATGTGTTCCCATTTCCACTGGGGAATTCTCAACGGTTGTAATAAACCGGATGGTCGTTGGTGTTCGAGGCTTTTACTCGTTGACAAGTCAAACATCTCGCAACGAACTCGCACCTGTTCTTCATGTTTACCCACCAGAATGTCTTTGTTTCAAGTCCTTATACATCTTGTTTCCTCCAGGATGTATAGTGTATTTCGAACGTGTGTGCTTCGAAAGGATTCTTTCCTAAGTTGCTCATCACTCGGTACCCAAATTCTATTCTGAAATCTGATGATTCCATCTTCCTTATCGAGAATTTGATCTTTCTCCTTTGAGTATCTTCTCTTTAGTTTTTGAAGTTGCACGTCAATCCCCTGTGTTACTTTGATCTCGTTCGGTAGATCGGGTTTAACTGAAATATTAGCACATGAAATTCGAGTACTGGTTCTTATTGGATTCCAAGTGCTCAATTCTTCTAATGATCTCCACTCTCGAATCATTAGTCTAGCTAAACTCGCCTTCCTGCTCAAGGCGTCAGCTACTACGTTAGCTTTCCCGGGATGGTATTGAATATCAAAGTGATAATCTTCTATTAACTCCATCCATCTCCGTTGCCTCAAATTGAGTTCCTTCTGAGAGAATAGATACTTTAGGCTCTTATGATCTGTGTAAACCGTGAATGTTGCTCCGTAGAGATAGTGCCTCCATTTCCTTAATGCGAACACTATAGCTGCCAATTCCAAGTCATGCGTTGGGTAATTGGCTTCATACGGCTTGAGTTTTTGTGATGCGTAAGCAATGACCTTTCCTTCTTGCATGAGTCACGCTCCTAGTCCTTCCTTTGATGCGTCCATCAGAGACGACAAAGTTTTCTTCCCTTTGGAAGGGCTAAGACTGAGTCGTAGTAAGTCGTTTCTTCGCTCTTGGAAACTAGCCTCACACTTGTCATTCCACTCAAACTTGACTTGTTTTTCGGGTTAGTCGAGTGAGTGGTCCGGCTATCTTGGAGAAATCTTGGATAAATCTACGATAATATCCAAATAGTCCTAAGAAACTTCTCGATTCTCACGGACTCGGGTTGTTTCCATTCAACCACCTTTATCTGTACTTTCGAAGGATCTACGGCGATCCCTGTGCGGATACTATGTGTCCCAAGAATGCGACTTCACTAAGCCAAAATTCGCACTTGCTTTGAATTTGGCATATAGCTTGTGCTCGTAGTGTCTCTAAAACAATTTTCGATGACGCGCTCATGCTCCTCTTTAGACTTAGAGTACACGAGTATGTCATCAATGAATATCACTACGAATTGATCCAAATAAGGTTGAAAGACTCGATGCATTAGATCCATAAACGCCGCTGGTGTGCGTTTGTCGACCGAAAGGCATCACTACAAACTCGTAGTGTCCATATCCGTCCGAAATGCTTTGTTTTGGAAACGCCTCTTCCCGGATCTTTAATCGATAATATCCTTGTTGTAAATCAAACTTGAGTACACCGTCGCTCCTTGAAGTTGATCAAACAAGTTCGTCTATCCTCGGGAGGGGATATTTGTTCTTGATGGTCACGTTAAGTCCGCGATAGTCTATACACAATTTAATGTGCCATCTTTCTTTTTGACAAATAGTACACCTTGCCCCCCAGAGACGTGCTTGGTCGAATAAATCCTACATCCATAAGCTTCGTAATTGTGTCTTCAACTCTTGTAACTCAACATGAGCCATTCTATACGGCGTTAAGCGATTGGGGCGCTTCCTGGTAATACCGATGGTGAACTCAACTTCCCTATCCTGGAGGGACAAAGGTGGTGAGTTCTTGTGGAAATACATCCGTATATTTCGATACTATAGGTACTTGATTAATTTGTTTTTCAACCTTAGGTTTGTTAATTACAAACGCCAAGTACCCTTGTGCCCCTCTAGTGATCGCCTTCCTCGCTTTCATTGCTGAAATGATTGGGGCAATCTTAACTCGTGCTCTTCCCGAAATTTCCACTTCGGGCTTATCGGGTGCACATAGTTTAATGGACTTGCGATGGCAGTCCATTTGTGCATGGTGTGCAGACAACCAGTTCATTCCCAATATAATGTCGTATTCAGATATAGGCAGCAAGATCAAATCAGCAGGGAAATTTATCTCATCAATTTTAACTTCGCATGCATTATAGATAATATCTGTTATCTGGCTTGCGCCCATAGGAGTGGATACCTCTAAACCTATAGGCATATGTTCCATGCATGCATGCAACTTGTGTACGAAATGTGGTGCGACAAATGAATGCGTTGATCCAGGGTCAAATAGTACTTTAGCGTAATGGCTAGATACTAGAAGCGTACCTTCCACCACGCCTCCCGCCTCCCGGAGCCTCATGTCCAAATAGTGCAAATGCTCGAGCAGCATCCTTGCCCTGTTACCCGGCCGTTAGCCGGCTTCTATGGTTGCACTGTTTGGTCCGGTCTTCGTATTTCTGACAATCCTTCACCGGTGTTGATTACTACCACGTAAACACCTTCCATGTTTACGCCAACATCATTGGCAATATGACCCTTTTTTGGCAATGTGTACATACTTGGCCCGGTTTTCCCAGACGGTCCTTTCCCTTTTTCTCGTCTTAACAATCGCCCTTCAATTTTAACAGCGGCCTTGATGGTTGTCCCACGCTGTCCTTTTGAGATCGTTTGATGGCCTATTCGGCCGATCGACCAATGCGGTTAAGTCCTTTACTTAATGCGGAGGGTCATTTTTAATGCGGTGAGTATGTTGTTATTTCAACAATCAAAAGTTGTTTCGAGTTCCAGCTTGATCCCCGTGTGAACTTATACAATTTGTCCGCTTCCGTCTTGATTGTTCCTGGGCATATTTGGATAACCGATGGAATTGACTCATCTTGGGCCACGAGACATGTTCCCCTGTCTCAACTTATGGAATTCATCCCGTGCCTCCTTCACGACTTGGGGTATGTATTGCTCATTGAATTCAGCCAGAAATTTTCCCATGTCCTATCTATTTGATCCCTGTTCCCACTTTCTCTCAACTGTTCTCCACCAATCTCGAGCGGTGATTCTAGTCGAACACGGCGAGCGTAACCTTTTGTTCCCCGAGTATTGGAGAGCATTGAAGATATTCTCCGCTTTCGATCCATTCTTCCTTTCACATCATCCGGTTCCCCTAAGAAAGTCGGGGGGTCGAATCGTAAAAACCGCTCCAAGGTGCGGTCGTTCGTCTCTCGAGTAGGTTCATGGTTAGGCTGACGAGGCTCCGCTTGTTGCCTCATGAAAACTAATATCTGCTGCAAGGCTATTGCAGTTAGGTTATCTCCTGCGATTGGCGGAGGAGGTGGTGGCAATTCGGGGGTGGGTGCCCAATCCCTTTGCGCATCATCGTTCCTTTGGGGTATACGGCGGGGTCTCCCGCGTCCCCGGTTTCCAGCCATGAATCTGGAGCTTAGCTACAATACAAAATGAATGATTCCAATAAATATTCGCGTAAAACAAGTTATATCGCAAGGAGATCCACACAAGTGCACAAGACATAGAATAAGTAAAAGGATATATCTATTAATGTGAAAATTTGAATACATCCAAAATGAGTTCATACAACACAAATACAGAATCAATGGTAAATCCGAAATCATGGTACAACGAAAAGCAAAATACAACAGAAAGGTAATATGCGCCTGATACTATCTATTACAAAAGCTATCTATTCAGTGAGGTCGCCGTCATTATCACTAGCGGCCTCGTCCAGAATCGGAACTTGATCGAGCTGAGGTAGCACCTCAGCATTAGGCCAGTTGGCGAAATCTGGCCACTGTTCTAGTCCCGGAGCATCTTCGAGTGGGGCGGCTTCAAGCGCCTCGGGCTCTACATCTTCCATTGGATCCTCATCGGGATCCTCTTGGGTCTTCTTCAGATCCTCCTCGATCCTCTTCATTATCGGCCTCCAGGTCGAGCATTGAATTCCTTTCGGGCGGTGGCAATGGTGGCGCATTGGCCGCTAAGGCGGCCTCGAGCCGAGCCGCATCCCCGCCTGGGTTAAGGCATGCGTGAGTTCCTCGATTATCTGCATTTGTTTGTTGATGGTCTCCTCATGGCGTCCTATGGTGTCTCTTGACCTGTGCGCCTCCATTCTCTACTTCGTGCGGCCTTCCTTGGCACGTTCCACCTTCTCGCGATTATTATCCAGCGTTCTGGATCAACAAAATCCGATCCTCGCGAGCGCGATGGTGTCCTCGCGATCTTTAACGAGGAGAGTAAGGTTATTCATCTCCTCTTGACTCTTTGTCAGAAGGTGTCCTAGTTCACGAGTGCATTGTCGTTCCCTGGTAAGCTCGGAGTCAACCCGAAGGAATACCTGGCGCCAATGAAGTTCTAAGGCCCTATAATGATCCCGTTCAAAACGAGCTTCGATCACGTCCCACCAGGTTGGGGGTGCTGGCTCCATCCTGTCAAATAAAACTGAGGTGGATTAGACGGATGCAAAGGAAAGATAAGGAGAACAAGGAAAGAATGACTAAGGAAAGTCAGTCAAAGTCAACTAAGTCAAATCAAGTATGACTATGGATTCTCCAAGTATAAATTTTAGCTTATCCTAACATCAATAATATGGTTCTATGCCATTTTTGAAATCGATATCACACTTAATTAGTCAAGTCACGGCACTACCCAACACAATCCGAGGGTCCTATCCTGGGTTAGCTCGGTGTAAGTTTCCATCTTACTAGCCGAGCTCTGATACCATAACTGTCACGCCCCAAACGTGACGCGACAACGATCAATCACTTAAACAGAATTAAATCAACAGTCTAAACCAAAGATACCAAACTCCAAGTGAAATAGAGTCTAATGCAATGAATTAAAATAAACACGAGTACAAATTACAATCTTAAAGTCCGGCGGTATCCGAATACAACCCAAAAGATTATCTCGAATTAACTTACAGTCAAACAAAAATAAAATGAAGGAGTTCAACAACAAATAAAAGTAAAAGGAAATGTCGCTCCACATCACGGATAGGGATTCAATCTGCGGTAGGTTCGATGTCTTCGGCGAACTCTTCATCTAAAGGTTAGAAAACGAGGGAATGAGACATAAATCTCGAGTGGATGGGGTGATCGTGTCCAAGTGTGGCGATATAAATAGTTAATGTGAGAAATTTAGTTGTATGAAAATGCGTGAGCGATGATGCATGATTTCACACCCAGATCCATAAGCGTCGTGATAAATATATTAAGTAACATACTTATATATTTTAAGAAAATAGTTCGTGGTCACGCAGCACTATGGTTCAAGGCGGAGGATTGCGTGCGGTTTGTAACGCCAATCCTATGCAAGACAAGTAGCGGTTGCGTGCACGGTTTGTAGCGCCAACCTATGCAATACAAGTAAGCGGTTGCGTCACGGATTTGTAGCGCCAACCAAATCGGGTCCGATTAACTCGAATCGTGTGGATCGGACAGCGATTCCTTCGTTCTTCCTTGTAACTCCCGAGCAAGATGGTCCAAGACCACCCTTATCGCTCCATAGGCAAAGACAAAATCCACAATGGAGCTAGCAAGGCTCGGATTTGTCATAATCATGATTATACCTCAAGTACTACGACCCGCTTCCCTTGGACAAACTCCGTCCCTCGCCTGCGGGATTAGGGCGATGGGGCCGGAAGAGTGGAATAGCAAGAGCCGAGCTGCCCGGTTCCATCCCCCCGACGTATCCATTCCGACGTGAGCTCGACACACCAAGTTGACTCAAGCGGAAAGTAAACACAAGTTCATGTAGTCAACCAGGCAAAATCGAGTATTATTGATTCGGAAGCGATTCATGAAAAGTTTTCGAAAATTTGCGTAAGGTAACTATGGCATTGGTGGAGTTATTTGGATGAAGATGATTATCGGGAGGATAAGCAATCTTCGATATCTTGAACGATTAGGTGGAACATAAGTCCCTTATAGATTCAAATCGCAAGACGAGGAAGTCGCCCAAGCGATCGGGTATTAATCGGTCAAGGCGATCCGATAAGTCAAGGGTTTTTGAGAAATTAAAATATTTTAATTAAATATTAAAGTAAGAGAGTCCAGGGCTGTTTCTTTAAAAGAAAATAATTTGAGTTAGGTCCTTATAAAAATAAAATTTACAATTAGCCCCGTTTTGTCAAAACCAATACTTTTGGGGTTAAAAGTTAAATAAATAAATGTCCTGACCTGAAAAATTATGAGGTCAGTTCCTAAATTCTCTAAATTGTTCAGAGATTCAGGTTTTTAAAGTTTTGAGGTCGAGTTTTTATAAAATTCTCACATTGGCCCCAAAATTGTTAAAATTGTCATTTCGGGCCCTAAGTTTAAAATAATCGGAACTCACAAACCGGAAGGGCTTCTAATGTGATTCCAGTTGGAAAATGTCACTAAAGTTAGTGGGATATTTGGACAAAAGCAGTTTTAAAACTTCATAAGTATAGGTCCCTCAACTTTTGAAAATCTCATTTTTGTCCCATTTTGAAATAATTGCCTTTAAGGCTTTTAGGGGTCCAATTGTTATGAAATTTGAACCTTGGGTCCAAAATATAATTATGTTATAGGTAAATTAGTATTTCCAGGTACATGGGCTGTATAAGTCCTGGAAATTTCATTTGGGTCCTCAAGTTTAATCTTTTACAATTTGGTCCCTCAAGTTTTATAAAATTACTTTCCAAGCTCTAAACACTTGGATTTTTGGAATACACTTAAAATATGTTATTTCCAGTCCCTTAAGAGTTAAAATTTCAAATTTTAAATTTAGGGTCTGGTACAGTTTCGAAATTTGCAAAATAGCCCTTAAACTTCTCAAATTTTACAATCTAGTCCTTGGGCTTTTAAGGGTTGATTTTATTTATCTAAAAACTCTTAAAACTTTATTAAAATGTCAAAACAACATTTTTGAACCTGAGTACAGTCCCAAAAATCGAAATTTACAGAGAGGTCCCTTAAGTTTTATTTTCTTGCACTTAAGTCCACCAACTTTCCATTTTTGCATTTTAAGTCCAAAAATCGAAATTTAATCAATTATGCTCGACTTGTCCAGGTTATAGGCCATACAAAACATAGATTTCAAGAGTCATAAACGTACATATCCATCTCATACAAGGATTTATCAAATATGACAATAAAGTGTACATGTATGTCCTAATTTTCGGTAAATCGCATTTTGAGCAACACTTGAGAAATTTTACAACTTGATACAAGAAAATAGCATGAAATACATAATATATATCTCAAATGCTCAATAACAAAATACTACATGCATTTTTATGGATTAAAACACCTAGAAGTTGAAAGGATTTTTCCACCCACCTTGTTTGTTCGGTTGATTGGTGTAAAGTGGTGTCACAAGACCTTGAGGATTTTAATCCTCACTTAAGGCAGCCCCTAAGTCCAATAATACAAGGAGTTTTGAGTTAGAAAAATGAAGATTTGAACCAAGGAGGGAAAAAGAGAAGGAATAGGCCAAAGGTACCACACTTACCTTGCGTAGTTGAAAGTTGTAGTCAAAAATTGATGGTCTCTTAAGAACTTGATCACCACTTAAACAAAGCTCCAAGGTCAGCCCCTAATCACCTCAAAATGATAATTTTGGTGTTAAAATTCGAAATTAATAGGGAGAAGAAGAAGGTACCAAAAATCCCATTTCTTACCTTATAGTCCAAAATCCTTCAAATTTCTTCAAGTCTAGAAGTCTCCTTCAAGGTGATGGTAAGGCTCTTAGTATCTTCCAAGTCTTCTATGTAAACCTCAAAAATAAAAATCCAAACTTACATTAATAAGTGAGGGGAGATAGCTAGATGACATCAAGACAAGAAGATGAACAACATTCTTACCTTGTTGAAGGGGGATGTTCGAATTTTTGTAGGAAATGGAAGGAAGAGTTCTTGTATTTTTACTAAGTGTTTAAGAGAAGAGAAGAAAATTGTAGAGAGAGGTAGGATGATTTTTAGAGAGAGAGTAAGAAGATTCAAGGCTTGAAGAGATGAATGTTGGTGAAATGAAGTGATGAATGAAACTTGGACAAATTTCTTACCCAACTAGGCCTCTTGGCATCCACATGGGGTGGGGAGGGGACAAAATTTTGTTTTGTTCTATGGCTTGAAAGGTGTAGCTTGCATGAGGGACAAGGACCTTGGTCAAGATGAGGTCTTGCATGGGAGGATGCAATTGCAAGGATAGAGAGGAATGTTGGCATGGGGTGTTGGGAAGCCTCCAACATGTTGGATGATTTAATAATAAAGAATTGGTGTATAAGATATTGTGTATAAGATTTGAATTAATGGTGTAAAAATACACAAGATGAATACACAAGGTGTACATGTACAAGAGTTGGGAGATATTTCTACACCAAAATTCACCTCATGACCGTCCACCTAAGGGTATTAGTGGTATATGCCATATTTTGTTTTATGTCCCAAAATTGATGATAATAGGTGAATAATATCAATCTCCAAAATAATTAGTGATTTCCTTGATCACTTATAAGTCTCATGATCACTTAATCTAAATCGAATTCTTAATTCTATAAGGTATAAATCTCTAAAATAAATAGTCTCCAAAAATTCTAAGGTGACTAATGAGATACGCAAATAACATTAATGATGATCAATCAAGTGATCATAAATGCGAAATAAAATTAATAAATGATTATGATCACAAGAAGTAAATAAGGAGATTTAAAGACGAAATATAGTTATCATTAATATTTACCCGTCAAAGCGATGCGGTAGAATTGTCAAATAGTACAAAGACGATACGTGATATAAGTACATGTTCGAATAAAAATCGAGGGCTTCACATCAATTTTTACTAAAATAATAAATACGTTCATTAATTACATGTCAATAAACAATATTCAGTCTATATTTCCAAGTACAACAATATACTAAAATTAAAATCACCCACTACTTCTAGGAAAGTCCATCGCCAATGGTTGCAACTAGATATTCTCATCTTCTGAAGCATTTCCTTCTCATACGAGTTCAATCTCTATTGGGAAGAAATTAAAAAAATTATATGAGAAAAACCTTAGCGAGTGGGTGCAAATGTGACTTTTCAAAAGTTCAGAAGTTTAGATGTTCGCGAAATTTACATTTATAATTTTTAGAAAAAGATGAACCATATCATTTTCTATATATATAAGATAAATTATGATTGAATACATTAATACGACACAATATGCAGAAGTTTTGAATTTAACAATAAACAGTGAGAAAAGGAATGAACTTTTATCCACGAAAACAAAATAATAGCATTCAATACACATTTAAGCCTTTATGAAACCATATTTTGATAATGATTAGCCAAGCATATCTTATCCCAAGGCTCCACTAGCTTATACATTATCACCACATACAGTAATGGTTCAACGCCCCAACCTTACACTACAAGAAATTCTCGAATTACCAACGGAATTTACCGACGGCACGCTGTCGTCGGTATATACCGATGCTTTACCGATTGAACACTGATGTATCATGGTCGATTTATTATTTAAAAAATTATGAAACTTTACCGACGGAATACCGACGGATTACCAAGGGATTTACCGACGGATTCGAAATCCGTCGGTAGATGGTCGGTGCATTTGCGCTAAATTTCGGCGCGCAAAAATTCCGTCGGATGGCTAGAGGTAGAGGTGCAATAAATAACATATTAATTGTTTTATTCTTTCAGATGGCTAGAGGTAGAGGTGCACGAGGCACACATGGACGTGGCCGAGGACGAGGGGATGACTCTTCATCTACTTCGTATCAGCATGTCCCTTCGTTTATACCTTCAGATGAGGGAGACGTGATGGATTTGAATGCAGCCACACCATCATCAGATGATCCGTCCCTTTGAGCTCCGTCATCACACGGTTTCACGTGTGCCTACTGCTGAGGAGTGTCACATAGAGGGAAAAAGGTATATTTATCTTAAATACATGTTTATGCATTTCCTATTTCATATTTCAACGATATATAATATAAATGCAAACACATTTTTGTAGATTGTGGCCTGAGAGCACTTCACGAAATATGACTAAGATCTTCCAGCAGAAAATGCACGAAAATGGATATAACTGGAAGAGCCTCTCAGATAGTCAGAAGAATGGGTATTTCTCGGAATTTAAGGTAAATTAATTAACTTTTTATATGCCAAGGATGATTAGTGGTGCATCCACACCTACACATTTTTTATTTACTAATTTATTGTTTTTTTCAATCGATGAACCATTTTGATATAAAAAAATAAAAAAAGAAGTTGAAAAACGTGGGGTAGCTGTTGTGGGAATGACATGAGCATGAAGAATTCTGGAATTTCTATATATTTGTAATGTATTTTGGGCCTGTTTGGTTATTATTCCTTTGTGACTACTTAAGTTTGAAAGATAATATTTTTATTTGGTGGAAGCTGTTGTGGTTATTTTTATTCCTTTTGGTAATAATGTGTAGTTATACATCTTAATGGAGATTCTGAACACAATGTATATAGCTGTTGGTTGAAGCACAACTTATGTCATGTTGAGCTAGCCTCTAGTGGCCATAATGTTTTTGTGATAGGAATTCTTGGACTGTTGGCATGTTTAATTTTTAGGGGAAATGCTGTCGAATTTTCTTTAAACTTTAATTTGCTAATTAATTTTATTTCTTGGTTGTAGAAATATTATACGTGGGACCCAGCAGACGAGGCACGGATTCATCGAGTGTTTGAGTCACATGTGGGTAGGCGGTACAGTGACATGGTCAGCGACATGAAGTCGAAAGGACCAGACAAGAATCCGCTATGTTTGTCTGAGAATACATGGAAACTGTGGCAGGATTTCTGGAAGTGCCCAGATGTCATAGCAAAGTCGCAAACAAATAGCAAAAACAGGAAAAGCGAGCCAGGGGGACCCAGATCAGGTATTTCTAAACACACGAAAGGGTCTCGCTCGATGATTGGACATGCTCGTGCTATCGTAAGTAAATCAGTAGTATTTTAAAATTATTTGCGCTTTATTTATGTGTATATATATGTGTGTGAGAATTTTCGTTTTTAATGCAGGCTAAGCGAGACGAGTCAATCTAATGCGTTTGAGTGCTTCAAACATACGCATATGAATCGGGATGGCTCGTATATTGACACGAAGTCTAGGAATACAGCTGTAAGTTTAATATTAGTTATCAATACTTATAAATTTTTGTCTTATTTTATATATACTTAAGTTATATTTTTTTCGAATGACTTGAGGTTGAGCGACTCGTAGATGAGGCACGGAGGTTGGAAAGGATTTAGACATGAATCAGATATATCTAGATGTTGTGGGTGGACCGAAAAAGCAGCGGATATATGGCACGGGAGATATGTCATATTTTTTCAGCCAAAAGGGTGATAACGGTGCTTCGTCTTCACAGGCTGAGAGCCAACAGTTGAGACAACGAGATACAAGAGCTGCAACAGACGCAGCCTTGTGCAGATGCGCACACGATTTGAGCAGATGCAAAGAAGAGATGCAACATCAGATTCAACAGATGCTAGCGGACATGCAGCGACAAGGTACTGCAACTACCTCCTACACATCCACCGTCTAGACTTGATGACCCTTCTGATTAGATACTATTAAATATTTAACTATGATGTAAAAGTAAGAATTGATATTATTTTAGTACGAGTATTTTAAATTTTAATTTGACGTGAATTTGATATTTTTGTGAACATTGACGTGAATTTGATATTTTTCAGAATAATATTCTATTTTTTGGGTAATGTTGTGAGGCCCCGAATTTTAACAACGTGAGATACAATGTTATGTAGTGATTATTTATTCGGCTATGTATCACAAATCCATTGAAACGCGACACGACTTTTATTTATTTCTTCCAATGTCAATTACGTCTTCCTTATTTTCGAGCGTAATGATTTTATATTCTCCTCTAGTACTAATACTTGGTCGGTTAACTACGACTTTAGAAATATTAGATCTCGATAATTTAGGAGTATATTCCAATCCTTATTCAAATATTTCTTCTTATTCTATAATTCATCCCAACCAATTTCTAATTTATTTTTGGAATACACATTTGTTATTTCACATCTTTATTTTAAGTTTCTAAATATTTAATTATGGATATTTATACATTATATTTTACCTCAATTTTATAAAGAAAAGAAACCAAATATTGTTTTCCCTAATTTTCGAATTTATCACCTAAAATGGGAAAATAACTCATTTTTCTTTCATTACTATTTTATTTTTTTGTATCTCCCAACTAGATTATTATGGGACAAAAAAAATAATAAATAAAATTTTGATAATTTCATTTCTATTTTATTTTATGTCTTGCAAGCTTACAATTAAAAATTTTCTCTACAAATTCCACTACACCATTAGTCAACTCAACAAATTTTAAATTTTTCCCTAAAACCTAGCTTTTGGCCAATTGTCCCTAAGAAAGTAACCTAGCTTTTAATTTATGTCCTAACTTCCCCAATTATTATCCTAACTCATCATTTAATCAAAACAAAACACAAATCTTCTCTCCAACTTCTCTAAAAAATCCTACTACTTCTCTCTACACTTAATTCTTCTTCTTCTTCAAACACTTAGAAAAATTTCAAGAATTTTCCTTCTATTTCTTCCAAAAATTCGAACCATATACTACACAAGGTAAGAATTGTTCTTCTTCAATCTATTCTTATACCTTCTAGCTCACCTCTTTCACCTTCTAATTTAAGTTTGATTTTTGATTTTGAGGTATACTTAGAATATCATTTGAGGATATTAAGAGACTTGAGGTCATCTTGAAGAAGAAATTGTGTAGAAGTTGGACTATAAGGTAAGAAATGAGATTTTTAGTACATTTTCTCCTTCTCTTCTATTCTCAAGTGCTCAACATCAAAATACTACATGCATTTTATGTAAAAACACTTAGAAGTTGGAAAGATTTTTCCACCCACCTTAAAAATGAACTTGTTGGTGAAAAATGAATGAATCACTCTTTGAGGAAGAAGTGACTTAGGTCATCCCCTAGGTCAAGGAATACCCAAAAAAAATGTAGGATTTAGAAAATGAGGTTAGAAATCAAGGAAAAGAAGAAAGGGGTGAAGAAAATTGGTAAAACTACACTTACCTTGTGTAGTAGAGGAAAAGAGACTAGTAGATGTTTCAAAATGGGTCTCTTTCTTCACTCTTAAACCAACTCTTAAGGTCAGCCCCTAAAACTCCAAAAATGAAATTGGAGTATCAAAATTTTTGAAAATAGAAGAGAAGAAGAAAATGTACTAAAAATCCCATTTCTTACCTTATAGTCCAATTTCTTTCACAATTTCTTGAAGTCTAGTCAAGATGGTTCCAAATCTCTATTATCTTCAAGTTGTATTCTAAGTGTACCTCAAACCAAAAATCAAACTTAGGTTAAGAAGTGAAGGGGATGAGCTAGAAATATCAAAATGGGCTGAAGAAGAAAATTCCTTACCTTGTAGTAGTGATAGTTTCGAAAATAAAGAAGTAAGAAGAGTTTTTTTTTTTTTTGTTAAGTGTTTGAAGAAAGAAGAAAGTGTTTGAAGATACGAAGAAAATATTTTTGAAGATATGAAGAAAGTGTGTTTGAAGATATGAAGAAGTGTTTGAAGAATTGAAGAATGTGTGTTTTTAATATATGAAGATTGTTTGAAGATTTGAAGAATATATGTTTTGAAGATATGAAGATTGTTTGAAGATTTGAAGAATGTGTGTTTTGAAGATATGAAGATTGTTTGAAGATATGAAGAATGTGTGTTTTGAAGATATGAAGATTGTTTGAAGATTTGAAGAAGAAGATGAACTTATGCTTAGAGAAAATGTTGGAGGATTTTTGGAGAGAAGTTGGAGAGAAGATTTGTGTTTTGTTTTGGTTAAATGATGAGTTAGGATAATAATTGGGGAAGTTAGGACATAAATTAATATCTAGGTTACTTTCTTAGGGACAATTGGCCAAAAGCTAGGTTTTAGGGGAATTATTTAAAATTCATTTGTTTGACTAAGGGTTAGTGGGATTTGTAGGAAGATTTTTAGTTGTAGGCTTGCAAGACATAAAATAAAATAGAAATAAAATTATCAAAATTTTATTTTTTATTTTTTTGTCCCATAATAATCTAGTTGAGAGATACAAAAAAATAGAATAGTAATGCAAAGAAAAATGAGTTATTTCCTCATTTTATGTGATAAATTCGAAAATTAGGGAAAAAGAAAAAAAAAATATTTGGTTTCTTTTCTCTATAAAATTGAGGAAAATAAAATGTATAAATATCCATAATTAAATATTTAGAAATTTAAAATTAAGGATGTGAAATAAGAAATGTGTATTTCAAAAACAACAATTTGGAAGTTATTGGGAATGAATTATAGAATAAGATCAAATATTTGGATAAGGGTCGAAATGTACTCCTAAATTTATCAAGGGTCCAATCTTTCTAAAGTCGTAGTCATTCGATCAAGTATTAATACTAGAGGAGAATATAAAATTGCTAAGTTCAAAAATGCAAAATGCGTAATTAACGTTGGAAGAAATAAATAAAAATAGAGTCGCGGTTATTAATAATAGGTTTGTGATACATAGCCGAATAAATAATCACTACATAACACTGTATCTCACACTGTTAAAATTCGGGGCCTCACACGAGTATTATTGATTCAGGGAAGTTGTTCAGGAAAAATTTCGAAATTTGCGAGTGGCAAATATGGCGTTGGTGGAGTTATTTGGATGAAGATGATTATCGAAAGGATAAACAATCTTTGATATCTTGAAAGATTAGGTGGAACATAAGTCCCGTTTTAGATTCAAAATCGCAAGACGAGGAAGTCGCCCCGCGATCGGGTATTAATCGGTCAAGACAATCCGATAAGTCAAGGAATTTTTGAAAAAATTATATATTTTAATTAGTAATTAAAGTCAGAGGTTCCAGGGCTGTTTCTTTAAAAGAAAATTGTCACACCCCCAGGACGGACGCGACGACGATCCACAACTTAAATACAAGTAAACCAAACAACCAAATCTGACAATATCAACGAAAACCCAATGGAACAGAGTCAAATAGGAAAATAAAATATTTTAATTAAATATCAAAGTCAGAGGGTCCAGGGCTGTTTTAGTAAAAGGAAAATAATTTGGGTTAGGTCCTTGTTAAAAGAAAAATTAAAATTTTGCCCCGTTTTGAAAAAAAAAATACTTTTGGGGTTAAAAATTGAATAAATAAATATCCCGACCTTGAACAATTATGAGGTCAGTTCCTAAATTCTTCAAATTGTTCAGAGATTCAGGTTTTTAAAGTTTTGAGGTCGAGTTTTTATAAAATTCTCACATTGGCCCCAAATTTGTTAAAATTGTCATTTCGGGCCCTAAGTTTAAAAAAATCGGTACTCACAAACCGGAAGGGCTTTTAATGTGATTCCAGTTGGAAAATGTCACTAAGGTTAGTAGCATATTGGGACAAAAATAGTTTTTAAAAAAAATAAGTATTGGTCCTTAACGTTTGAAAATCTCATTTTTGTTCCATTTTGAAATAATTGCCTTTAAGGCTTTTCGGGGTCCAATTGTTATGAAATTTGAACCTTAGGGTCCAAAGTATAATTAAGTTATAGTTAAATTAGTATTTCCAGGTGCATGGGCTGCATAAGTCCTGGAAATTTCATTTGGGTCCTCAAGTTTATTCTTTTACAATTTGATTCCTCAATTTTAGTAAAATTAATTCCCAAGCTCTAAATACTTGGATTTTTGGAATACATTTAAAATATGTCATTTCCAGTCCCTTAAGAGTGAAAATTTCAAATTTAAAAATTAAGGTCTGGTACAGTTTCAAAAATTGCAAAGTAGCCCTTAAACTTCTAAAATTTTATAATCTAGTCCTTGGGCTTTTAAAGGTTGATTTTATTTATCTTAAAACTCTTAAAACTTTTTAAAATGTCAAAAAGTCATTTTTGAACCTGAGTACAGTCCCAAAATTCGAAAGTTGCAGAGGGTCCTTTAAGTTTTATTTTCTTGCAATTTAGTCCACCAACTTTCCATTTTTGCATTTTTATGTCCAAAATTGAAATTTAATCAATTATGATCGACTTGTCCAGGTTATAAGTCATCCAAAACATGGATTTCAAAGATCATACACATGCATGTCCAATTCATACAAGAATTCATCAAATAGAACATTAAATTGTACATGCATGCACCTAAAGTTCAATAAATAGCAATTTGGAGCAACACTTGAGAAATTTCATGACTTGATACATAAAATTGACACGAAATACATAAATTATATATCTCAAGAGCTCATGATCAAAACTCTACATGCATTTTAACAAAAGCACCTAGAAGTTGAAAGTATTTTTCCACCCACCTTAAATTTGAAGAGTTGTGAAATAAAAAAGGATAAATTCACAACTTTGGTATGAGGTCACTTAGGTCAGCCCCTAAGTCAAGAAATATCAAAAATTTGGAGTTAGAAAAATAAGAGAAAAATTAAGGAGAAAAAGAAGGAGATAAGAAAATTGGAAATACTACACTTTACCTCAGCGAAAGGTGATTTGAAACTAGTTGAAACTTCAAATTTGGGATTTACGGTTCAACTCCAAAATCACCTAAGGTCAGTCCCTATTTCTCAAAAATGAAAAAGGGTGTTAAAATTTGAAAAAAATGGGGAGAAAAGAAGAAAGAAGGGACTCTAGTATCCAAATCTTACCTTGTAGTCCAATTTCTCTACAAATTATTCTTCAAGTCTTCTAATTTCACCACCATGCATGCATGTCTTCAAGTAATCTTCTAAGTACCTAAAAATCCAAAATTCAAACTTAAATTAAGAAGAGAAGGTGATGAGTAGTAAGATATTAAGTTGAATTGAGGAGTGAAATTTCTTACCTTGAGATAGGGGTGTTCGAATTTTTAATTTTAAGTAGGAAGATTGTTTGTTTTGGTTTAGATGTTTGAAGAAAGAAAGAGCGTTTGATGATAGGAAGAAGATGTTCTTGACGGTATGAAGGTAGGCTTGAAGATGTGAATAACTTGTGTTTGAATATTTGAAGATGTGAAGAAGTGGTACTTGAAGATATGAAGAACTTATGTTTGAAGATTTGAAGATGTGAAGAGTGGGTGTTTGAAGATTTGAAGATGTGAATGATTTGGTGTTTGAAGATTTGAAGATGTGAATGATTTTTAGAGAGAAGGAGGAGAATTTGTTAGGGAATTAAAATGTGTTGGATGAAATGAACAAAATTTGTTCAATTTTGCCATAATGGCCGTCAACATGGGGAGAGAGAGAGAGATTTTTCGTTTAATTTTGTGTCTTGAATTTTGCTTCTTGTATGGGAGACATTTTGGTGGTCAAAGGTATGGGCATGGGATGGGTTTTGAATGGAATGTTGGGAAGACTCCAACATGTTGGGAAATTTAATAATAAAGAATTTATGTATAAGATAGCGTGTATAATGTTCGAATTAATGGTATAATTATACACAAGATGACTAATATAAGGTGTAAGTGTACAAGAGTTGGATGATATTTCTACTCCAAAAATTCCATCATTGTCGTCCACTAAAGGGCAATTTGGTAATTCCATATATTTTTGTCCTTGATCACTTATAAGTCTCATGATCACTTATACTAAATCAAATTTTTAATTCTATAAGGTAAAAGTCTCTAAAATAAATAGTCTCTTAAAATTCTAAGGTGACTAATAAATACAAAAATAGTAATAATGATTAATCAAGTGATCATAAATGTGAAATAGAATTAATGATGATCATGATCACAAGTAATTAAGTAAAATGAAATTAATTGCAAAATATATATTTATTAATATTTACCCGTCAAAGTGACGCGTAATATAATCGATCAAATACATAGACGACAAAAAGAATCAATTACATGCTCAGAAAATCGGGGGCTTCACAAAAATAACTTGAATTAGGTCCTTGTTAAAAGAAAATTTTCAATTAGCCCCATTTTGTAAAAACCAATACTTTAGGGGTTAAAAATTGAATAAATAAATGTCCCGACCTTGAAAAATTATGAGGTTAGTTCCTAAAATCTTTAAATTGTAGATTCAGGTTTTTAAAGTTTTGAGGTCGAGTTTTTATAAAATTCTCACATTGGCCCCAAATTTGTTAAAATTGTCATTTCGGGCCCTAAGTTTAAAAAAATTGGTACTCACAAAACGGAAGGGATTTTAATGTGATTCCAGTTGGAAAATGTCACTAAGGTTAGTAGGATATTGGGACAAAAATATTTTTAAAAAAAAATAAGTATATGTCCCTTAACTTTTGAAAATCTCATTTTTGTTCCATTTTGAAATAATTGCCTTTAAGGCTTTTCGGGGTCCAATTGTTATGAAATTTGAACCTTAGGGTCCAAAGTATAATTAAGTTATAGTTAAATTAGTATTTCCAGGTGCATGGGCTGCATAAGTCCTGGAAATTTCATTTGGGTCCTCAAGTTTATTCTTTTACAATTTGATTCCTCAATTTTAGTAAAATTAATTCCCAAGCTCTAAATACTTGGATTTTTGGAATACATTTAAAATATGTCATTTCCAGTCCCTTAAGAGTGAAAATTTCAAATTTAAAAATTAAGGTCTGGTACAGTTTCAAAAATTGCAAAGTAGCCCTTAAACTTCTAAAATTTTATAATCTAGTCCTTGGGCTTTTAAAGGTTGATTTTATTTATCTTAAAACTCTTAAAACTTTTTTAAAATGTCAAAAAGTCATTTTTGAACCTGAGTACAGTCCCAAAATTCGAAAGTTGCAGAGGGGTCCTTTAAGTTTTATTTTCTTGCAATTTAGTCCACCAACTTTCCATTTTTGCATTTTTATGTCCAAAATTGAAATTTAATCAATTATGATCGACTTGTCCAGGTTATAAGTCATCCAAAACATGGATTTCAAAGATCATACACATGCATGTCCAATTCATACAAGAATTCATCAAATAGAACATTAAATTGTACATGCATGCACCTAAAGTTCAATAAATAGCAATTTGGAGCAACACTTGAGAAATTTCATGACTTGATACATAAAATTGACACGAAATACATAAATTATATATCTCAAGAGCTCATGATCAAAACTCTACATGCATTTTAACAAAAGCACCTAGAAGTTGAAAGTATTTTTCCACCCACCTTAAATTTGAAGAGTTGTGAAATAAAAAAGGATAAATTCACAACTTTGGTATGAGGTCACTTAGGTCAGCCCCTAAGTCAAGAAATATCAAAAATTTGGAGTTAGAAAAATAAGAGAAAAATTAAGGAGAAAAAGAAGGAGATAAGAAAATTGGAAATACTACACTTTACCTTGTGCAGTAGGTGATTTGAAACTAGTTGAAACTTCAAATTTGGGATTTCTGGTTCAACTCCAAAATCACCTAAGGTCAGTCCCTATTTCTCAAAAATGAAAAAGGGGTGTTAAAATTTGAAAAAAAAAATGGGGAGAAGAAGAAAGAAGGGCTCTAGTATCCAAATCTTACCTTGTAGTCCAATTTCTCTACAAATTATTCTTCAAGTCTTCTAATTTCACCACCATGCATGCATGTCTTCAAGTAATCTTCTAAGTACCTAAAAATCCAAAATTCAAACTTAAATTAAGAAGAGAAGGTGATGAGTAGTAAGATATTAAGTTGAATTGAGGAGTGAAATTTCTTACCTTGAGATAGGGGGTGTTCGAATTTTTTAATTTTAAGTAGGAAGATTGTTTGTTTTGGTTTAGATGTTTGAAGAAAGAAAGAGCGTTTGATGATAGGAAGAAGATGTTCTTGACGGTATGAAGGTAGGCTTGAAGATGTGAATAACTTGTGTTTGAATATTTGAAGATGTGAAGAAGTGGTACTTGAAGATATGAAGAACTTATGTTTGAAGATTTGAAGATGTGAAGAGTGGGTGTTTGAAGATTTGAAGATGTGAATGATTTGGTGTTTGAAGATTTGAAGATGTGAATGATTTTTAGAGAGAAGGAGGAGAATTTGTTAGGGAATTAAAATGTGTTGGATGAAATGAACAAAATTTGTTCAATTTTGCCATAATGGCCGTCCAACATGGGGAGAGAGGGAGAGATTTTTTCGTTTAATTTTGTGTCTTGAATTTTGCTTCTTGTATGGGAGACATTTTGGTGGTCAAAGGTATGGGCATGGGATGGGTTTTGAATGGAATGTTGGGAAGACTCCAACATGTTGGGAAATTTAATAATAAAGAATTTATGTATAAGATGACGTGTATAATGTTCGAATTAATGGTATAATTATACACAAGATGACTAATATAAGGTGTAAGTGTACAAGAGTTGGATGATATTTCTACTCCAAAAATTCCATCATTGTCGTCCACTAAAGGGCAATTTGGTAATTCCATATATTTTTTGTCCTTGATCACTTATAAGTCTCATGATCACTTATACTAAATCAAATTTTTAATTCTATAAGGTAAAAGTCTCTAAAATAAATAGTCTCTTAAAATTCTAAGGTGACTAATAAATACAAAAATAGTAATAATGATTAATCAAGTGATCATAAATGTGAAATAGAATTAATGATGATCATGATCACAAGTAATTAAGTAAAATGAAATTAATTGCAAAATATATATTTATTAATATTTACCCGTCAAAGTGACGCGGTAATATAATCGATCAAATACATAGACGACAAAAAGAATCAATTACATGCTCAGAAAATCGGGGGCTTCACAAAAATAACTTGAATTAGGTCCTTGTTAAAAGAAAATTTTCAATTAGCCCCATTTTGTAAAAACCAATACTTTAGGGGTTAAAAATTGAATAAATAAATGTCCCGACCTTGAAAAATTATGAGGTTAGTTCCTAAAATCTTTAAATTGTAGATTCAGGTTTTTAAAGTTTTGAGGTCGAGTTTTTATAAAATTCTCACATTGGCCCCAAATTTGTTAAAATTGTCATTTCGGCCCTAAGTTTAAAAAAAAAATTGGTACTCACAAAACGGAAGGGATTTTAATGTGATTCCAGTTGGAAAATGTCACTAAGGTTAGTAGGATATTGGGACAAAAATATTTTTAAAAAAAAATAAGTATATGTCCCTTAACTTTTGAAAATCTCATTTTTGTTCCATTTTGAAATAATTGCCTTTAAGGCTTTTCGGGGTCCAATTGTTATGAAATTTGAACCTTAGGGTCCAAAGTATAATTAAGTTATAGTTAAATTAGTATTTCCAGGTGCATGGGCTGCATAAGTCCTGGAAATTTCATTTGGGTCCTCAAGTTTATTCTTTTACAATTTGATTCCTCAATTTTAGTAAAATTAATTCCCAAGCTCTAAATACTTGGATTTTTGGAATACATTTAAAATATGTCATTTCCAGTCCCTTAAGAGTGAAAATTTCAAATTTAAAAATTAAGGTCTGGTACAGTTTCAAAAATTGCAAAGTAGCCCTTAAACTTCTAAAATTTTATAATCTAGTCCTTGGGCTTTTAAAGGTTGATTTTATTTATCTTAAAACTCTTAAAACTTTTTTAAAATGTCAAAAAGTCATTTTTGAACCTGAGTACAGTCCCAAAATTCGAAAGTTGCAGAGGGGTCCTTTAAGTTTTATTTTCTTGCAATTTAGTCCACCAACTTTCCATTTTTGCATTTTTATGTCCAAAATTGAAATTTAATCAATTATGATCGACTTGTCCAGGTTATAAGTCATCCAAAACATGGATTTCAAAGATCATACACATGCATGTCCAATTCATACAAGAATTCATCAAATAGAACATTAAATTGTACATGCATGCACCTAAAGTTCAATAAATAGCAATTTGGAGCAACACTTGAGAAATTTCATGACTTGATACATAAAATTGACACGAAATACATAAATTATATATCTCAAGAGCTCATGATCAAAACTCTACATGCATTTTAACAAAAGCACCTAGAAGTTGAAAGTATTTTTCCACCCACCTTAAATTTGAAGAGTTGTGAAATAAAAAAGGATAAATTCACAACTTTGGTATGAGGTCACTTAGGTCAGCCCCTAAGTCAAGAAATATCAAAAATTTGGAGTTAGAAAAATAAGAGAAAAATTAAGGAGAAAAAGAAGGAGATAAGAAAATTGGAAATACTACACTTTACCTTGTGCAAAGAGGTGATTTGAAACTAGTTGAAACTTCAAATTTGGGATTTACGGTTCAACTCCAAAATCACCTAAGGTCAGTCCTATTTCTCAAAAATGAAAAAGGGGTGTTAAAATTTGAAAAAAAAATGGGGAGAAAAGAAGAAAGAAGGGCTCTAGTATCCAAATCTTACCTTGTAGTCCAATTTCTCTACAAATTATTCTTCAAGTCTTCTAATTTCACCACCATGCATGCATGTCTTCAAGTAATCTTCTAAGTACCTAAAAATCCAAAATTCAAACTTAAATTAAGAAGAGAAGGTGATGAGTAGTAAGATATTAAGTTGAATTGAGGAGTGAAATTTCTTACCTTGAGATAGGGGGTGTTCGAATTTTTTAATTTTAAGTAGGAAGATTGTTTGTTTTGGTTTAGATGTTTGAAGAAAGAAAGAGTGTTTGATGATAGGAAGAAGATGTTCTTGACGGTATGAAAGGTAGGCTTGAAGATGTGAATAACTTGTGTTTGAATATTTGAAGATGTGAAGAAGTGGTACTTGAAGATATGAAGAACTTATGTTTGAAGATTTGAAGATGTGAAGAGTGGGTGTTTGAAGATTTGAAGATGTGAATGATTTGGTGTTTGAAGATTTGAAGATGTGAATGATTTTTAGAGAGAAGGAGGAGAATTTGTTAGGGAATTAAAATGTGTTGGATGAAATGAACAAAATTTGTTCAATTTTGCCATAATGGCCGTCCAACATGGGGAGAGAGGGAGAGATTTTTTCGTTTAATTTTGTGTCTTGAATTTTGCTTCTTGTATGGGAGACATTTTGGTGGTCAAAGGTATGGGCATGGGATGGGTTTTGAATGGAATGTTGGGAAGACTCCAACATGTTGGGAAATTTAATAATAAAGAATTTATGTATAAGATGACGTGTATAATGTTCGAATTAATGGTATAATTATACACAAGATGACTAATATAAGGTGTAAGTGTACAAGAGTTGGATGATATTTCTACTCCAAAAATTCCATCATTGTCGTCCACTAAAGGGCAATTTGGTAATTCCATATATTTTTGTCCTTGATCACTTATAAGTCTCATGATCACTTATACTAAATCAAATTTTTAATTCTATAAGGTAAAAGTCTCTAAAATAAATAGTCTCTTAAAATTCTAAGGTGACTAATAAATACAAAAATAGTAATAATGATTAATCAAGTGATCATAAATGTGAAATAGAATTAATGATGATCATGATCACAAGTAATTAAGTAAAATGAAATTAATTGCAAAATATATATTTATTAATATTTACCCGTCAAAGTGACGCGGTAATATAATCGATCAAATACATAGACGACAAAAAGAATCAATTACATGCTCAGAAAATCGGGGGCTTCACAAAAATAACTTGAATTAGGTCCTTGTTAAAAGAAAATTTTCAATTAGCCCCATTTTGTAAAAACCAATACTTTAGGGTTAAAAATTGAATAAATAAATGTCCCGACCTTGAAAAATTATGAGGTTAGTTCCTAAAATCTTTAAATTGTAGATTCAGGTTTTTAAAGTTTTGAGGTCGAGTTTTTATAAAATTCTCACATTGGCCCCAAATTTGTTAAAATTGTCATTTCGGGCCCTAAGTTTAAAAAAATTGGTACTCACAAAACGGAAGGGATTTTAATGTGATTCCAGTTGGAAAATGTCACTAAGGTTAGTAGGATATTGGGACAAAAATATTTTTAAAAAAAAATAAGTATATGTCCCTTAACTTTTGAAAATCTCATTTTTGTCCCATTTTGAAATAATTGCCTTTAAGGCTTTTAGGGGTCCAATTGTTATGAAATTTGAACCTTGGGTCCAAAATATAATTAAGTTATATTTGAATTAGTATTTCCAGGTACATGGGCTGTATAAGTCCTAGAAATTTCATTTGGGTCCTCAAGTTTAATCTTTTACAATTTGATCCCTCAATTTTAGTAAAATTACAATTTGATCCCTCATTTCCAGTCCCTTAAGAGTTAAAATTTAAAATTTAAAAATTAGGGTCTGTTACAGTTTCAAAAATTACAAAGTAGCCCTTAAACTTCTAAAATTTTACAATCTAGTCCTTGGGCTTTTAAAGGTTGATTTTATTTATCTTAAATCTCTTAAAACTTTATTAAAATGTCCAAAAGTCATTTTTGAACCTGAGTACAGTACCAAAATTCGAAAATTGCAGAGGGGTCCATTAAGTTTTATTTTCTTGCAATTAAGTCCACCAACTTTCTATTTTTGCATTTTAAGTCCAAAAATTGAAATTTAATCAATTATGCTCAACTTGTCTAGGTTATAAGTCATCCAAAATATGGATTTCAAATATCATACACATGCATGTCCAATTCATACAAGAATTCATCAAATAAAATATTAAATTGTACATGCATGCACCTAAATTTCAATAAATAGCATTTTTAAGCAATACTTGAGAAATTTCATAACTTGATACATAAAATTGACATGCAATACATAAAATATATATCTCCGATTGCCGATGATCAAAAGACTACATGCATTTAACAAAAACACCTATAAGTTGGAAAGATTTTTCACCCACCTTAAATTTGGAGAGTTGTGAAATAAAAGGATAAATTTCACAACTTGGTGTGAGGTCACTTTGGTCAGCCCTAAGTCAAGAAATATAAAAAATTTAGAGTTAGGAAAATGAGTGAAAAATTAAGAAGAAGAAGAAGAAGAAGATAAGAAAATTGGAAATGTAGTAGGTGAATTGGAACTAGTTGAAGCTTCAAAATTGGAATTTTTGGCTCACCCTCAAAATCACCTAAGGTCAGCCCCTATTTCTCAAAAATGAAAAAGGGGTGTTAAAATTTGAAGAAAATAGGAAGATGAAGAGAAAAGGCCTCTAGTATCCAAATCTTACCTTGTAGTCCAATTTCTCTAAAAATTTCTCTTCAAATCTTCTAAGATGACCACCATGCATGCATGTCTTCAAGTAGTCTTCTAAGTACCTCAAAATCAAAATTTCAAACTTAAATTAAGAAGAGAAGGTGATGAGTTGTAAGATATCAAGTTGAATTGAGGAATGAAATTTCTTACCTTTGAGATAGGGGGTTCGAATTTTATGGTTTAAGTAGGAAGAATGTTTATTTTTGTTTAGGTGTTTGAAGAAAGAAGGAGTGTTTGATGATATGAAGAAGATGTTCTTGAAGATATGAAGGTATGTTTGAAGATGTGAAGGAATTGTGTTGGAAGATTTGAAGATGTGAAGAAAGGGTTCTTGAAGGTTTGAAGATATGAAGGAATGGTGTTTGAAGATTTGAAGATATGAAGGATTGGTGTTTGAAGATTTGAAGATGTGAAGAAATCTTAGAGAGAGATTAGAGAGAAGGAGGAGAATTAGTTAGAAGATTAAAATGTGTTGGATGAAATTTTTAACAAAATTTTGTGTAAAAATGGCCTTTTGGCCGTCCACCTTAGGGAGAGAGAGAGAGAGAGAGGGATTTTTTTGTTCAATTTTGTGTCTTGGAATTTGTCTCTTGCATGGAGACAAAAGGGAAGTCAAAGGTATGGGCAAGGGATGGGAAGAGAAGGAATGTTGGTTAAGTGGGAAGATGTTGGGAAAAATAGTAATAAAAAATTGGTGTATACGATAATGTGTATAATGTTTGAATTAATGGTGTAATTATACACAAGATGACTACATAAGGTGTATATGTACAAGATTTGGGTGGTATTTCTACACCAAAATACTCCTTATTGCTGTCCACCTAAGGGGGTATTGTGGTAATTCCATATATTTTTTTTTATCCCAAATTTGATGATAATAGATGAATAATATCAATCTCCAAAATAATTAGTGATTTCCTTGATCACTTATAAGTCTCATGATCACTTAATATAAATCAAATTCTTAATTCTATAAGGTAAAAGTCTCTAAAATAAATAGTCTCTTAAAATTCTAAGGTGACTAATTAATACACAAATAGTAATAATGATCAATCAATTGATCATAAATGCGAAATAGAATTAGTAGTGATCATGATCAAAAGTAATAAATAGAAATGAAATTAAATACAAAATATATATATTATTAATATTTACCCATCAAAAAAAGTCGATCAAATACATAGACGGCAAAAGGATCAATTATATGCTCAGAAAATCGGGGGCTTCACAATAATAATTATTAGCCTACTAATCCTTGAGAGACGACTTGTGGTCTAACTTGCTACCCTACGATTGATCTCATTCTCTTGCGAGGATTGCTAGATTTATTTTAGTCGCATTTAGCTCGAACACTTATAAATGAATTTGAACCTTAAGGCCAATTACATGCCAAAAATGAACAGGAAGTATATTCATAAAAAGGCCTTTAACATATTTTGTACATTGAGTACTCTTACTGAGATTATAAATGAATTGAAGAATATATATGCACATGGCTGAGAAGATGAATATCATAATCTAAATTTTGCTGGAGATTTGAGTTATTTGGATGATGGATGCAGGGCGAATTTAAGAACAAATTTGAGATGACACAGGTGTGTTTCATGTAAGTCCATCCCAATGTTTATGAATGTTGGAGTTGTGGAGTGTGAATTAATGGAGTCTTAGAAACCATATGGTTTGTTCATAAATGAATCATGACGAGTTGCACATCATATAAAGTTTTTAAAGGAATTTTCTATAATTGTTACATATGTTGATGCCTATTTGAAATTGGATATGCACAAGTTAAAGCTAAATCTGAACATCTGTCTAAGAATAGGACGACTGAGGTGGGGTGGCCTAGGGCCCAACAGTGGTTGCTCTACCCATACCGGAGGATCTTGCTCCTACATTTAGCACTATAATGACCTAATAATGACTTTAGATTTAATTATATTAAATTTAATGTGTTAGTTGTAAAAACAAAACAAACTATATATAATTCATTTGTTAGTTTTTGTGGATGTAGGAAAAGAAGTATGGGCGACCGCCAACTGAGTTTGAGTTTTTCACGCATACCCATACCAAAAACAATGGTCAATTGGTGGATGAGAGGCCCAGAAAAGTCACTGTAAGTAATATAAGTAAATAATATTTAAATAATATCAATTCATATATTTTTAAATATTTTTGAAAGGATGTGTTTCTAAAAGTCAATAATATTTTTTTAAAAATTTTTAACATGATCGTTTCCTTATAGAAGGATGTACATGCACGTTTAGTTGATGCTACGCAGGAAGCTGAGGATTCGAGTGAGCCCATGGAGGTGGACATGTACCAGTTGTACATGGAGACAGTTGGCGGGGTTATGAAGAAGTGAATTTATGGCCTCGGGCCCAAGGTGGCTGCATTTATACCGACACGTAGTAGTGCCAGCTCATCCGCTAGTTCACACATAGATTGGGACACAATTAGGGAAGAGGTGCGGATGGAGTTACAGGCAGAGATGGACGACATGCGGACGGAGATGCGAATGGAGATGGAGCGGATGCGGGCACATATGCGCATGATGATGGACGAGCTACGCCGTCAGGGTCAATCTCCTTCTACAGATCCTCCTAGTGGTGCTAGTGATTCTTAGACGCTGCATTTTATTGCATTTTGTGTATTGAACTATAGCTCGTTTTGACGCAATCATTGTGTTTTGATTCGATAGTGTAATGAATATATTTTGTTATATTACACTGTGATTTCTGGTTTATTTTATAGTTTGTGTCTAAATTATTGTGCATAGGTACATGGAATTATAGGGTTATTATTATTATTTTTTTAAAAAACAATAGCGATGGAAAATGTCCCGTCACTAATCGAAATGAAACAATGGAATATTTCCATTGTTAACTTAGCAATAGACCTTCCGTCGTTAATACTAATCGAAATGAAACAATGGAATATTTCCATTTTTAACTTAGCAACAGACCTTCCGTCGTTAACTTAGCCACGAACATTCCATCGTTAATATAGCCACAGACATTTCATTGTTAATGTAGCGACAGAAATTCCGTCGCTAAGCTATTGTTATATTGGTCAAAAAGGCTAAATCATCATTTAACAATAACTACAGATATTTTTCTCTAGTGATGGAAATATCCGTTGTTAATGTTAGCCACAGACGTATTAATTAACGTTACAATTTTGCCGACGAGGATTTTAACGACATAAATTTTCTGTTGGAAATCCGTGGCTAATGTATATAGTGACGGAAGTAAGTTGTTTAGCGACGTAATTTTCCGTTGTTATTTTCCAGTTTTCTTATAGTATTTGAGATGATTGTTGTTTTGTAGTTAAGGTCGTTCCAATGACCCATATTTGCACATCCCATGTCGTTCAAATAACTCATTCTTGTTGGTCGTTTGAACAATAGATTATGTGCAAATATGGGTCATTCGAATGACTCTTAATTGCACTTCGTTTGAATGAAAAGTAACAGTGCAGGTCATTCAAACGTCTTAACTATAAATCGATCCTTGTCGATTGAACGAACTATTGCCGTTTGAACCCATCTATAATGAACATGCACTCTACTTTATTCTCAAATATTTTATAATTTTTCTTGTATTTACTTGCAGTTATGTCCTCACTATTTTGGATTATCGAGTATTATTTTAGATAGTTTGTTAATAACAAAGGAAATTGGAGTGGAGGGGAGGGGATAAATCTCATGAAAGAAACAGAAAGACTTAATCCTAATCAACACCCTTGCAAAGGGTGAGAAATATTACTTGAGCTACAAGACTAAATTATACTACACTAAATGCACTGCTAAATTTAAGCGTTAGATATAGCTTTCAACAATTTTACGATTAAACTTTATCTGCAACTTTTATATTCAGACACTATTTTTCTTTTTCTATATGGTTTGATTTAAAATAAATGATTCTAGTTAATTTAGTATTTGATATCCTAATTTATTGAAGGATGTTTCCTTTGAAAGAACAAATTAAATAAGATTCTACAATGTACACTATCATTTCATTAGTCATTTTCAATAATTTCTTGTGTTACCAAATGTTGGGAATATATGATGTGTATATATAATTGGAAATGGCATAGGAAATTTGGGCAATGTGACGGTGAAAACTTGTAAGTTGAAGTCGAAGCAAGAGTTCTATTGAATGAATTTTCAAACTTTATTGTGAGAATATGCATAGTTTGTTATCTGAATCTATGTTATAATATATATTTAGATGAAAACCATATGTTTGGTTATAGTTTTGACATAGATTTGTGTGATTGTAGTGAAAAGATATGTGATTATAATGTTTGAAGTGTCTCTCCAAATAGATTTGAATGATTGTGATGAAAATTATTTGGTTGTATTTTTAAAATCTTATGTCTATCAAAAACTAAAAACTGAAAATGAATCCGTTTCGTTGCGAATTTCCATAAACAATCATAAACTTATTTTTGGAATAGTTGGAGAAATGAAAAATGACACATGCAAATACATTCATACAAGGCCGAATCTTTTGACTAATTCTCCATTTTCAAGAAATAGATAAACTTGACTCTTGACTAAGTGAAAATAGTAAATTAACATCTTATGTATGATAGAAATTAATGTTCCTCAAAAAGAAACTAAGTTACCTTATGCAATATACTATAAGATCAGAATAGTAATAGTTTTCGGACAGACTGGCCCGCTAAGTGGCTATAAATCTTGTCGTAGATAACCTTTTCTTCAAATTCTTTTTGTCTTGGGTTTAAAACTAGACTCACACGGCTCACTAACCATGTACGACAGCTAGACATATAAAAATTATGGCCAATAAATAATTGCCAAGTGTCAAATCTCAAATCCTTGGAGACCAAGACATGTCTTGACAGTTATCTCAAATCTTTGGAGATTAAGACTTATCTTGATAAGATTTTGAATTGATCATTATCTCTTTTTATATTTATCACATCTTGTGATTAAAGAGATGGATAAATATCAAATATTGACTAACCAATCAAATCAAAGCCTTCACCATATGAGTTATCCAAGAACCCTTCTCCTACAAGTATAAATATGGGTCATTCTCAAGGAATTAAATCACAATTCAAAGAGAAGAAATACAAGCAAGATAGGCGGTAAAGGAAATTCTCTCAAGCCAAGAAGATTAAATTCAAGGAGATCCATGGTGTACAAGGTGAAATTCAAGGCGTTCATCGCAGATTGAACTCAAGTCCCACATTTGATTTGGGAATAAGCTATCGAGATCTCGAGCTAACATTATTGAAGTTCAAGTTCCTCTTGGAGGAAGATCAAAAGGTCAATTTCACCAAAATTTTTCATATCCAAGTCAAATATAGTGAATAATCCACGTTTGATTCGAGATTAAGCTTTCAAGCACTCGAATAACATTATTGAAATTCAAGTTCAAATTTGGAGAAGATCAAATCAAGAGTTTAACGCAAATTCTCAAATTACGGATATTTGTTGTTGAAGAAATCAATCGGAGAAAATAGAGAGTGCAACCTATATTTTCCAATTTGATTCATATATGTTTAATTTGTACAATTTTTTATTGTTAGTTATTTTCCAGACAATAAAAATTTATGTTACACATATACATGTGATAATTAATTTACTTAGTTTATTGAAGTACAAGATAGAACATAAAATAGAATAGGAGATTTCTTGTGCTCGTTCATTCATACTTTTGGAATTAAGCGGAAAAGGAAATTATATAAAAAGATTATACGTACCAAGCAGGCTGGCTTACCACCCTTAACCCGGCCCGGTCAAGCAACAACGCAGTGTGTAGGTATTTAGATCAAATTAACCAACAAGCTAAGTGTATAAGTTTCTCCCCTTCCAAACACTAAGGGTTCCCCTTGAAGTCCAAACCAAAAAGTCCAACTTGAGCTAAACGAAGCTTACACTCTTTAGCTTATTTTCTAATGTGGGTTGGTAAGAGAGTGATTGATTGACATTTCTTTAATTGTTTTATATTTTTGGAGAGAATATTGTAAAAACTTATTTTGAAAAATGAAAATGATTTTTGAGAGTGTAATTGGATATAAGAAGAAACTGTGATGATAATAGTTGATGTGATAGTTTATTAGTGTAATAGTGATTAGATGTGATTGATAATTTGAAAAATAAGAGAGAGTAAATAATGTATTTGTGATATATTTATATAGTAATACTAGATAAGACATTTTTACGTAAATTATAAATGGATGTGATTGATAATTGAAAAAGGAGAATGAGTAATAGTGAATTACTTGAATATTATCACAAATAATTGAACATTTAATGATATTCGTTTGAAAAATGAAAGGGAGGAAAAAAATTCACAACCAAGCACTTCCCATCTTTATATTTCCAACAGTAAACACAATAAAGTTACTAATTTTGTACATTAATTTTTCATTTACTTAATATTTGATTTAATTTGAGAAATCCGAAATATTAAACTTATCTACCTTGATGTAGATTATGTCTACCTCATTTATTTTATAATCTCAATAAACAAATCTATTTAAATAATACCCAACTTTTAAACACAAAATTGTAAATCTGTAATTTAGTTTATGTAAATAGAAAACAAAAAATTAATATTAATACATTTTGAAAACTTAACCATCCATCCAAATTACAATCATATACGAGTTTCACATTTTTTAGGTTAAAACTATATGAATTATTTACTTCTTTTTTTCTTTTATGACCAATTTCTTGCAAGTATTTCTAACTAACCATATCTCCTTCTTGTCCAACAAGTTAAAAACCGACCAACGGGTCTCTTGTGAGATGGTATGAGACTATGAGACGTAACAAATGATACTTTTGGTGTAAATTGATACTTTGTCTAAATACACTAATTTAAGTGTATTTGGAAAAGTATCATTTTTTACACCAAAAGTATCACTTTTTACATTAAGGTATCGCTCTTTCACGGTCTCATGGAATTTCACCGTCTCACATAAATTTTTACGAAACCCGAAAACTTTATATGCACTCATATGTAAAATAAAAATAAAAATAAATATAAAGGAGATAGCCTAATTATTCTATTATATAGAAAGTAGAAACAATGTCAAAGAAAAGGAAAAATATAATGTGTTCAAATTCTAAAGATAGGATGCACTAATTATTATGTGCATTAATTATAGGCAAAAGAAAAAATCTAGAAAATAAGAGTACAATAATTATCCTTGGATTTTCTTCCTATTAAAACGAATGCATTAAACAAGATTTTATCACTTACAGTAATTCCTATATACGTTGTCCTTATCCGCAATTTCGTCGGACTTTATATATGCCAATACATTTTGGTTTTGGTTGCAAAACTTCAATAGTGTTTCTCATGTCCTCCTTTGTCACCAATTCCTTTTAAAAGGTAAAATCTCTGTTTAATTTCAAATCAATTTGTTTTTCTACCGAAGTTGATCTTCCGTGTTTAAAGTTCTTGAATGAATCATATATTTATAATGTTTGTTGGAATTTAATCTTTTGTGCTTGTGGAATTGTTATTCTTTACAGAGAATGGAATTTTCAATTCTCCAAATTCCAGAAAAGGTACAAATTTACTTTGAATATGATTTTTCATTATTAGTTGATTATTAATATATTGATTTTTTATTTTATAAATTTTAAGTGCGGTCTAAATTTGTTTATCCTCAACAATTATGAGGGGCTCGCCATGTCTTTTCTCATTTTATTAGATCTTATGTTTACGGGTATGAGCGAGGTGCTTTGTATGTGTTTTTGTAGATCTAGATACAGGTGACAATCATCCGTGCGGTGGAATAGGAGATAAAACACCATATTGAAATAGAAGATCTCATCTGGTAAATATTCCTGATATTTGCCATTTTGTAGATGTTACATAGTCATATTGTATTGTTCATTCATAGACCCTTTTTGCTTTGAATATGGCAACTTAAAACAAGCAATTCAACATTAATTAAATTGGTGATATTTGACGAGTGTTTTTCATTTAATGCTTAGATATTTCTTCTAATCCTTCAATCTTCAGCGGCAGGCACGATCCATAAATTTTTTACGAGGCGACACAAAATAAATACAATAATAAACTACATTAAAAATAGTTAATGGGGGCACATTTTGCTTTCTTTTAACCTAATTAATATATAATTATTAAAAATAAATTTAAATATTAAAAAAATCAATGAAAAAAGCTATTAAAATATGGAAAAAACTAAAAGAAAAACGAAAAATAAATAAAAACTATGGCGGCCCGTGCACCCGTAGGTGGGAGTGTGTATCCATTTTTGTTCAACGAGATCAATTGCGATGACATATCGTCATTTGTGACATTTTTGTCGTCTCAAATAAGGCCTCATTGCTGACAATATTTTTTGGGTTTTTTGCGATGACATGTCATCGCAAATACCCAGTCACTAATTAGTAACAGTTCAGTGATGGATTAAGGTTACAATCTCCTTCAATAAATCTAAAATATATTTTACCAAATGATAACGGCCTAACAATGGATTAACGATGCGAATTCGCGACAAATCATGCATGCAGCCGATATTGTGTCAATAATATATTGCGCCCAATTATTTTATGATGGGTCGAAGATGGATCACCAATGGAAAATATAGCGATGGGAGTATATATCCGTCAGTATATCTGGAATGTTACTTTATAGCGATGGATCTGAATCAGTCACTCATATGTTTTAAATAAAACCATAACGTTTGTGTCATGAGAGTATAAGTTTTACTTTATTTTAGCAATGGATGAAGATCTCATTGCTATTTAGCAATAGATTCATGTCACTGCTATTTTTCGATAATGAAACAACAACGCTTTTACTTATATAATGACGAATTGAAACCTGTTGCTATATCTTGATAATGAAACGACACGTTTAATAATGAAACAACAATGCTTTTACGTATTAGCGATAGATTCAAGTCTATCGCTATATCTTGATAATGAAACGACAACATTTAATAATAAAACAACAATTCTTTTACTTATTAACAAGGGACTCAAGTCTATCGCCATTTCTTGATAATGAAACGATAACTTTTTTCTTATTTAGCAATGTTTTTAATTTCTTGCTATTTCTTGATAATGAAATGAGAACATTTAATAATGAAACAACAATATTTTTACTTCTTTAGTGATGGATTCTCGGGGCGTTGTTGATCCATTGCTAAAATTAATAAAGATAAAAGAGATGTCAACTTTCTTCTCCCATCAATTTCCTTTCCTTTGGTTTATTTCCCCCTGATTTCTCCCCACAATGCCTCAATCCCAATTTGACTAGCCACCATTTTCCATCGTCAGATTCCAGTCGCACCACTTCCACGCCACCAACTACATTTTCAGCCTTCTATTTTGTATAGAATATAATCAAAAATTGTGAATCTTCACAATTTGATAATAAATTTTGAATTATCCACTTCTTTGGAAGGTTTGAGAATGTGTAATTTAATGTGGGTTCATTAGCATACTATTTTTTTTGTGTACGTATTAAAATCTTGGTATAGATCTCCCTTTTGTTCTCGAGTGCGCTACAATCATTTAGAACGAAGGGAAGATGTTGTTGATATTTTCACATAATACATGAAAAAAATAGTATGCTAATAAAACCACGTTATGTAAGTTCACATTCTTGAACATGATATAGGGCCCTTACCAAATAGGAGGAGGAGAATTGGAGGGGATTGAATGCATATGTAGTATATAATTGATCATATGCTATAACAAAATGGTAGTTTGCTCCTTACATGTAGTTACTAATGTCTTGAGTTAGTACACTATATAAGAAATGTGTTTTGATCGTAGTTTGATGTATAAATGGATGTAGGATGGCATCTAGATATGGGTTTGTTACTGGACGTTATGCTTTCATTGAGTATCGTACTAGTCAACTTAGATAGATGGACGAGAAAAATTTAGGTGTTCATATGTCTCACCACAAACAGATCCAAAAAACTGAGACTTCAATTTTTACTAAAATAATAAATACGTTCATTAATTACATGTCAATAAACAATATTCAGTCTATATTTCCAAGTACAACAATATACTAAAATTAAAATCACCCACTACTTCTAGGAAAGTCCATCGCCAATGGTTGCAACTAGATATTCTCATCTTCTGAAGCATTTCCTTCTCATACGAGTTCAATCTCTATTGGGAAGAAATTAAAAAAAATTATATGAGAAAAACCTTAGCGAGTGGGTGCAAATGTGACTTTTCAAAAGTTCAGAAGTTTAGATGTTCGCAAAATTTACATTTATAATTTTTAGAAAAAGATGAACCATATCATTTTCTATATATATAAGACAAATTATGATGGAATACATTAATACAACACAATATGCAGAAGTTTTGAATTTAACAATAAACAGTGACAAAAGGAATGGACTTTTATCCACGAAAGAGTCAATAGCATTCAATACACATTTAAGCTTTACGAAACCATATTTTGATAATGATTAGCCAAGCATATCTTATCCCAAGGCTCCACTAGCTTATACATTATCACCACTTACAGTAATGGTTCAACGCCCCAACCTTACACAACAAGAAATTCTCGAATTACCAACGGAATTTACCGACGACACGCTGTCGTCGGTATATACCGACGCTTTACCGATGGAACACTGACGTATCATGGTTGATTTATTATTTAAAAAATAATGAAACTTTACCTACGGAATACCGACGGATTACCAAGGGATTTACCGACGGATTCGAAATCCGTCGGTAGATGGTCGGTGCATTTGCGCTAAATTTCGGCGCGCAAAAATTCCGTCGGATGGATAGAGGTAGAGGTGCAATAAATAACATATTAATTGTTTTATTCTTTCAGATGGCTAGAGGTAGACGTGCACGAGGCACACATGGACGTGGCCGAGGACGAGGGGATGACTCTACATCTACTTCGTATCAGCATGTCCCTTCGTTTATACCTTCAGATGAGGGAGACGTGATGGATTTGAATGCATCCACACCATCATCAGATGCCGTCCCTTCGAGCTCCGCTTCTGTCACAGACACATGTGTGCCTACTGCTGAGGAGTGTCACATAGAGGGTAAAAGGTATATTTATCTTAAATACATGTTTATGCATTTCCTATTTCATATTTCAACGATATATAATATAAATGCAAACACGTTTCTGTAGATTGTGGCCTGAGAGCACTTCACGAAATATGATTAAGATCTTCCAGCAGAAAATGCACGAAAATGGATATAACTGGAAGAGCCTCTTAGATAGTCAGAAGAATGGGTATTTCTCGGAATTTAAGGTAAATTAATTAACTTTTTATATGCCAAGGATGATTAGTGGTGCATCCACACCTACACATTTTTTATTTACTAATATATTATTTTTTTGCAATCGAGGAACCATTTTGATTTTAAAAAATAAAAAAAGAAGTTGAAAAACGTGGGGTAGCTGTTGTGGGAATGACATGAGCATGAAGAATTCTGGAATTTCTATATATTTGTAATGTATTTTGGGCCTGTTTGGTTATTATTCCTTTGTGACTACTTAAGTTTGAAAGATAATATTTTTATTTGGTGGAAGCTGTTGTGGTTATTTTTATTCCTTTTGGTAATAATGTGTAGTTATACATCTTAATGGAGATTCTGAACACAATGTATATAGTTGTTGGTTGAAGCACAACTTATGTCATGTTGAGCTTGCCTCTAGTGGCCATAATGTTTTTGTGATAGGAATTCTTGGACTGTTGGCATGTTTAATTTATAGGGGAAATGCTGTCGAATTTTCTTTAAACTTTAATTTGCTAATTAATTTTATTTCTTGGTTGCGTAAATATTATACGTGGGACCCAAATGAGACGAGGCACGATTCGCCGAAAGTGTTTGAGTCACATGTGGGTAGGCGGTCTGATGACATGGTCGCGACTTGAAGTCGAAAGGACCAGACAAGAATCCGCTATGTTTGTCTGAGAATACATGGAAACTGTGGCAGGATTTCTGGAAGCGCCCAGATGTCATAGCAAAGTCGCAAACAAATAGCAATAACAGGAAAAGCGAGCCAGGGGGACCCAGATCAGGTATTTCTAAACACACAAAAGGGTCTCGCTCGATGATTGGACATGCTCGTGCTATCGTAAGTAAATCATTAGTATTTTAAAATTATTTGCAGCTTTATTTATGTGTATATATATGTGTGTGAGAATTTTTGTTTTTAATGCAGGCTAAGCAGACGGGTCAGAATCCTAATGCGTTTGAGTGCTTCAAACATACGCATATGAATCGGGATGGCTCGTATATTGACACGAAGTCTAGGAATACAGCTGTAAGTTTAATATTAGTTATCAATACATATAATTTTTTGTCTTATTTTATATATACTTAAGTTAAATTTTTTTCGAACAGCTTGAGGTTGAGCGACTCGTAGATAAGGTACAGGAGGTTGGAAAGGATTTAGACATGAATTAGATTTATCTAGATGCTGTGGGTGGACCGAAAAAGCAGCGGATATATGGCACGGGAGATATGTCATATTTTTCCAGGCCAAAAGGGTGATAACGGTGCCGTCTTCACGCAGTGAGAGCCAACAATTGAGACAAAAGATACAAGAGATGCAACAGACGCAGCAGAATGCGAGAGACACGCAGTTTGAGCAGATCGGCGAAGTAGATGCAAGATCGATTCAACAGATGCTAGCGGACATGCAGCGACGGGGTACTGCAACTACCTCCTACACATCCACCGTCTAGACTTGATGACCCTTCTGATTAGATACTATTAAATATTTAACTATGACGTAAAAGTAAGAATTGATATTATTTTAGTACGAGTATTTTAAATTTTAATTTGACGTGAATTTGATATTTTTGTGAACATTGACGTGAATTTGATATTTTTCAGAATAATATTCTATTTTTTGGGTAATGTTGTGAGGCCCCGAATTTTAACAACGTGAGATACAATGTTATGTAGTGATTATTTATTCGGCTATGTATCACAAATCCATTGAAACGCGACACGACTTTTATTTATTTCTTCCAATGTCAATTACGTCTTCCTTATTTTCGAGCGTAATGATTTTATATTCTCCTCTAGTACTAATACTTGGTCGGTTAACTACGACTTTAGAAATATTAGATCTCGATAATTTAGGAGTATATTCCAATCCTTATTCAAATATTTCTTCTTATTCTATAATTCATCCCAACCAATTTCCAATTTATTTTTGGAATACACATTTGTTATTTCACATCTTTATTTTAAGTTTCTAAATATTTAATTATGGATATTTATACATTTTATTTTACCTCAATTTTATAAAGAAAAGAAACCAAATATTGGTTTCCCTAATTTTCGAATTTATCACCTAAAATGGGAAAATAACTCATTTTTCTTTCATTACTATTTAATTTTTTTGTATCTCCCAACTAGATTATTATGGGACAAAAAAAAATAATAAATAAAATTTTGATAATTTCATTTCTATTTTATTTTATGTCTTGCAAGCCTACAATTAAAAATTTTCTCTACAAATTTCACTACACCATTAGTCAACTCAACAAATTTTAAATTTTTCCCTAAACCCTAGCTTTTGGCCAATTGTCCCTAAGAAAGTAACCTAGCTTTTAATTTATGTCCTAACTTCCCCAATTATTATCCTAACTCATCATTTAATCGAAACAAAACACAAATCTTCTCTCCAACTTCTCTAAAAAAATCCTACTACTTCTCTCTACACTTACTTCTTCTTCTTCTTCAAACATTTAGAAAAATTTCAAGAATTTTCCTTCTATTTCTTCCAAAAATTCGAACCATATACTACACAAGGTAAGAATTTTTCTTCTTCAATCTATTCGTATACCTTCTAGCTCACCTCTTTCACCTTCTAATTTAAGTTTGATTTTTGATTTTGAGGTATACTTAGAATATCATTTGAGGATATTAAGAGACTTGAGGTCATCTTGAAAAAGAAATTGTGTAGAAGTTGGACTATAAGGTAAGAAATGGGATTTTTAGTACATTTTCTCCTTCTCTTCTATTTTCCAAAATTTTGATACTCCATTTTCATTTTTGGAGTTTTAGGGGCTGACCTTAAGAGTTGGTTTAAGAGTAAATAAAGAGACCCATTTTGAGACCTCTACTAGTCTTATTTTACTGCACAAGGTAAGTGTAGTTTTACCAATTTTCTTCACCTCCTTTCTTCTTCTCCTTAAATTTTTAACCTCATTTTTCTAAATCCTATATTTTTTTGATATTTCTTGACTTAGGGGCTGACCTAAGTCACTTCTTCATCAAGAGTGATTTATTCCATTTTTCACCAACAAATCAATCTTTAAGGTGGGTGGAAAAATTCTTTCAACTTCTAGGTGTTTTATTTAAAAATGCATGTAGTATTTTGATTTTGAGCACTTGAGATATATATTATGTATTGCATGCTATTTTCTTGTATCAAGTTGGAAAAATTCTCAAGTGTTGCTCAAAAATGCGATTATCGAAAAATAGGGGCATACATATACACTTTGATGTTATACTTGATGAAATTTTGTATGAGAAGGATATGAATGTGTATACCTCTTGAAATCTATGTTTTAAATGATTTATAACCTGGACAAGTCAAGCATAATTGATTAAATTTCAACTTTTAGACTTAAAATGCAAAAATGGAAAGTTGGTGGACTTAATTGCAAGAAAATAAAACTTAAGGGACCCCTCTGTAATTTTCTATTTTTGGGACTGAACTCAGGTTCAAAAATTATGTTTTTACATTTTAATAAAGTTTTAAGAGTTTTTAGATAAATAAAATCAACCCTTAAAAGCCCAAGGACTAGATTGTAAAACTTTAGAAGTTTAAGGGCTATTTTGTAATTTTCGAAATGGTACCAGACCCTAATTTTAAAATTTGAAATTTTAACTCTTAATAGACTGGAAATAACATATTTTAAGTGTATTCCAAAAATCCAATTGTTTAGAGCTTGGAAAGTAATTTTATAAAACTTGAGGGACCAAATTATAAAAGATTAAAATTTAGGACCAAAATGAAATTTCCAGGACTTATGCAGTCCATGCACCTGGAAATACTAATTTAACTATAACATAATGACATTTTAGACCTAATGTTCAAATTTCATAACAATAGGACCCCTAAAAGCCTTAAAGGCAATTATTTCAAAATGGGACAAAAGTGAGATTTTCAAACGTTAAGGGGCCTATATTTATTTCTTTTTAAAATTGTTTTTGTCCCAATATCCCACTGACCTTAGTGACAGTTTCCAACTGGAATCACATTAAAAGCCCTTCCGGGTTGTGAGATCCAATTATTTTAAACGTGAGGACCGAAATGACAATTTTAACAAATTTGGGGCTAATGTGAGAATTTTATGAAAACTCGACCTCAAGACTTTAAAAACCTGAATCTATGAACAATTTAGAGAATTTAGGAACTGATCTCATAATTGTTCAAGGTCGGGACATTTATTTATTAATGTTTAACCCCAAAAGAATTGGTTTTTACAAAATGGGGCTAATTGTAAATTTTATTTTTACAAGAACCTAACTCGAATTATTTTATTTTAATGAAATAGCCCTGGACCCTCTGAATTTAATTATTGATTAAAATATTTTATTTTCTCAAAAATCCCCTGACTTATCGGATCGTCTTGACCGATTAATACACGATCGTGGGGTAACTTCCTCGTCTTGCGATTTTGAATCTATAACGGGACTTATGTTCCACCTAATCTTTCAAGATATCGAAGATTGCTTGTCCTCCCAATAATTATCTTCATCCAAATAACTCCACCAACGCCATAATTGCCTTGCGAAAATTTTCGAAAACTTTCCTAAAATGCTTCCCTGAATCAATAATACTCGACTGCCTGGTTGACTACCTGAACGTGTACTTACTTTCCTGTCTAAGTCAACTTGGTGTGTCGAGCTCACAGTTGGAATGGATACATCAGGGATGGAACCGGGCAGCTCGACTGCTATTCCACTCTCTGGCCCCATCGTCCTAATCCTACAACTGAGGGACGGAGTTTGTTCAAAAGAAGTGGGTCGTAGTACTTGAGGTATAATTATGATTATGACGAATCCGAGCCTTGTTAGCTCCAACGTGGATTTTGTTTTTGCCTATGGAGCGATAAGGTGACAGGTCTTGGACCATCATTAACGGGGAGTTACAAGAAAGAACGAAGAAATCGCTGTCTGATCCACACGATTCCGGAGTTAATCGGAACGTTTGGTTGGCGTTACACATCAGTACGCAACTGCTACTTGTAATGATTGGGTTGGCGCTACGTATCAGTACGTAACCACTAATTGTCTTGCATGGGATTGGCGCTACACATCAGTACGCAATCCTCCTGTCTTGCTTGAGTCATCATGCCTGTGTGACCACGAACTATTTCTTAAACTATATAAATATATTATTTAATATATATTTATCACGATGCTTGTGAGCTATGTGTGAAATCATGCATCATACCTCACGCGTTTTCATACAACTGTTTTCTCGCGTTAGCTATATATATCGCCACACTTGCACACGATAACCCCATCCACTGAGACTTTTGTCTCATCCCCTCCTGTTTTCTAACCTTTAGATGAGGAGTACGTTGAAGACGTCAAACCTACCACGGACTAAATCCCGTGCTCCGCCCGTCGTACTAGTTCCTATAATCATTGATGTCAAGCGACATGTTCTTTTGCTTTTGTTATTGTTCAACTCCTTCATTCTGTTTTAGTTTGGACAGTAAGTTTAAATTCGGATATTTTGATGGATTGTATTCGGATATTGTCGGACCTTGAGATGTAACTCGTACTTATGTGTATTTTATTCCGCTGCATTAGACTCTATTTCACTTGGAGTTTTGTATCATTGGTTTAGACTGTTGGATTATTTATGTTTAAGTGATTGATCGTTGCCGCGTCGCATTTGGGGCGTGACAAATGTTATGTTTGTGCATTGGATATATATTGCTTGTATCGGTTATATAGGTGGCAGGTATCAAATATACAAAAAAATAAAAAAAAATGCAAATAAATTACCGACGGAATGGAATCCATCGGTAAATTGCAAAAAAAATGAAAAATATTACCGACGGCATGTATTCTGTCGGTATTGTAAATATACTCCTTCGGTATATCCGTCGGTAATAGTGTCGATAGGCCGTCGGTAAGTCCGCCAGTACTTAGACATCAAAACGTCGCCGGAATTCGTCGATTCAATGATCATTGCCGATAGAAATATAGAAATATATCCGTCGGTAAATCCGTCGGTAAATTACCTACGGATAAAAAATCCATCGGTAAGCGGTTACCGACAACAAATTTGGCGACGTTTGGTTTCCGTTGGTAATTCTGTGGGTAATGTTATTACCGACGGATATTGAGATGTTACCGATGGAAGTTTCCGTCGGTAATTCGCGAATTTCTTGTAGTGTTATGCCTATATATTTGTTTTTTTTTTCTCAACTTACAAAAAAACAAAAATTTCCTCATCCTTAAGACAACATTTCGGCCATAGGGGGGTGTAGGGAAGAATCAATTCCAAATTTTATGTCATTGCCATTTAGGGGGGACCAATTCCATTTGTTTTATATCCTACAATCTTTACCTTGCCCCCCCAATAATTATCATGTGACGCCCCAAATTTTAGCGACGTGTGATACGGCATTGTGTAGTGATTTATTTAGTTGAGACATGAACCCATTATTAATGAGACGTGACCCGATTTATATTTATTTCTTCCAATGTCAATTACATCTTCCTTATTTTTGAGCTTAATGATTTTATATTCTCCTCAAGTACTAATACTTGATCGGTTAACTACAATTTTAGAAATATTAGACCCCGATAATTTAGGAGTATATTCCAATCCTTATTCAAATATTTCTTCTTATTCTATAATTCATCCCAACCAATTTCTAATTTATTTTTGGAATACACATTTCTTATTTCACGACTTTATTTTAAATTTCTAAATATTTAATTATGGATATTTATATATTTTATTTTTTTCGCTCAATTTTATAAAGAAAAGAAACCAAATATATTTTTTTTCTTTTTTCCCCTAATTTTCGAAATTACCACTTTAAATGGGGAACATAACTCAATTTTCTTCTACCACTATTTTTTTTTCATTTTGTATCTCCCAACTAGTTAATTATTGGATAAAAATAATTGATAAATTCATTTCTCTTGTAAGCCTACAATTTAAAAGTTTCTCTATAAATCCCACTACATCTTGGTCAAACAAAATAAAATGATTCCCCTAAAACCTACATTCTGGCCAATTGTCCCTAAGAAAGTGACCTAGATATTAATTTATGTCCTAATTTTCCCAATTATTATCCTAACTCATCATTTAACCAAAACAAAACACAAATCTTCCTCCAACTCTTACAGAAAAATTGGTCCTTACAAGCTTAAGGAAGAAAAATTCATCTCATCCTCTTACAACTCTCAAACTCTTCCAACACAATTTCACTCTAACACTAAAAACACAAGAACACAAAAGTCCTCTTCATTTTGCTCTCATAGAATCAAAAATTTCAACAACTAAGGTAAGAAAATTCTTCTCTTCCATTTTCATTTTTATCATCTTGAAACTTCCAACTTCTTCCTCCAATTCGTAACATGGTGAATCCTTCTTCTTGAGGTACTCCTATAGGAATTTTCTTGAAGAATTAAGAGTCTTAAACTTGACTACAAGCTTTAAGAGGGAATTCAAGACTACACATTTTAAGGTGAGAAAATTATGGTTTTAGTATTCTCTATTGACAACATGAAGAATTAAATTTTAACTCAAGGATATGAATTTTTGGAGCTTAGGGGCTGACCTACACCATCTCAAGTTGAGGTTAGAAGCTTGATGGAAAATTTCCATTTTTAGAGACTACTTGAAGACATTAAGGTAAGTAGTAGTCATTTGGTCCTAGTATATTTTCTTTGGACTTGATACTTTAATTTTAACACCAAAATATGGTTTGGATACCATTTAGGGGCTGACCTTTAAGAGCTTAAGTCAAGAAGTTGATACAACGAAGAAGACTCCATTTTAGAGCAACCCAAGAAACTACTATGAGGTGGGTGAAAAATGTTTCTAAAAAAATGCACCATTCCTTCTACTAGTGCACAAAAATGCATGTCAAGTATTTATGAGATTTATGTTTTAATAAAATTCTGAGAAAATAAAATGATGAATATGATATTTTTCTTGCATAAAATGTTGATAAAATTGCTCATCATTATGCTTTTATGATTTATGATGCTATGAATATTTAAATATATTTTAGAAATATTTAAAATAAGTTTTTATATATTTTTGGAATTCTGGACTCGTAACTTGTGCAAGAAAAATCAAAGCTTGGGTTATTTTTGTAATTATTGTGAAATATTGGGCCAAAAGTGTAAATATGAAAAACTATAGAGGCCACATCTAAAAATTCGAAATATTAGACTCAATAATATGTAAATTTTATATATGAAGTGACTTGAAAGATTGGGACCCCTTCCGGGCAAGAAAATATAGTAAGGAACAAGTTTGATATCAAAATATAAAATTATAAAACTTAAAGGACCAAAACTGTAATTTTCGAAACTGGGGCAGTCAAGGTATCTCAAAAACTTTCAGATTTATTTAATATGATATTTTAAACCTTTAGTTCAAATTTCATAACCATCCGACTTGAAACGAGCCTTTAACGATAAAAAAATGCTTTTGGGCCAAATTGTAATTTTTGAAAATGAGGTACCTAACTTTTGAAATTTTCAAAACTATTTTAACCACAACTTATTAATGTCCAAAGCAATATTTTAAAATTAGCATCACCTCAAAATCCTTCTCGGTTTAAGATTTACCTAATTTTAAAATAGCAAGTCAAAAATCAAAATTTTGGAAACTAGATGGCGATTCTGCAAATTTTATAAAATCTGTCCTGAGCATCTAGAAAATTTAAATCTCTGAGAATTTAGAAATTTTTGAAATTGACCTTGTGAGACCCCGCGTCTTGGTAACTTGGAATCGTCACTTTTAAAGGTAAATGTTTTATATTTGAATTTTATTATTATAATAATTGAACGATTTCTATGTGATTTACTTACGATTTACGTGATTCATGGATTAATTGGAGTGTTCGATATTTGAATTATTAGGATTTTCAGACATTTATATTTATATTATTGAGAATATTAACATTAGTTGGTTATTGATTGATCAGTAGTAATTTAGTTAAGCAATAATTGGACCTGTATTTATAAATATTAGTGAACATTGTGTGCTAAAAGATATAAATATATTTAAGTATACAACTATATAAATATATATGACTAATAAGGATTATTCTTATAGCCTTATATCTGGATATATACAATATTAATATTAATGTATAAAATACAAATGTATGGCATGTATTGACCGACTCACTAACATTAAGCAATATTATTTAGTAAAGAAATGAGATTTGTATTAACCGACTTTTTCAAATCTATCCAATACTTCTATACACAAAAGCTAATATTACTTCTTGTAGCAAAACCTGGCTCTGATACCACTCTAATTGTCACGCCCCAACATATGAAATATAATAAAGTAAACTATAATACCACACAATAGTCATTCAAACCATTATAACCATACAAGCCACATTCTTCTCGAATATATAGTTCAACATTACAATATTTATTATAACAAACTCTTATACATCGGAAGTCTGAAGTATAAAGCTTGACATCAACCTATATATTACAAGCTGTCTTCGTAGGGACATAACAAAAAATATGTACAAGTCATAACATCAACCACATTCTTGGACTTGAGACATCAATTTTAATACCAAAATATGGATATGGTGATATTTAGGGGCTGAACATTGATTATTAGAACCAAGAGTTTGGATTCTTGAGAAGACCTTCACTTTAACCACGACACAAAAAATTACTACGAGGTGGGTGAAAAATATTTCTACAAAAATGCATCATTCTTTCTACTAGTGCAGAAAAATGCATGTTCATGTGATAATATGATATTTTAGGAACTTTACCAAGTATTTATGAGATTTATGTTTTAATGAAATTTTGAGAAAATAAAACGATGAGTATGATATTTTTCTTGCATAAAATGTTGATAAAATTTCTCATCATTATGCTTTTATGATTTATGATGCTATAAATATTCAAATATATTTTATAAATGTTTAAAATAAGTTTTTATATATTATCGAAATTCTGGACCTATAACTTGTGCAAGAAAAATCGAAGCTTGAGTTATTTTTGTAATTATTGTGAAATATTTGGCCAAAAGTGTAAATATAAAAAACTGTGGAGGCCGCCTCTGAAAATTCAAAATATTGGACCCAATTATCTGTAAATTTCATATATAAAGTGACTTGAAAGATTGGGATGTCACGCCCCAAACGTGATGCGACAACGATCAATCACTTAAACAGAATTAAATCAACAGTCTAAACCAAAGATACCAAACTCCAAGTGAAATAGAGTCTAATGCAAATGGAATTAAAATAAACACGAGTACAAATTACAATTTTAAAGTCCAAGCGGTATCCGAATACAACCCAAAAGATTATCCAATTAACTTACACAGTCAAACAAAAATAAAATGAAGGAGTTCAACAACAAATAAAAGTAAAAGGAAATGTCGCTCCACATCACGGATAGGGATTCAATCTGCGGTAGGTTCGATGTCTTCAAATAACTCTTCATCTAAAGGTTAGAAAACAGGAGGGAATGAGACAGAAATCTCGGTGGATGGGGTGATCGTGTGCAAGTGTGGCGATATAAATAGTTAATGTGAGAAATTTAGTTGTATGAAAACGCGTGAGCGATGATGCATGATTTCACACCCACCCACAAGCATCGTGATAAATATATTAAGTAACATACTTATATATTTTAAGAAAATAGTTCGTGGTCACGCAGCACTATGGTTCAAGCAGGACATGAGGATTGCGTGGGATTTGTAACGCCAATCCTATGCAAGTCAAGTAGCGGTTGCGTGATTTGTAGCGCCAACCTATGCAATACAAGTAGCGGTTGCGTCGGATTGTAGCGCCAACCAAACGCGGGTCCGATTAACTCGGAATCGTGTGGATCGACAGCGATTCCTTCGTTCTTCCTTGTAACTCCCGAGCAAGATGGTCCAAGACCCGTCACCTTATCGCTCCATAGGCAAAGACAAAATCCACAAAGTGGAGCTAGCAAGGCTCGGATTTGTCATAATCATGATTATACCTCAAGTACTACGACCCGCTTCCCTCGGACAAACTCCGTCCCTCGCCTTGGGGATTAGCACGATGGGGCCGGAAGAGTGGAATAGCAGCCCGACCTGCCGGTTCCATCCCCCGACGTATCCATTCCGATCGTGGAGCTCGACACACCAAGTTGACTCAGCGGAAAGTAAACACAAGTTCATGTAGTCAACCAGCAATGAGTATTATTGATTCGGGAAGCGGTTCATGAAAAGTTCTCAAAAATTTGCACAAGATAGTTATGGCGTTGGTGGAGTTATCGGGATGAAGATAATTATCGGGAGGATAAGTAGTCTTCGATATCTTAAGTATTAGGAGGAACATAAGTCCCGTTATAGATTCGAAATCACGAGACGAGGGGGTCGCCCCGCGATCAGGTATTAATCGGTCAAGACGATCCGATAAGTCAAGGGATTTTTAAGAAAATAAAATATTTTAATTAAATATTAAAGTAAGAGAATCTAGGGCTGTTTCTTTAAAAGAAATGATTTGAGTTAGGTCCTTATAAAAATAAAAATTACAATTAGCCCCGCTTTGTAAAAACTAATATTTTTGGGGTTAAAAGTTAAATAAATAGATGTCCCGACCTTGAAAAATTATGAGGTCAGTTCCTAAATTCTCTAAATTGTTCAGAGATTCAGGTTTTTAAAGTTTTGAGGTCGAGTTTTTATAAAATTCACATTGGCCCCAAAATTGTTAAAATTGTCATTTCGGCCCTAAGTTTAAAATAATCGGAACTCACAAACCGGAAGGGCTTCTAATGTGATTCCAGTTGGAAAATGTCACTAAGGTTAGTCGGATATTGGGACAAAATCAGTTTTAAAACGTCATAAGTATAGGTCCCTCAACTTTTGAAAATCTCATTTTTGTCCCATTTTGAAATAATTGCCTTTAAGGCTTTTAGGGGTCCAATTGTTATGAAATTTGAACCTTGGTTCCAAAATATAATTATGTTATAGGTAAATTAGTATTTCCAGGTACATGGGCTGTATAAGTCCTGGAAATTTCATTTGGGTCCTCAAGTTTAATCTTTTACAATTTGGTCCCTCAAGTTTTATAAAATTACTTTCCAAGCTCTAAACACTTGGATTTTTGGAATACACTTAAAATATGTTATTTCCAGTCCCTTAAGAGTTAAAATTTCAAATTTTAAATTTAGGGTCTGGTACAGTTTCGAAATTTGCAAAATAGCCCTTAAACTTCTCAAATTTTACAATCTAGTCCTTGGGCTTTTAAGGGTTGATTTTATTTATCTAAAAACTCTTAAAACTTTATTAAAATGTCAAAACAACATTTTTGAACCTGAGTACAGTCCCAAAAATCGAAATTTACAGAGAGGTCCCTTAAGTTTTATTTTCTTGCACTTAAATCCACCAACTTTCCATTTTTGCATTTTAAGTCCAAAAATCGAAATTTAATCAATTATGCTCGACTTGTCCAGGTTATAGGCCATACAAAACATAGATTTCAAGAGTCATAAATATACATATCCATCTCATACAAGGATTTATCAAATATGACAATAAAGTGTATATGTATGTCCTAATTTTCGGTAAATCGCATTTTGAGTAACACTTGAGAAATTTTTCAACTTGATACAAGACAATAGCATGCAATACATAATATATATCTCAAATGCTCAATAACAAAATACTACATGCATTTTTATGAATTAAAACACCTAGAAGTTGAAAGGATTTTTCCACCCACCTTGTTTGTTCGGTTGATTGGTGTAAAGTGGTGTCACAAGACCTTGAGGATTTTAATCCTCACTTAAGGCAGCCCCTAAGTCCAATAATACAAGGAGTTTTGAGTTAGAAAAATGAAGATTTGAACCAAGGAGGGAAAAAGAGAAGGAATAGGCCAAAGGTACCACACTTACCTTGTGTAGTTGAAAGTTGTAGTCAAAAATTGATGGTCTCTTAAGAACTTGATCACCACTTAAACAAAGCTCCAAGGTCAGCCCCTAATCACCTCAAAATGATAATTTTGGTGTTAAAATTCAAATTAATAGGGGAGAAGAAGAAGGTACCAAAATCCCATTTCTTACCTTATAGTCAAAATCCTTCAAATTTCTTCAAGTCTAGAAGTCTCCTTCAAGGTGATGGTAAGGCTCTTAGTATCTTCCAAGTCTTCTATGTAAACCTCAAAAATAAAAATCCAAACTTACATTAATAAGTGAGAGGAGATAGCTAGATGACATCAAGACAAGAAGATGAACAACATTCTTACCTTGTTGAAGGGGGGATGTTCGAATTTTTGTAGGAAATGGAAGAAAGAGTTCTTGTATTTTTACTAAGTGTTTAAGAGAAGAGAAGAAAATTGTAGAGAGAGGTAGGAGGATTTTTAGAGAGAGGTAAGAAGATTCAAGGCTTGAAGAGATGAATATTAGTGAAATGAAGTGATGAATGAAACTTGGACAAATTTCTTGCCCAACTAGGCCTCTTGGCCGTCCACATGGGGTGGGGAGGGGGACAAAATTTTGTTTTGTTCTCTGGCTTGAAAGGTGTAGCTTGCATGAGGGACAAGGACCTTGGTCAAGATGAGGTCTTGCATGGGAGGATGCAATTGCAAGGATAGAGAGGAATGTTGGCATGGGGTGTTGGGAAGCCTCCAACATGTTGGATGATTTAATAATAAAGAATTGGTGTATAAGATATTGTGTATAAGATTTGAATTAATGGTGTAAAAATACACAAGATGAATACACAAGGTGTACATGTACAAGAGTTGGGAGATATTTCTACACCAAAATTCACCTCATGACCGTCCACCTAAGGGTATTAGTGGTATTTGCCATATTTTGTTTTATGTCCCAAAATTGATGATAATAGGTGAATAATATCAATCTCCAAATTAATTAGTGATTTCCTTGATCACTTATAAGTCTCATGATCACTTAATCTAAATCGAATTCTTAATTCTATAAGGTATAAATTTCTAAAATAAATAGTCTCCAAAAATTCTTAGGTGACTAATGAGATACGCAAATAACATTAATGATGATCAATCAAGTGATCATAAATGCGAAATAAAATTAATAAATGATTATGATCACAAGAAGTAAATAAGGAAATTTAGAGACGAAATATAGTTATCATTAATATTTACCCGTCAAAGCGACGCGGTAGAATTGTCAAATAGTACAAAGACAATACGTGATATAAGTACATGTTCAAATAAAAATCGAGGGCTTCACATTCTCCCCTCCTTAAAAGAATTTGGTCCCCAAATTCTCTTCAGAACAACTTTAACCATTGGAATTTCTCTGTTACGCAACTGACGTATCTGCTGGTCAATGATTCTGATTGGTTCCTCGGTGTAAGATAAATTCTCCATTAGAGGAGGAGCATCACGAGTGATGATATGCTCGGGATCTGGTTGATACTTTTTCAATCTCGACACATGGAATACATCGTGCATTCCCACATACTGTGCCGGTAACTCAAGTCTGTAGGCCAACTTTCCGATCCTCTGCAAAATTTTGTAAGGTCCAATATATCTCGGACTCAATTTGCCCCCTTTCCTTGGATTGATCAATCCTTTTCATGGCAAGAGTCTGAGAAATACCTCATCTCCGGCTTCAAATTCCAAGTCTTTTCTCCTCTTGTCCGCGTAACTCTTTTGGCGGCTCTGAGCCGTACGGATCCGTTCCTTGATCAACTTGACCTTCTCCATGGCCTCCTGAACTAAGTCGACCTTTGGAATCAAGGGTGACTTCCGTTTCTCCTTTGGAGTCCATTGGTCATCAATCTCCCAGTGTAGAGGGGATCTACACTTTCGTCCATACAAAGCTTCGTAGGGTGCCATCCCAATCGTGGCCTGATAACTGTTATTATAAGCGAACTCGGCCAATGGTAAGTGCGAATCCCAACTTCCTTGGAAATCCAATGAGCAGGCTCGCAACATGTCTTCCAGGGTTTGAATTGTTCGCTCGATCGCCATCGGTTTGCGGATGTCTTCTTTGTCTTTGAAACTTAGCGAGGTGCCTAATTCCTCATGTAAGCATTTCAGAATCTGGAGACAAACCTCGGGTCCCCTGTCGACACTATGTCGACCGGCACTCCATGCAATCGGATGATCTCTGGATATAAATTTGCGCAAGTTTCTCGCAAGTCGCCGGTTTTCTTCATGGGTAAGAAATGTGCGATTTCGTGAGTCGGTCTCACGACTACCCAAATAGTGTCATCACCTCGCCTGGTCCTTGGTAGATCCGTCACGAAGTCCATCGTTATGTGTTCCCATTTCCACTGGGAATTCTCAACGGTTGTAATAAACCGTGATGGTCATTGGTGTTCACTTTTACTCGTTGACAAGTCAAACATCTCGCAACGAACTCGCTACCTGGTTCTTCATGTTTACCCACCAAGAATATCTTGTTTCAAGTCCTTATACATCTTGTTTCCTCCAGGATGTATATTGTATTTCGAACGGTGTGCTTCTGAAAGGATTCTGTTCCTAAGTTGCTCATCACTCGGTACACAAATTCTATTCCGAAATCTGATGATTCCATCTTCCGGTATCGAGAATTCTGATCTTTCTCCTTTGAGTATCTTCTCTTTTAGTTTTTGAAGTTGCACGTCAATCCCCTGTGTTACTTTGATCTCGTTCGAGGGATCGGGTTTAATCGAAATATTAGCACATGAAATTCGAGTCTTGGTTCTTATCGGATTCCAAGTGCTCAATTCTTCTAATGATCTCCACTCTCGAATCATTAGTCTAGCTAAACTCGCCTTCCTCAAGGCGTCAAGGCGCGCTACTACGTTAGCTTTCCCGGGATGGTATTGAATATCAAAGTGATAATCTTCTATTAACTCCATCCATCTCCGTTGCCTCAAATTGAGTTCCTTCTGAGAGAATAGATACTTTAGGCTCTTATGATCTGTGTAAACCGTGAATGTTGCTCCGTAGAAATAGTGCCTCCATTTCTTTAACGCGAACACTATAGCTGCCAATTCCAAGTCATGCGTTGGGTAATTGGCTTCATACGGCTTGAGTTTCCGTGATGTGTAAGCAATGACCTTTCCTTCTTGCATGAGTACTGCTCCTAGTCATTCCTTTGATGCGTCACTTGTAGACGACAAAGTTTTCTTTCCCTTTGGAAGGGCTAAGACTGAGCCGTCGTAGTAAGTCGTTTCTTCAGCTCTTGAAACTAGCCTCACACTTGTCATTCCACTCAAACTTGACTTGTTTCTGGGTTAGTCGAGTGAGTGGTCCGGCTATCTTGGAGAAATCTTGGATAAATCTACGATAATATCCAGCTAGTCCTAAGAAACTTCTGATCTCCGTTACGGACTCGGGTTGTTTCCATTCAACCACTGTCTGTACTTTCGTAGGATCTACGGCGATCCCGGTGCCGGATACTATGTGTCCCAAGAATGCGACTTCACTAAGCCAAAATTCGCACTTGCTAAATTTGGCATATAGCTTGTGCTCTCGTAGTGTCTCTAAAACAATTTTCAGATGACGCTCATGCTCCTCTTTAGACTTAGAGTATACGAGTATGTCATCAATGAATATCATTACGAATTGATCCAAATAAGGTTGAAAGACTCGATGCATTAGATCCATAAACGTTGCTGGTGCGTTTGTCAGACCGAAAGGCATCACTACAAACTCATAGTGTCCATATCTGGTCTGAAATGCTGTTTTGGAAACGTCCTCTTCCCGGATCTTTAACTGATAATATCCTTGTTGTAAATCAAACTTGAGTACACCGTTGCTCCTTGAAGTTGATCAAACATTCATCTATCCTCGGGAGGATATTTGTTCTTGATGGTCACGCTGTTAAGTCCGCGATAGTCTATACATACAGTCTTAATGTGCCATCTTTCTTTTTGACAAATAGTCCGGTGCCCCCCAGGAGACGTACTTGGTCGAATAAATCCTACATCCATAAGCTTCTGTAATTGTGTCCTCAACTCTTGTAACTCAACAGGAGCCATTCTATACGGCATTCTGGCGATTGGGGCGGTTCCTGGTAATACCTCGATGGTGAACTTAACTTCCCTATCTGGAGGGACAGTGGTGAGTTCTTGTGGAAATACATCTGTATATTCCGATACTATAGGTACTTGATTAATTTGTTTTTCAACCTTAGGTTTGTTAATTACAAACGCCAAGTACCCTTGTTCCCCTCTAGTGATCGCCTTTCTCGCTTTCATTGCTGAAATGATTGGGGCAATCTTAACTCGTGCTCTTCCCGAAATTTCCACTTCGGGCTTATCGGAGTGCACATAGTTTAATGGACTTGCGATGGCGATCCATTTGTGCATGGTGTGCGTGAAAACCACGATTCATTCCCAATATAATGTCGTATTCGAGATATAGGCGAGAAGATCAAATCAAATGAGGAAATTTATCTCATCAATTTTAACTTCGCATGCATTATAGATAATATATGTTATCTGGCTTGCGCCCATAGGAGTGGATACCTCTAAACCTATAGGCATATGTTCCATGCATGCATGCAACTTGTGTACGAAATGGGGTGCGACAAATGAATGCGTTGATCCAGGGTCAAATAGTACTTTAGCGTAATGGCTAGATACTAGAAGCGTACCTTCCACCACGTCCCCATTGCTCCGAAGCCTCATGTCCAAATAGTGCAAATGCTCGAGCGAGCATCCTTGCCGGTTACCCTGGCCGTTAGCCGCTTCGTGGTTGCACTGTTTGGTCCTGGTCTTCGTATTTCGGACAATCCTTCACCGGGTGTTGATTACTACCACAAACGTAAACACCTTCCATGTTTACGCCAACAGTCATTGGCAGTATGACCCGGTTTTTGGCAATGTGTACATACTTGGCCCGGTTTTCCCTGTATCGGTCCTTTCCCTTTTTCTGTCTTAACAACTGGCCCCTTCTGAATTTTAACAGGCGGCCTTGATGGTTGTCCCACTGCTGTCCTTTTGAGACTGTTCGATGGCCTATTCAGCTGAATCTGACCAATGCGGTTAAGTCCCGACTCAATGCGGAGGGCTGCTTTTACTGCGGCTGAGTATGTTGTTATTTCAACAGTCAAAAGTTGTTTCTGGAGTTCCAGCTTCAGTCCCCGTGTGAACTTATACAATTTGTCCGCTTAAATCTTTGATTGTTCCTGGGGCATATTTGGATAACCGATGGAATTCGGACTCATCTTGGGCCACGACATGTTCCCCCCTGTCTCAACTTATGGAATTCATCTCGGCGTGCCTCATTCACGACCGGGTATGTATTGCTCATTGAATTCAGCCAGAAATTTTCCCATGTCCTATCTATTTGATCCTCGTGTTCCCACTTTCTCTCAATCAAGCCACCAATCTCGAGCAGCTGATTCTAGTCGGAACACGGCGAGCGTAACCTTTTGTTCCCCTGAGTATTGGAGAGCATTGAAGATATTCTCCAGTTTCCCGATCCATTCTTCTGCTTTCACGTCATCTGGTTCCCCTAAGAAAGTCGGGGGGTCGAATCGTAAAAACCGCTCCAAGGTGCGGTCATTCGTCTCTCGAGTAGGTTCATGGTTAGGGGCGACGAGGCTCCGCTTGTTGCCTCATGAAAACTAATATCTCTTTGCAAGGCTATTGTAGTTAGGTTATCTCCTGCGATTGGCGGAGGAGGTGGTGGCAATTCGGGGGAGGGTGCCCGATCCCTTTGCGCATCATCGTTCCTTTGGGGTATACGGCGGGGTCTCCCGCATCCCGGTTTCGAGCCATGAATCTGGAGCTTAGCTACAATACAAAATGAATGATTCCAATAAATATTCGCGTAACACAAGTTATATCGCAAGGAGATCCACACAAGTGCACAAGACATAGAATAAGTAAAAGGATATATCCATTAATGTGAAAATTTGAATACATCCAAATGAGTTCATACAACACAAATACAGAATCAATGGTAAATCCGAAATCATGGTACAACGAAAGGCAAAATACAACGAAAAGGTAATATGCGCATGATACTATCTATTACAAAAGCTATCTATTCGGTGAGGTCGCCGTCATCATCACTAGCGGCCTCGTCGAAATCCGGAACTTGAACTTGATCGAGCCGAGGTAGCACCTCGGATTAGGCCGATTGGCGAAATCGCCACCTTTGTTCTAGTCCGGAGCATCTTCGAGTGGGGCGGCTTCAAGCGCCTCGGGCTCTACATCTTCCATTGGATCCTCATCGGGATCCTCTTGGTCTTCTTCAGATCCTCCTCGGGATCCTCTTCATTATCGGCCTCCCGTGTCGAGCATTGGTTCCGCCTCGGGCGGTGGCAATGGTGGCGCATTGGCTTCTAAGGCAGCCTCCAGAGCCGCATCCCGCTGGGTTAAGGCATGTGTGAGTTCCTCGATTATCTGCATTTGTTTGTTGATGGTCTCCTCATGGTGTCTCTTGACCTGTGCGCCTCCATTCTCCACTTCGTGCGGCCTTCCTTGGCACGTTCCACCTTCTCGCGAGTATTATCCAGGCGTTCTGGATCAATCGATCTGATCTCGCGAGCGCGGATGGTGTCCTCGCGATCTTTAACGAGGAGAGTAAGGTTATTCTTCTCCTCTTGACTCTTTGTCAGAAGGTGTCCTAGTTCACGAGTGCATTGTCGTTCCCTGGTAAGCGCGGAGTCAGCCCGAAGGAATACCTGGCGCCAATGAAGTTCTAAGGCCCTATAATGATCCCGTTCAAAACGAGCTTCGATCACGTCCCACCAGGTTGGGGGTGCTGGCTCCATCTTGTCAAATAAAACTGAGGTGGATTAGACGGATGCAAAGGAAAGATAAGGAGAACAAGGAAAGAATGACTAAGGAAAGTCAGTCAAAGTCAACTAAGTCAAATCAAGTATGACTATGGATTCTCCAAGTATAAATTTTAGCTTAACCTAACATCAATAATATGGTTCTATGCCATTTTTGAAATCGATATCACACTTAATTAGTCAAGTCACGGTACTACCAACACAATCCGAGGGTCCTATCCTGGGTTAGCTCGGTGTAAGTTTCCATCTTACTAGCCGAGCTCTGATACCATAACTGTCATGCCCCAAACGTGACGCGACAACGATCAATCACTTAAACAGAATTAAATCAACAGTCTAAACCAAAGATACCAAACTCCAAGTGAAATAGAGTGTAATGCAGCGGAATTAAAATAAACACGAGTACAAATTACAATCTTAAAGTCCAAGCGGTATCCGAATACAACCCAAAAGATTATCTCGAATTAACTTACAGTCAAACAAAAATAAAAAAAGGAGTTCAACAACAAATAAAAGTAAAAGGAAATGTCGCTCCACATCACGGATAGGGATTCAATCTGCGGTAGGTTCGATGTCTTGGCGAACTCTTCATCTAAAGGTTAGAAAACAGGAGGGAATGAGACAAGAAATCTCGATGGATGGGGTGATCGTGTGCAAGTGTGGCGATATAAATAGTTAATGTGAGAAATTTAGTTGTATGAAAACGCGTGAGCGATGATGCATGATTTCACACCCAACATTAATAAGCGTCGTGATAAATATATTAAGTAACATACTTATATATTTTAAGAAAATAGTTCGTGGTCACGCAGCACTATGGTTCAAGCAGGCACAGGGAGGATTGCGTGGATTTGTAATGCCAATCCTATGCAAGACAAGTAAGCGGTTTAAATCGTGACGGTTTGTAGCGCCAACCTATGCAATACAAGTAAGCGGTTGCGTACGGATTTGTAGCGCGCCAACCAAACGGGTCCGATTAACTCCGGAATCGTGTGGATCGGACAGGATTCCTACGTTCTTCCTTGTAACTCCCGAGCAAGATGGTCCAAGACCTGTCACCTTATCGCTCCATAGCAAAGACAAAATCCACAGTGGAGCTAGCAAGGCTCGGTTTGTCATAATCATGATTATACCTCAAGTACTACGACCCGCTTCCCTTGGACAAACTCCGTCCCTTCCATTGGGGATTAGGGCGATGGGGCCTAAGAGTGGAATAACAGCCGAGCTGCCGGTTCCATCCCGACATATCCATTCCAAGCGTGAGCTCGACACACCAAGTTGACTCAGCGAAAGTAAACACAAGTTCATGTAGTCAACCAGGCAATGAGTATTATTGATTCGGGAAGCGATTCATGAAAAGTTCTCAAAAATTTGCACAAGATAGTTATGGCGTTGGTGGAGTTATCGGGATGAAGATAATTATCGGGAGGATAAGTAGTCTTCGATATCTTAAGTATTAGGAGGAACATAAGTCCCATTATAGATTCGAAATCACGAGATTTGGGTCGCCCCGCGATCGTGTATTAATCGGTCAAGACGATCCGATAAGTCAAGGGATTTTTAAGAAAATAAAATATTTTAATTAAATATTAAAGTAAGAGAATCCAGGGCTGTTTCTTTAAAAGAAATGATTTGAGTTAGGTCCTTATAAAAATAAAAATTACAATTAGCCCCGCTTTGTAAAAACTAATATTTTTGGGGTTAAAAGTTAAATAAATAGATGTCCCGACCTTGAAAAATTATGAGGTCAGTTCCTAAATTCTCTAAATTGTTCAGAGATTCAGGTTTTTAAAGTTTTGAGGTCGAGTTTTTATAAAATTCTCACATTGGCCCCAAAATTGTTAAAATTGTCATTTCGGGCCCTAAGTTTAAAATAATCGGAACTCACAAACCGGAAGGGCTTCTAATGTGATTCCAGTTGGAAAATGTCACTAAGGTTAGTGGGATATTGGGACAAAAGCAGTTTTAAAACGTCATAAGTATAGGTCCCTCAACTTTTGAAAATCTCATTTTTGTCCCATTTTGAAATAATTGCCTTTAAGGCTTTTAGGGGTCCAATTGTTATGAAATTTGAACCTTGGTTCCAAAATATAATTATGCTATAGGTAAATTAGTATTTCCAGGTACATGGGCTGTATAAGTCCTGGAAATTTCATTTGGGTCCTCAAGTTTAATCTTTTACAATTTGGTCCCTCAAGTTTTATAAAATTACTTTCCAAGCTCTAAACACTTGGATTTTTGGAATACACTTAAAATATGTTATTTCCAGTCCCTTAAGAGTTAAAATTTCAAATTTTAAATTTAGGGTCTGGTACGGTTTCGAAATTTGCAAAATAGCCCTTAAACTTCTCAATACAATCTAGTCCTTGGGCTTTTAAGGGTTGATTTTATTTATCTAAAAACTCTTAAAACTTTATTAAAATGTCAAAACAACATTTTTGAACCTGAGTACAGTCCCAAAAATCGAAATTTACAGAGAGGTCCCTTAAGTTTTATTTTCTTGCACTTAAATCCACCAACTTTCCATTTTTGCATTTTAAGTCCAAAAATCAAAATTTAATCAATTATGCTCGACTTGTCCAGGTTATAGGCCATACAAAACATTGATTTCAAGAGTCATAAACATACATATCCATCTCATACAAGGATTTATCAAATATGACAATAAAGTGTACATGTATGTCCTAATTTTCGGTAAATCGCATTTTGAGCAACACTTGAGAAATTTTTCAACTTGATACAAGAAAATAGCATGCAATACATAATATATATCTCAAATGCTCAATAACAAAATACTACATGCATTTTTATGAATTAAAACACCTAGAAGTTGAAAGGATTTTTCCACCCACCTTGTTTGTTCGGTTGATTGGTGTAAAGTGGTGTCACAAGACCTTGAGGATTTTAATCCTCACTTAAGGCAGCCCCTAAGTCCAATAATACAAGGAGTTTTGAGTTAGAAAAATGAAGATTTGAACCAAGGAGGGAAAAAGAGAAGGAATAGGCCAAAGGTACCACACTTACCTTGTGTAGTTGAAAGTTGTAGTCAAAAATTGATGGTCTCTTAAGAACTTGATCACCACTTAAACAAAGCTCCAAGGTCAGCCCCTAATCACCTCAAAATGATAATTTTGGTGTTAAAATTCGAAATTAATAGGGGAGAAGAAGAAGGTACCAAAAATCCCATTTCTTACCTTATAGTCCAAAATCCTTCAAATTTCTTCAAGTCTAGAAGTCTCCTTCAAGGTGATGGTAAGGCTCTTAGTATCTTCCAAGTCTTCTATGTAAACCTCAAAAATAAAAATCCAAACTTACATTAATAAGTGAGAGGAGATAGCTAGATGACATCAAGACAAGAAGATGAACAACATTCTTACCTTGTTGAAGGGGGATGTTCGAATTTTTGTAGGAAATGGAAGGAAGAGTTCTTGTATTTTTACTAAGTGTTTAAGAGAAGAGAAGAAAATTGTAGAGAGAGGTATGAGGATTTTTAGAGAGAGGTAAGAAGATTCAAGGCTTGAAGAGATGAATATTGGTGAAATGAAGTGATGAATGAAACTTGGACAAATTTCTTGCCCAACTAGGCCTCTTGGCCGTCCACATGGGGTGGGGAGGGGGACAAAATTTTGTTTTGTTCTATGGCTTGAAAGGTGTAGCTTGCATGAGGGACAAGGACCTTGGTCAAGATGAGGTCTTGCATGGGAGGATGCAATTGCAAGGATAGAGAGGAATGTTGGCATGGGGTGTTGGGAAGCCTCCAACATGTTGGATGATTTAATAATAAAGAATTGGTGTATAAGATATTGTGTATAAGATTTGAATTAATGGTGTAAAAATACACAAGATGAATACACAAGGTGTACATGTACAAGAGTTGGGAGATATTTCTACACCAAAATTCACCTCATGACCGTCCACCTAAGGGTATTAGTGGTATTTGCCATATTTTGTTTTATGTCCCAAAATTGATGATAATAGGTGAATAATATCAATCTCCAAATTAATTAGTGATTTCCTTGATCACTTATAAGTCTCATGATCACTTAATCTAAATCGAATTCTTAATTCTATAAGGTATAAATCTCTAAAATAAATAGTCTCCAAAAATTCTAAGGTGACTAATGAGATACGCAAATAACATTAATGATGATCAATCAAGTGATCATAAATGCGAAATAAAATTAATAAATGATTATGATCACAAGAAGTAAATAAGGAAATTTAAAGACGAAATATAGTTATCATTAATATTTACCCGTCAAAGCGACGCGTTAGAATTGTCAAATAGTACAAAGACGATACGTGATATAAGTACATGTTCGAATAAAAATCGAGGGCTTCACATGGGATCCCTTCCGGGCAAGAAAATACAATAAGGAACAAGTTTGATATCAAAATATAAAATTGTAAAACTTAAAGGACCAAAACTGTAAATTTCGGAACTGGGGTAGTCAAGGTATCTCGAAAACTTGCAATTTTATTTAATAGGATATTTTAAACCTTTAGTTCAAATTTCATAATCGTCCGACTTGAAACGAGCCTTTAACGAAAAAAAATTGCTTTTGGGCCAAAATTGTAATTTTTAAAATGAGGTACCTAACTTTCGAAATTTTCAAAACCGTTTTAACCACAACTTATTACTGTCCAAAAAAGTATTTTAAAATTAGAATCACCTCAAAATCCTTCCCGTTAAAATTTACCTAATTTTAAAATAGCAAGTCAAAAAATCAAAATTTTGGAAATTAGAGGGTGATTATGCAAATTTTATAAAATATTTCCTGAGCCTCTGGAAAATTTAAATCTCTGAGAATTTAGAAATTTTTGAAATTGACCTTATCTTTTTTCGAGTCCATAATTGAAACTAAGGATCTTGAAATTGACCTTATCTTTTTTCGAGTCCATAATTTTTGCTAAGGATCTTGAAATTGATATTTTCTAACTTGGTTACCTTATAAAAATTTTAGGATATGATTTTCTTACTTATCTAATAAAATTATCAAGCTTGAACATAATGCCCCGAGCTAAATATCAAAACCGGCTAGATTATCCGTGCGATAACTACACCATGAGTTTGTTTTTGAAATAAATACTTGATATTGTGTGACCAAGATCACTCCGGGCTTGCTAACTTATATTATCAAATTTTTCGAACAAGCAAAATAGTGATTGGAAGAGAAATTGTGAAGTGAAGATTTAAGTGAAACGTAAAGTAGAATTAAAAATGAAGTGAAATGTGAAGTGAAGTGAAATTTAAAGTGAAATGTGAAGTGATATATGAAGTGAAATGATAAGTGGAAGTGAAATTGAGAATGAAAGTGAAAAGTACAGTGAAAATTTAAAGTGGGATAATTTGCTTCGGCTTTATCCAATTGATTTGGGATAATTTGCTTCGGCTTTATCCGAGTGGGATAATTTGCTTCGCCTTTATCCAAGTAATGTGGGATAATTTGCTTTGGCTTTATCCAAGTGATGTGGGGTAATTTGCTTTGGCTTTATCCGAGTGGGATAATTTGCTTCGGCTTTATCCAAGTGATGTGGGATAATTTGCTCCAGCTTTATCCAAGTGAAGTGGGACAATTTGCTTCGGCTTTATCAAACTGAAGTGTGATAATGTGCTTCAGCTTTATCCAAGTGATGTGGGATAATTTGCTTCGGCTTTATCCAATTGAAAGTGGAAGTAAATTTAATAAGACATTAATATTACTTAACTAATTCCGACCAATCTAACATAATGGTTAATGGAAATCTTTATATAAATAATGGGACAAAGTCATATGCACGTTCATGCATTGATTTCCATGAAACTATTTTCCGTGCATAAAACGAGCCACACTCGCACACCGACACCCACCCACTGAGAATGTTTGTTCTCACCCCACCTCTTTTATCAACCAGAGGATGAAGAGTTGTATCAAGACAATGGCGACGGTGGATCTCAAGACGTAGCTTAGTTCTGTATTATATTATGAACTTTATTTAGACGATGGATTTTATTTATGATTATTTAGACTTTGGACTTATTTAATGTAATCAGGGTGTAGAACCCTGAAGAACAATTATTATGTTGTATTTTATTTCTTTTAGATTCCGCTGCAACTATACTCTGATCTTAGTTATTCCCTTATTTATAATTAGTTGGGATTTTATCTTTCTATTGACGTATGTTGGAGGATAAATAGGCCGGCTTGGTAAACCGGCATAAATTTGGTAAATTATATCACGACTTCCGTTTTGGGGCGTGACAGTCCACATAATACGATAAGAATTAACAGGTGCAAAATTACACTTAAATTTGGTTGTTAATTTTCTTTCTATGGACAGTTTAACCATTTAAACGTCTCATAGTATCATTCACTTTTTTCAGATAATTTTATACCTGAACACTTTATTTATATATTTAATATGTTGAATACATATTGCAATATATATGTATAATGGTTTGATGCAAGGTACATTGGTAATATGTCAAAAAAATGGAAACGCAATAGTTTTATTCTTAAAATCCTTTCTAATCACCTATCAAAATAAAATCTTTGACTATTAGGACTCGAGATTATCTTCATGTCAGAGTTTAATTAAGAATCATGCTTTTACTTATCATCCATGATATTTAATTAGTCCCACTTTGCTTCATCAAGTTTTTAGTGTTTTATAATATATCTTCTCTAACACAATGTTAGCAAAGTAATTTCTACTATTAGTACTATGAGTCACTAGTTAAATATTTTTAATTTGTCATTTTTTGTATCCGTGTGAAAGAAAATATTTACAAGAATTTGGAGTTCTACCCACATAAAAATACCCACACATTTTTATGTGTGGATATTCAACCACACATAATTTATTATGTGTCACAGAAAATAATTAGTAACATTAAAATATAGAGGGAAAAAATCCCTCCATTTTGAAAGCTTGGCGGGATATTTTTTTGTGTGGTGGTGACGGGTATTTCTCATTATTCTAAAATTACCCACACATATTAAAAATGTTAAGAATGTGTGACTATATTATACACAATTACTCACACATACTCACAAATGGAAAATTGAGTGGCTATAAATTCGATTAAAATGTATTTTTCTTATTTTAAAAAATGACGTGGCAAAAGATGCCACGTCAAAAAATTTAAAACATCGTCGTTTTTAGACATCAATTGTTTACAGTTTTTTCACAAAACCGCAAACCCCTTTGAGACGCATCCACAAAAAAAAAAAAAAAAAAGAGAAACCACATGCGTTCCCTAGGAGAAAGAGAGAACACCCTGGGAAGACTTGGTAATTCTATTTCCCTACATATTTCAATTCAATTTTCATAGTTGAATGATTGGGTAATAGAGAATAGTTTCTCTGACTCGGTAATTAATATTTTCTTTCATTTGTATGATTTGTGATTTTTTTAAACTTGCAGCATGATTTGCCATTTTTTGTTGTTGGGTTACGCATATAGAAATTTAAATTACCAAGATGATGAGGATGACCAATTGATTATGTGCTCTGCTAAGAGCTTTTATCAGGTCAAAGCCTATTAATCATTTGACGGTCTATGTTGGACAATGAACAACACTTAATATTTTGCAGGACATGTTTTCAAGGTTTAAAGTTATTCATTTTATAGTGTCATTTGATCTTTTAAAGCATTTCCAACAGTTTGCAACAATTTAGTGCAGATGATGGACTATTGTAGTGCAAAATATGCACTCAATTTCGAACACTAGTCTGCACTAAATCTGCACTAAAAATAACGTTAACATTCCCATAATATTTCTTATACTCATTCAATCTTTTTTGTATTACTTTACAAATTAAATTACATATGTAATTTAATTTAATAAAATCTTAATTATATTATATATTATAAAAATTAATCAAACTCAGAAAAATATGCGAAACTAAATGAAATTAATGCAAAATTAAATTTTACTATTAATTAAATTTTATTATATAAAATTATTTACAAAAACTAAATATCCAATTAGAAAAACAAATGCCATTTTAATGCATATTTTAATATGCTAAAACTTAAACCATTAATTAAAAAATAATAGCCCGTGCAGTAACAACACTATATTAGTTTGCTTCACCTACCTTTTAATTTGAGGAACGATTAAGACATGTGCGCGAGGAATTTTGACACAGGGGCGGACTGGGAGTATGTGTGTAAATTGTTCGAGTCAGCTAAGGTAAATTTAATACTAATTTATCTAATGTTTTGATTGAATCAATTTAACTTTTTATACTTAGTCATCAACAAGTGCCTCCAACCGAGCAAGGTTGCTTCACAATCCTGCATACTGCGAGTTCAAAGTCCTTTCTACAACACTTCTATGAAGGTGTAAGTAAATAAAAACTTAAGTTTAAATAAAATCATAAATTCTATTTAAACAATTACTTCGAATTATAATTAATGAAATGTTATTTTTAGCCACGTTTATTATAATCAATCACACGACGTAGTAATAATTAGTTCTTTAATTTGTTTTATCAATTTAATAATAGCAAGTTGAATGTACCAGTTGAATATTGCACAAAGTTGATGTAACTCATTTGTAACTCAAAAAGAATAATATAATCTCATGTACTCATAAAGTGATATAATTCTCTCCTACAATATAGAAAGCCACAAGTAGTTTATTACACATCATTATGTATTGGTCTAGGTCTTATCTCAGATAGTGTTATGTGCAAATAATGTGTGAACTACATAGAAAATCTCAAATTGAAATTAGAAATGAACATTTTCTGATTTAGTATATATGTTATGGAAAGGCTTTTGGTGTTACCAAATCTTTAATCATTTCATTATTATATAACTTGATAACCAATATTGCCCCATGCGTTATTAGCCATAAGGCACCCGAAATAATATCTTAATCTGATCACACTGTCCACTAATAAAAAAAAGCACTTGCTTGATGCGCCCAGTCTCATACCAGTAGTCGTAGTAGGACCTGCACCATAAGCTATTATTACAAGAAAACAAGAAAATTCCAACGGGAAAAATCTGTTGGAATTTGGTCAATTACCGTTGGAATTATCGATTCCAACAGAAATTCCAACATAAAATGCATCGTTGGTAAAATGGCCGTTGGAATGGCGAAATTCCAATGGAAAAATATTCTAACGGAATTTCCAACATTATTTATCCATTGGAATATATAACTGTTGGAAAGAACTTCAATATTTTTTCAACACTAATTCCAACAGAGTTATACCATTGGAATATATTTAATCGTTGGAAAAAACTCCAACGGTTATTCGAACGAAATTATACTATTGGAATTTAGTCCAATGGTATATATCCGTTGGAATATTCAATCAATTTATCTCATTGTCTAATATCATTAACTTCCCAGTAGGTCACCCATCATCAATTTGTCTCAAGTCAAGCACATTTAACCATGTAGTTTTAATATAATTGACTCCAGAAGAAAAGATATATTTTATTGATATGGATTATACTATCAAATCATTTAACATCTATTGAAATTTTCCAATCGTATTGGAATTTCCAATGGAATTTTCCAACGTGTTGTACCATTGGAATTTCCGTTGGAATTTTAAAACTCCAACAAAAACTCCAACGATTAATTCCAACATTTGGTTTACCGTTGGAATTTTCCAATGGTATGTTTTAGCGATGGAATTTATGTTGGAATTTTTAAAATTCCAATAGTATTTCCAATGGTTTATTATTACTGTTAGAATCACTGTTGGAATTTTCCAACGTTAGTTGTGGTGTTAGAATTTCCTTTGGAATTTTAAATTCCAACATGAATTCCAACATTTCAACCCACCGGTTTTGTTTACCGTTGGAATTTTCATTGGAATTTTCCAACGGTATAGTGTAGCATTAGAATTTTCATTGGAATTTTAATAATTCCAACAGTTTTCTATTTCGTTGGAATTATTTTGTTGGAATTTGATTGTTTTCTTGTAGTGTATTATATGCATATATTTAGGATGTTTAACTGTTTTCACTTATTTACTAGTCAAAATTTAGGTTCTAGTTCGATGTTCCAATATTTCAAAGGAGAGGAGAACAAACGTCTTTTTTTCTTTTCAAATGGCCATAACTCTGTCAGTAGATAACAATTTGTTGAAAGTCTAGTAATCCATTTCACCTAGTTTTAGTCCAAACAAAATTATTTTTTTTAAACTTAGCGTAGGAGTACTTTAAAAAACTTGGCTTGGAAAAATAACGTTTTCCAAAATACAACGACTTTGATTTCAGATATATTACCATATAAATTTGAATTCCGCCGAACAAAAGATTGCCTGAAACTCTTTTTTAAGAAACTTGACGGAAAAATAATGAAATGCATGAATGTTTAGGATGATTTGAAATGCAATCTTGGGGTTCTTATTCATAATGGACGGAAATTTGTGGGCAAAAGTTGCCACTATTGGGAAAATAAGGGACCGAGATGCCATTTTTTTCTTTTCGAAAGGGCCCTATATAACATTCAATGATGACTGGATGATTTAATTACCCCAGAAAATGTCATTTGGCACTGGTTGGGTGTTGCTTCGCTGACTCCACGACTTTTTATTCAAACAATCCACTCGGCTCTTTGACTGAGTCTAGTCGACTCAACTCTATGCTCAGTCCAGTCAACTCAACCCCAATCAAGTCGACTCATGCATCTATCAAGCTTAATTCACAATTAAGATCTTCTATTCTATCTTATGTTTTATCTTATATCCCAATTGATCCGGCCTGATTTTAGGAGAAGATCTGGATGCGTAACCCAAAAGAGAGACCTTCCATTTGGGTAGGGGGAGAGAGGGGAGAGAGAGAGAGAGAGAGAGAGAGAGAGAGAGAGAGAGAGAGAGAGAGAGAGAGAGAGTTGAGGTAAGCGAGCTAAGCGACCCCTAAAATCAATACCATGATTATAATTTTCCTAATTTGAGCCCATTTGCCAAAACTAAGAGAGCAGGAGAGAAGTAGTTGATCCGACCGATTTGGAGATCCGCCACTGACAAGGAGAGAGATTACGAGTTCAATATGGGGACACAACTAATGGCAGGGTCGCACAACTAGCATTTAATGAGGCTAAAGGTGAACCAAACAAGCCAAATATCGACGGGGTCGACCTGATAAAAAGTAACTTAATGTCAGAGTCGACCACAGCATTAACTATTCTTTAAAGTAGATCCGACAAGCACTTAATATCCTAGGAAGTGAACTTGGCAGAAGTAAATATTGTCGAGCCAATCTAACTAAGTGATTGTCCTCATTGGTGACCTAACACAACTCTACAACTAAATCGGCTACCAATCCGTTTGGCCATGTGTCTAGCAAAGACTATGCAAATAAGGTATAAAATGAGAAGGTATATGAGAGGAAAAAAAACATTCTTTGTATCTTGTGAGAATTCATACTCAGTCTTTTCATATTTTTATACACTCTTTTTATCCTTTAATTGAGTTGATCATCGGAGTACTAATGCCAGAGTTCTCTCTGATAGTCTTTTGCAGACTAGCTGAAGATCGAGTCACAACTTTGGGAAGATATCATAAACGAGGCATTTTCACCAATGAACGGTGTAAATATGATGATGTGCATAAATATAATGTCATTATATACACGTGGCCTTTTTGTACAAATCATTGGAATATAAGATTGAACATAAAATAGAACATGATGTCTCGTATGCTAAGTTCATTCACAATGTATGAAACCATAAATTTATTTGTATAAAAAGAATGGAAAATATATACCGGGCAGGCCAGCCTACAATCCAAGGTCGGGGCCCAGTCGAGCAACACTAGATAGTGTGGGTCTTTGGATCAAACCCGCAATTATATAAGACCCAATTCTTCCAAACACTCAGGGTGCCACTTAAGGTTTAACCCAAATGTTGAACTTGAGCTCAAATAAAATGGGCACTCTTTAGCTTATTTTCTAAGGTGGGTTGGTAATTTTTGGTTTATTCCGTACTACACATGGAAGGGAACTCCTAGTGCATAATTACAATAGATTTACTATAGAAGTGTAGGAATTCACATACAAACACATAATAAAACAAGAACTTGTGTAAGACGGTCACACCATGCGACAGGAATTCACATACAAATGTATTATGTGCAGATGTATGGTAGATACCATATCTAGTGTAGTTCTCCAGGAGCAGGGATGGATCCAGAATTTTTTTACAACAGGGGTACAAAATAGAACAAGAACTTGTGTAAGACTGTCACACCATGCGACGGAAAAAAAGTAACACATTTATGTGAAAAAAGTAATATTGTTCAAGTAAAAAATAATATTTTTTGGTTACAAAGTAATACTTTTTTTAAACATACTTATTTAGTTGCTCAGTCAATGTATTAGTTTTTACATAGTGTTGAACTTTATAATGTTAAAATTTTCTCATTGATATCGATCGAAGATATTATTCCTGGACTAAATTTATTCAGAGGTTAGATATGAATCAGAGATGTATTATCTAACCCTGGGCTTAATGAAAATAACAAATTATGTTGGGATAGCCCTAATATCTGAATACGAGAGTTATCATACCTAGGCCTTATTTTAACATGATTTTTATATTTGTTACCCGCATAATCAATTAGTTGATATTCTGCTTGTGAGTTTGATGAGATGAATCCGAAATCCTAGACTTGCATCCATATATTTTTCTCAAAGTTTAATCATGTTTAGTTTATTAAAAATCACAATTCTTGTTAGAGTGTTTAGGATTTAATTTATGTTATTTGTGAAGCATAATAATTATTAGTCAGCTAAGTCTTCCTTGAGAGACGACTTGTGGTCAACTTGCTACCCTACGATTGATCTTATTCTCTTGCGACGATTGCTAGATTTATTTTTAGGTGTTTAGCGGCCGAACATTTATAAATGAATTTGAACTTTAAGGCCAATTACATGCGAAAAATGAACAGGAAGTATATTCATAAAAGGCCTTTAACATATTTTGTACATTGAGTACTCTTGCTGAGCATAAAAATGAATTGAAGAATATAGATGCACATGGCAGATAAGATGAATATCATAATCTATTGCTGGAGATTTGAGTTGTTTGGAAGATGGCATCAGGGCTAATTTAAGAACAAATTTGAGATGACACAGGTGTGTTTCATGTAAGTCCATCCCAATGTTTATGAATGCTGGAGTTGTGGAGTGTGAATTAATGGAGTCTTGAAAACCATCTGGTTTGTTCATAAAGGAATCATGACGAGTTGCACATCATATAAAGTTTTTAAAGGAATTTTCTATAATTGTTACATATGTCGATGCCTATTTGAAATTCCGAAACTACTAAAATCTTCTATGGCATGAAATTTATTTCCTTTCATTTCCTTTGTGCTAGTATAGACCTGGATGTGGGTTGCCTTTCAAATTTTAGTATGTGAAGTTTATATCAAAGTAATAATTTTGGATTTTACAACCATTTAGGAATATATCCAATAAAAAGGTTTGTTATGATACTAAGACAGATAGGTGCATGGCGCATAATTATTTCTTATGTTTGCAGAAGTATTATAGGTGGGACCCTTCCCCTCAAAAAAAAAAAAATAGATGGGACCCAGCAATAGACAGACAGGTACATGATGCTTTCATGGATCACACTGGTGATCACTACAGAGATGTGGTGCATAATTTGAAGAAGAAATGCCCACAGACGCCAGATTGTGTGTCTGAACAAGCTTGGCAGAACTGATTGGCATATTGGGATATGCCTGAAGTTAAAGCTAAATCTGAACATCAGTCTAAGAATAGGAAGAGTGAGGTGGAGGGACACAGCAGTGGTTGCTCTACCCATACCGGAGGATCTCACTCCTATGTTGAGCGCTATCATGATCTGGTAATGACTTTAGATTTAATTCTATTAAATTTTAATGTGTTAGTTGTAAAAACAAACAAACTATATATAATTCATTGTGGTAATGGTACAAAATAGCCATTTAAAAAATGTAAAGATTAAAAATAGCCATGTTTTGTAGACACATATTTTTTAGCCATTTTGGGGTGTAAAATGACATTCATATCCTTCTAGCATATTTGAGTTATTTCTCTCTCTTTCACTTATCTCTATGTATCTTCTTACTCTCTTTTTTTCAAACTTTTTTAAGAAATCGAACCTATAGTTTTCATTTTTAAATATGCAATATGGGTGTTGAATTATAGATATCGAAAAGAGGATTAATTTGATATATTATACATGCAAAATGGATTTAAAACGAAAAAGTTATGTGAATTCAAAGTTTTTTGGAAAAAAAATAACTGGGTATGTTGTAACTCGAATTCGAGTCACTATGACTCGAATTCGAGTTACAGTGACTCGAATTTGAGTCGTCCAGTGTTTGTCCAATAGTGAGTATCGATACCATGGCCCAATAGTGAGGAAACACTAGACAATCCGCTATGCCACACAAACCTTTTGGTTATAATAACAAATTTTATTTTATATATAATACATTGAGTGACTCGAATTCGAGTCATAGTGACTCGAATTCGAGTTACAGTATACCCAGTTTTGTTTTTCCAAAAAACTTTGAATACACATAACTTTTTCGTTTTAAATCCGTTTTGCATGTATAATATATCAAATTAATCCTCTTTTCGATATCTATAATTCAACACCCATATTGAATATTTAAAAATAAAACTTTAGGTTCGATTTCTTAAAAAGAGTTTGAAAAAAAAGAGTAAGAAGATACATAGAGATATGTAAAAGAGAGAGAAATAACTCAAATATCAAACAAACATGCTAGAAGGGTATGAATGTCATTTTACACCCCAAAATGGCTAAAAAAGATGTGTTTAAAAAAGTTGGCTAAAAAACATCTTGGTTTGTTGGGAATGGCTAAAAAAATATCGGCTCTAATTCATTTGTTAGTTTTTGTGGATGTAGGAAAATAAGTATGGGCGCCCGCCAACTGAATTTGAGTTTCACGCACACCCATACCAAAAAAATGGTCAATTGGTGGATGAGAGGTCCAAAAAAGCACTGTAAGTAATATAAGTAAATAATATTTTAATAATATCAATTCATATATTTTTAAATATTTTTGAAAGGATGTGTTTTTAAAAGTCAATAATATATTTTAAAATATTTTAACAGGATTGTTTTCTTGTAGAAGGATGTGCATGCATGTTTAGATGATGCTACGCAGGCAACTGAGGAGTCGAGTGAGCCTATGGAGGTGGACATGTCCCAGTTGTACATAGAGGGAGTTGGCGGGGTCAAGAAGCAGTAAATTTATGGCCTCGGGCCCAACATGGCCATATTTATACCGACACGCACTAGTGCTAGCTCATCTGCTAGTTCACACATAGATTGGGACAGAATTAGGGAAGAGGTGCGGATGGAGTTACAAGCAGAGATGGAGGAGATGCAGACGGAGATGCGAACGGAGATGGAGTAGATGCGGTCACATATGCGCATGATGATGGACGAGCTTCGCCATCAGGGTCAATCGCCTCCTACAGATCCTCCTAGTGGTGCTTCTCATGGTGCTAGTGATTCTTAGACGCTGGATTTTATTGTATTTTGCGTATTGAACTACAGTTCATTTTGACGCCAACATTCTGTTTTGATTCGACAGTGTAATGAATATATTTTGTTATATTAGACTGTGATTTCTGATTTATTTTATAGTTTGGGTTTAAATTATTGTGCATAGGTACATGGAATTATAGGGTTATTATTATTTATTTTTAAAAAAAAAACAATAGCGACAAAAAATGTCCCATCACTAATCTGAATGAAACAATGGAATATTTCCATTGTTAACTTAGCAACGGATATTCCGTCGTTAAATTAGCCACGAACATTCCGTTGTTAATATAGCCACGGACATTCCATCATTAATGTAGTGACATAAATTCAGTCGCTAAGCTATTGTTATATTGGTCAAAATGGCTAAATCGTCGTTTAACATACACTACAGACAATTTTCTCTAGCGATGGAAATATATGTTGCTAATGTTAGCAACAGACGTATTTCCGTCGTTACAATTTTGCCGACGAGGATTTTAATGACGGAAATTTTCCGTTTGAAATCCATCGCCAATGTATATAGCGACGGAAATAAGTTGTTTAACGGCGTAATATTCTGTCGTTATTTTTAAGTTTTCTTGTAGTATTTCAGACGATTGTTGTTTTGAGTTAAGGTCATTCCAACAACCCATATTTGCACCTCCCTTGTCGTTCAAATAACTCATTCTCGTTGGTCGTTTGAACCATATGTTACGTGCAAATATGGGTCACTCGAATGACTCTTAATTGCACTTGTCGTTTGAACTAAAAGTAATAATTCTGGGTCATCCAAATGACTTAACTATAAAAAAGTCACTTGTCGATTGAACGAACTATTGCCGTTTGAACCCATCTATAATGAACATACACTCTACTTTATTCTCAAATATTTTATAATTTTTCTTTTATTTACTTGCAGTTATGTCCTCACTGTTTTGGATTACCGCGTATTATTTTGGATAGTTTGTTAATAACAAAGGAAAATTGAAGTGGAGGGGAGGGGATAAATCTCATGAAAAAAACAGAAAGACTTAATCCTAATCAACACACTTCCAAAGGGTAAGAAATATTACTTGAGCTACAAGACTAAATTATACTACACTAAATGTACTGCTAAATTTAATCGTTAGATATAGCTTTCAACAATTTTACGATTAAACTTTATCTGTAACATTTATTCATCATGTTTGGTATTAATATCCATTAAGACACTATTTTTTTCTTTACATATATGGTTTGATTTAAAATAAATGATTCTAGTTAATTTAGTATTTGATATTCTAATTTATTGAAGGATGTTTCCTTTGAAAGAACAAATTAAATAAGTTTCTACAATGTACAATATCATTTCATTAGTCATTTTCAATAATTTCTTGTGTTATCAAATGTTGGGAAAATATGAGGTGTATATATAATCAGAAATGGCTTAGGAAATTTGGGCAAAGTGACGGCGGAAACTTGTAAGTTGAAGTCAAAGCAAGAGTTCTATTGAATGAATTTTCAAACTTTATTGTGAGAATATGTATGGTTTGTTATCTGAATTTATGTTATAATATATATTTTGATGAAAACCATAGGTTTGGTTATAGCTTTGATATAGATTTGTATGATTGTAGTGAAAATATATTTGATTATAATTTTTGAAGTGTGTCCCTAAATAGATTTGCATGATTGTGATGAAAATTATTTGGTTGTATTTTTAAAATCTTATGTCTATCAAAAACTAAAAACTGAAAACAAATCCATTTCGTTGAGAATTTCCCTAAACAATCATAAACTTATTTTCGGAATAGTTGGAGAAATGAAAAATGACACATGAAAATACATTCATACAAGACCGAATCTTTTGACTAATTCTTCCGTTTTCAAGAAATAGATAAACTTGACTCTTGACTCAGTGAAACTAGTAAATTAACATCATATATATATATATATATATATATATATCTAATAGATAGTAATGTTCCTAAAAAGGAAACTAAGTTACCTTATGAAATATATTAGAGGATCAGAGTAGTAACAATTTTTGGACAGCCTGACACACTTAATGGCCATAAATCTCTTCGTGATAACGTTTTCTTCAAATTCTTCTTTTTTTTTGGTTCAAAAATAGACGCACACAACGTACCCAACAAAAGAACTGTTTCGTTCAAATTAAGTAAAACTTCATCAATAAGTGCTAACGGTTGCTTAGCTTGGAAAAACGTCTCCCAAAATACAACCACTTCTAATTCGGATGGTAGCATTATAATTAAATCTGAATTCCTATGAACAAAAAATTGCCTGGAACTCTCTTTTAGAAACTGGAGGGAGAAATATATGAAATACATGAATCATTGGGATGATTTGAAATACAATCCAATTATTCATATTTATAATGGACGAAAAATTGTGGACAAAAGTCACAATTGTTGGAAATATAAGGGACCAAACCAGTTTTTTCTTTTCGAAAGGGCCACAGACATTCAATGATGACTGGACAATTAAATTACACAAAAGTACACCATTTGGCGCTGCTTCACTGACTCGACATCTTTATTCAAATAGTCCACTCAATGCTTAAACTCAGTCAAGTTGACTCAACTCTAAGCTCAGTCTATATAATTAAGCTCTCAAGCTCAATTAAGTGGACTCAAACTCTTCAAGCGCAATCGCTCACCTATCATGCTCAATTCACAATGAATCTTCTATTCTATTTTAATTTACTCTAATCAAATGTGTAAATGCCACATGTACAAATATGATGTCATCATATACATGTGACATTTAATTTACTTAGTTCATTGGAGTACAAGATAGAACATAAAATAGAATAGGAGATTTCTTGTGCTCAGTTCAATCATACTAGAAGCTAGAAACAAAATGTATAAAAAGACTATACCAAGTAGGCTGGCCTACCACCCCAAAGCCAGGCCCGGTCAAATGACAATGCCTCTGTGTAGGTATTTGGATCAAATTAACCCCACAAGTGTATACGTTTCTCCCCTTCCAAACACTAGAGGTTCCCCTTGAAGTCCAAACCAAAATGTCCAACTTGAGCTAAATAAAGCTGACGCTCTTTAGCTTATTTTCTAATGTGGGTTGGTAATGGAGTGATTGATTGGCATTTCTTTAGATTTTTTTCTACTTTTGGAGAGAATAGTGTAAAAAATTATTTTGAAAAATAAAAATAATTTTTGAGAGTATAATTGGATATAATAAGAAAATGTGATGATGATAGTTGATGTGTTCATTTTTTTAGCATAATAGTGATTAGATGTGATTGATAATTTGAAAAATAAGAGTGAGTAAGTAGTGTATTTGTGATATATTAATTTATATAATGATAAAAGTAGATAAGATGTTTTTACGTTAAAATTATAAATTGATGTGATTGATAATTGAAAAAATGAGAATGCGTAAATAGTGAATTATTTGAATATTGTCACAAACAATCCAACATTTAATGATATTTGTATGAAAAATGAAAGGGAGGAAAAAAATTCACAAGCAAGCACTGCCTAATTTTTCACCTTCCCATCTTTATATTTCCAATAAATATAATAGACACATTTAAGTGACTAATAATTTTGTGCATTGATTTTTCATTTACTTAAAATTAGATTTTGAGAAATCCAAAATGTTAAACTTATCTACCTTGATGTAGATTATGTCTACGTCATTTATTTTATAATCTCAATAAACAAATCTATTTAAATAATTGGTCAAAAGTTGGATCAAACCCAACTTTTCAACACAAATATTGTAAATCTGTAATTTAATTTGTGTTATATATAATGATCAAATTGTAAATCTGTAATTTTGTTATGTAAATAGAAAATAAACATTAATATTAAAATATTTTGAAAAATTTACCTTCCATCCAATCATATACGAGTTTCAATTTTTTTAGGTTAAAACTATATATATGAATTATTTACCTTCGTTTCTCTTTTATGACCAATTTCTTGCAAGCATTTCTAACTAACCATATCTCCCTCTTTCCGTCAAACAATGTAAAACCTGGGCAAAATTATTTTTTTGGTCCGTTAAGTTGACTCGATTTCGCTTTTAGTCCTTTAATTTTTATGGGTTGCGTTTGGCAAACACGAACTTTTCTAAACCTGCACATTTAGTTCGATTTCAAAATTTCGGGGATATCTTATCCCTAAAATGCTGAGTTTGACCATTTTTCTTTTTTTTTTTTTTTTTTTGACATTAGTTTGACCATTTTTCTTGAAATGACTTTTTTGCCCTTTTTTGGAAAATTAAAATTAATGAAAAAATAGAAAAATAATAATAAATTAAAATAAATAAATAAATAAATTGAAATTAAATTAAATAAAATGGTCGAACATATATTTTTATATTTTTCAACATTAAAAAAAATTAAATAAAAATAGAAAATAAAAATAATAGAAATTTATTTTCTTTTTTTTCATTTTTCGTCTTTTTGTTTTCTATTTTTTTAATTTTTATTTATAGTATAAAATTGTAAATAGATATTTTTTTCCTGTTTTATTGTTTTTATTTTTTCTTTAATTTTAGTTTACAGAGAAAATTGTAAGTCTATATTTTTTCTTTTTTTTTCATTTTCTATTTTTTTAATTTTAATTTACGTTTGAAAATTATAGATATATATATATATATATATATATGTTTTTTTGGTTTTCTTTTTTATTTTTATTTTTACATATAGTTGAAAATTGTAAATACATATTTTTTCTATTCGTTTTTCATTTTAGTTTTTTTAATTTTATTTACAGTTGAAAATTATAAATATATGTTCATATTATTTTTTTAAATTAAATTAAAAAAAATTCGAACATATATTTTATATTTTTCAGCTTTAAATAAAAATTAAGGAAAACTAGAAAAACAAAAAAGTACATTATTTTCTTCTTCTTTTGGTTTTTCTATTTCTTCTATTTCTACTTTTCTTTAATTTCAATTTATAGTTGAAAATTATAGATATATATGTTTTTTTTTGTTTCTATTTTTTTAATTTTATATATAGCTGAAAATTGTAAATACATGTTTTTTCTATTTTGTTTTCATTTTTTTAAATTTTATTTATAATTGAAAATTACAAATATATGTTCAGATTATTTTATTTAAATCAAATTAAAAAAAAAGTCCAACATATATTTTATATTTGTCAACTTTATATAAAATTATAAATATATGTTCATATTTTTTCTTTAATTTAATTTAGTCTTAAAATTATTTTTATTATTTAATTTTATTGAGATATTACACAAGTCATGTGATATGCACATGACCAAGGTTTCCATCCAAAAAAGAGGGCAAAATAGTCATTTCATGAAAAATGATCCAACTCAGCATTTTAGGGATAAAATATCCCCAAAATTTTGAAATCGGACTAAATGTGCAGGTTTAGAAAAGTTAGTGTTTGCCAAACGCAACCCATAAAAATTAAAGGACTAAAAGCGAAATCGAGCCAACTTAACGGATCAAAAAAGCAATTTTGCCTAAAACTTGAAAACTTTATATGCACTTATAGGTAAAAGAAAAATAAAAAATAAATAAAAAGGAGATAGCAACGGAAATAATTATTGTATTATATAGAAAGTAGAAACAAGTACAAAAAAAAAAAAAAAAAAGAAAAGGAAAGATGTGTTCAAATTCTAAAGACAGGATGCGGTAATTATTATCTGCATTAATTATAGGCAAAAGAAAAAATCTAGAAAATAAGAATACAATAATTATCCTTAGATTTTCTTCCTATTCAAACAAATGCATTAAAAAAGATTTTATCACTTACAGTAATTCCTACATACATTGTCCTTATCCGCAATTTCGTCAGACTTTATATATGCCAATACATTTTGGTTTTGGTTGCAAAAAACTTCAATAGTATTTCTGTCCTTTGTCTCAAATTCCTTTTAAAAGGCAAAATATATCTCTGTTTAATTTCAATTCGTTTTGTTTTTCAACAGAAGTTGATCTTCTGTTTTTTAAGTTCTTGAATGAACCATATATTTATATATAATGTTTGTTGGAATTTAATCTTTTTGCGCTTGTGGAATTGCTATTCTTTACAGAGAATGGAATTTTCAATTCTCCAAATTCCAGAAAAGGTACAAATTTACTTTGAATATGATTTTTCATTATTAGTTGATTATTAATTTATTGATTTTTTATTTTAATTATAAATTTTAAGTGCGGTCTAAATTTTTTTATTCGCAACAATTATGAGGGGTTCACCATGTCTTTTCTCATTTTATTAGATCTTATGTTTATGGGTATGAGCGAGGTGCTTTGTATGTGTTTTTTAGATCTAGATACAGGTGACAATCATCCGTGCAGTAAAATAGGAGATGAAACACCATCCTGAATAGTAAATTTCATCCGGTAAATATTCCTGAATTGTTTATATTGATGTGCCATTTTTGTAGATATTACATACTCATATTGTATTGTTCATCCATACACCCTTTTTGCTTTGAATATGACAACTTAAAACAATCAATTCAACATTAATTAAATTGGTGATATTTGACGAGTGTTTTTAATTTAATGTTTAGATATTTGTTCTAATCCTTCAATCTCAGCGGTAGGGACGAATCCATAAATCTTTTACGAGGCGACACAAAATAACTACATTAAAAATAATTAATGGGGGCAGATTTTGCTTTCTTTTAACCTAATTAATATATAATTGTTTAAAATAAATACGAAATAGTATAAAATAATGAAAAATACTATAAAATAAGGGAAGAAGTATAAGAAAAATTAAAAAAAAGTAAAAACTATGGCGGCACGTGTACCCATAGGTGGGAGTGTGTATCCATCTTTCTTCAACGAGCTTTTGTGTTCATTTAGAATCATTTCTTGGGCTATTTAATTTAATTGTCTTTTTTTATATATGATTACAGACTTACAGTACAAGAAATCACGTAATAGCTATGGATGATTTTTGTCGCTAGATAACTATGAAATACCGACAAAATTACGACAAAAGTAAAATTTTAAAATGTTAAACAATTTGCGAAGATATAATATTATCGTCGGTGAATTGTCGATTTAGAAAATATAACTACGGATATATAATATTATTGTTCTAACTTAGCGATGGAGTTTATTCTCCAGTAAATTCAACTAAGCGTAAAATTAAGTTGTTCTTTGTATAAATTTTAAAAATGGAATTTAATTTCCATCGGGTAATTATCGACAAATGTATATCCATAGGTAATGTCTTGAACTAATTTCGGCTCAAAGTCATTCTTTCGCCTTTCATTTCCACAGAAAAAATCTCAAATCATTCCATTCCACAACAAAAATCCCAAAATCAACATTTAATTTCCATGTTCATCCCAAATTTGTTTCTCTCTCTCTCTCTCTCTTAACATATGTTCGATCGCACTTTGGAAACTCATGCATTTAATTTGTACTTTGACTAGAAGCGTGACTATTTTACATAATTGTTAGTTGAGTGCAAGAACTGATCAATTAATTAAGGTTGTGGTTGGTTGTGAGATTGTTTTCCAAATTTTCATTTTTGAGTAAATCTTTTTTGGAGATGTGATTGTTTTTGGAAGAAATGAAAATTTTCAAAGAATTCATACTCTCTCACACTTTCCAATACCCAATTATACTATTTATTTCTCTCCTCTCCATATTCATATAAAGAATTCCGATAATTTCTTTATTTTATCACTATTTTTCTTTTAATCTTGATAACAAAATGTATAAAATGAGATCTATATTGCCTATTTCCGAATCAATTTTTTATTTTTATTCAATTTTTTTCCATTATACTTTACACTATTTTTCACAAAATTTTTCACAAACAATCAACATCTCCTAAAGATTCTCCATCACATCAACACAATCATTACTTTTTTTTTCACTTTCACTTTTAAAAGAAAAATTCACCACTATTCTCTCAGAAAATAAAAATGGACGAAACGAAAGCACAACTAATCACAGTAAGTCGATGATATTTGACAAGTGTTTTTATTTTAATACAAGATATTACAATTAATTTTTTGATCTTAAACAAACTTTTGTGTTCATATAAAATCAACTCCTTGGTCTTAGTTCATCCAATAGTATTTTCTTATTTTATACATAATGTAATCAACTTACTAAAAAATGCATTAATTGATCAAAACTTATTAACACTACAACAAAATTACGGATTAGCGACGGAATTTTGCGATGGATGACTTTCGTTACTAATTACAGTTCAACGACGGATTAATGTCAGAATCTCTTCCAATAAATTCAAAAAATATTTTAACAAATGCTGACATCCTAATAAAGGAATAAAGACATAAATCGTGACAATTGTCTGTCTGTCGGTATTGTATTAGTAATACGTTGCGCCCAATTATTTTAACGAATCGAAGATGATTAGTGAAGGAAAATATAGCGATGGGTGTATATATTCGTCAATATATCTAGAATGTTACTTTATTTTAGCTATGGATCTGAATCAATCACTGTTATGTTTTAAATAAAATGATAGCGTTTGTGTCATGAGAGTATAATTTTAGTTTATTTTAGCAACGGATGCAGATTTTGTTGCTATTTAGCGATAGATTCATGTCACTGTTATTTTCTGATAAAGAAACAACAACGTTTAATAATGAAACAACAATGCTTTTACTTATCTAGTGACAGATTCAAGTCTATCGCCATTTCTTGATAATGAAACGATAACTTTTTTACTTATTTAGCAACCGTATTCAAGTTCTTTGCTATTTCTTGATAATGAAATGAGAACATTGAATAATGAAATAACAATATTTTTACTTCTTTAGTGATGGATTCTAAGACATTGTTGATCTTAAAATTAATATCACAAAAGAGACATTGTTGATCTTTTGAACAACATTTTGAACAAATTCATCAAGGATCTCGCAAATAGCCCATTAAGATCTATCACCATTTATCCCGGGTATTTTGTGAATGGATATAAATTTCACACAATTGGCCATGGTTCAAATAGAGCAACTATGAATAGCGGGGTTTGCATAAAAGGAGTGAATTACAGGGTAAATGAGAGCGATTATTATAGTCGATTGCTGGAAGTTGTGGAGCTGGAGTATCCTGGTTTACCGATCAAGAGAACTGTATTATTCAATTGTTAATGGTTTGATCCAACAAGTATGGGCACCAAGGTCCACTTCTAGTATAAGCTCGTCGACGTTAATCATAAGCATAGATTTAATCGATATGAACCATTTGTTCTAGCAATTCAAGCCACACAGGTTTACTATTGCATGTATCCGAGTTTGAAACGCGAAAATACAGACTGGTAGGCTGTTTGCAAGATTAAAGCTAGATCTAATGTGGATGTTACTAGATCATCTATACCCCCATTATTTCAAAAGGAAACTATAGATATCCATGATTATGTACAAGAAAATGAGGGCCCTCTATATTTGGATGATCCAATTGGTGGGGTTATGGAACTTCAAGATGAACAAGTTCTCACAGAAGATGAGCTTGAGGTAGAAGAAGAAACGGATGAGTCGTGCAAAGATTCGGACATAGTAGATAGTAACAATAATAGTGCTAGTTAGTAAGACAGGTTGATTATCTATCTTTACTATGTAGCTAACCAAATCTTCAAAAAAAAAAAAAACTATCCATTCATTAAAAAATAAAATAAAGATTGTAGTTTATAATCAAATAAAAGAAAGCTTTATTCTTATGCACATAATTGTGATATTATGATAAGATTTATTACATTGTTTTTATGCATTGCATTCTCGATATATATTGTTGTTTTTGTAGTTGTTGTATTTATGATATGCTAATGTAGTTCTTTTTAATTTCAGATGGCTAGATGTAGAGGTAGAGGTGTACGAGCAGCAGGACGTGGACGAGGGGATGGTCCTTCGACATTCCAGCCATCCTCGTCTGTAGGAGGACGTGGATGAGGGGATGGTCCTTCGACATTCCAGCCACCCTCGTCTGCAGGAGGACGTGGACGAGAGGATGGTCCTTCGACATTCCAACCACACTCGTCTGTAGGAGGACGTGGACGAGGGGATGGTCCTTCGACATTCCAGCCATCCTCGCCTACAGGAAGACGAGGGGATGCACACTTGGCAGAGGCTACGTCGGCACAACATGGTGATTCGTCATCATCTCGTGACCCTACGACGTCTACATTTGTTGGTACAGTGCCATCTACGGGCAATGAGTTACTGACGATTCATGTAGAGGACGGCTGGTAAAATTTATTTAATATGTTCATTCATTAGATATTTGCATTTCTTTATATATTTGTGTCATTATATCAATGTAACTGTTTTGTATGTGTAGTTTGATACCAGGAAATAAGTGCTCGAGACATATCACAAAGATCATCCAACAGCTTATCCATCCCGATGGATACGCCTGGAAGAAATTGTCGACGACTCATAAGGAAAAGTATTTCGTGGAATTTAAGGTATTTATATAATAGAGATTGTTAATTTCTAGTTGTAAAATACCAATATCAGAAAGAAAATAATAGAGGCTTATAGTATTTGATGATGCAATTAAACTACAACCCGCCCATTTTACACCTGCAAAAAATTAAAATTAGTTCCAATGCTCATATGAATTCTTTTCTGTACTCACAATTAATAGAACTTTCTTGAAGAGGGGAAGGGCTAATTTACTAATTAGGAAATGCTTTTTTCTTTCGAACTTCATATAAAACTTATATAAAATCTTGTCCAAAGCAACAAGTACAAGCTTATTCTTGTTATTAAGAAAAAAATGATATAGACCTTCTACTTGTAGTCTTGTTTTTTGAGTTACTCTGTCCCTAATGATGTATAATACATTTGGAAATGAATTAATTTAGGAGGAAATCACCAATTGAGGAATAATAGCAAAATTTAGATATTGGCTCATTTAGTTAATTGAGGGAATATTAACTTAATTTGTTGGCTTTATTGACAAATATGAAGAGACTTCTAAGTGCTTTCTCAAATTAATCACTCTTCATTTACTGCATTATTTTAAGTATTCTTATGGCATATTAAATTTATGTCCTGGGTTAATTCTAGAAAAATATATTACTTGTGAAATAGGATTGGACTTGGAATATAATTTTTTCTTCTTTTTTTCGAGTCAAATACTCACTTGGCTACATCATGGAACGAAGCCAAAATAGGATAGCTAGGCTTTCTCATTCTGTTATTTAAATAGTTGTTGGGTTTGATATATATGATTTACTTGTTAATACAATAATACCCTTATTTGTACTGATAATGCTAGGACTCATTAAGTACTCTCACTTACCTTGGTTTTTGCGAAAACACAAGGTTGGAATAAAAGGGTGGGAAAAGTTTCAGGATTCATAAGAGATATGTAATTGCTTGAATCGAATGATCAATAATATCAAAATAAGTGTGTAAAAGTACTGTGTGTTATTTGGTTTGAGTCATGTACAGTGTTTTGATAATTTGTAGGCTCTAATGGAGCTGCAATTAATTGCAGAAGTATTGTAGGTGGGACGAGGCCATTGATGGGTTGGTGTACGATGCTTTCGTGGATAAGGCTTCTACGCGCTACAACAATCTGATCCATAAATTCAAAAAGAAAAGACATTTAGCGAGGCCAAATTGTGTGCCGGATGAGGGTTGGGGACGTCGGTGGGAGTATTGGAATATGCCTGATGTGATGGCTAAGTCTGGCAAGCAACGTCAAAACAGGATGTCGGAGTTGGGGGGACTCGGTACAGGTTGCTCTCGCCATACCGGGGGGTCTCGCTCGATCATTGAACACTCTCACGCTTTGGTAATACTTTAGATTTAATTTAGTTAAATTTCAATAAAATATAATTTGTTAACTATAGTTTTCACAAAACACATATATATAACCCATTCATTTGTATTATGTGGATGCAGGAAAAACAGTATGGGCGCCCACCTACAGCGTATGAGATTTTCACACACACACACACACACACAAAGAAGGATGGCCAGTTTGTGGACGTGAGGTCTAGAAATGTCGCTGTAAGTGATATATTTATGCTATAATAATAATATTATTCCTTCCAAGAGAATAAAAGTTTGTGAAACTTTATTTCTTTATGCTGTGTTCTGCTGTGCTTGCTATACAATTAGAAAAAAGTAAGAATGGTGAAGAGAAACTTTAGTATGAACTTTAGTGCAACTCCAGTTGAAAACTTAAACATTATCACAAATACAAGAGAAAGATAGCAATAAAAAGCAAAAGTTTTTTTCCTGGAAAACACATATACAAATGTGCTTTCTTCTTTTAATAATAGTTGCAGGGCAAAATTGCAATTTTAGTCCTGTAACCTTGGGGTGCTTGCATTTTTGGTCCTATTCGAATCACGATTTGCAAAAATATCCTGTAACTTGAAAATTTTCGCGATTTTGGTCCTAAAATCGCTGGAAATTAAGGAATCAACCGGAAAAAGTCACATACACGGCACATGACCTTATTTCCGGCCTGGCATGCTTATGTTGCACTTATGTGGACCCTATATTGTTACTGCAGGACCAAAATGCATCTTTTTTCCGCAATTCTTATTTAATAAATTCAATTTAAAATTTAAATTTTGTCAATGAAATAATTAAATTATTTACAAAAATTCAACAATACAATAATATTTTTCATTATTAACTTTTTTTAGATTTTTATTGGCACGTAATTTATAATTTTGATAAAGTAATTCATTATAATTTCCTTTTAAGTTAATTATATACTTAATAATCAATTGGGGATAAAAGATTTAACATTGTATTTTGATAAATAATTTATAATCATCATTAAATATTTTAGAAATAATACATGAATAATCTTTTTTTTTTTGGAAAAAACATGAATAATCTTTAATGTTACTTTAAAAATATAATTAATTAAAAACCAATTTTTTTTAGAATAATTAAATAGACAATTTAAAAATGTTTGAATAGGAAATTTAGTTACAGTTTCTTTTCTTCTTAATTCAATTTAACATTTAAACCTTGACAAAGTTTTATGTTAATAAAAGAATAATACAATAATCTTAGATTAAGAAGTTATAAAACTATTTTTTTTTTACTTTTCTTTGTTTTTTCTTTTTCTTTTTCTTTTATTTTTCTTTCTTCTCCATATTTGTCTGGTTTGCTTCTCGAACGAGAAAAAGCATCCGCCACCACCGCTCAACCACGCCTCTGCGGCCACCACCACCACCACCACCGAAGAGAATACAATTAGTCGAACTCATCACAGTGAAAATCAGACCAATCCATTTTCAATTGGTATTAAAACCCTAATTTTGGGGTGTAAAAAATTCTGCAAAATATTTCTGCAAAAACCCCAAACTTGACAGCAAATCAAAATTTTACAGTGGACGGCGGCAGACGGAAGGTTGGCGGTGGTGGTGGTGGCAACGGGCGGTGGCAAGTCGGGCTTTGGTGGTGGTGGTGGTGGTGGTGGTGGTAGCGACGGGTGGTGGAATTGCAAGTAGAAATAAAAACAATTAATTAAACAAAAAGAAAAAGGGAATAAAAATTGAATAAGAATTATAAAATGATAATTTTATATTACTTTAGAATTTGAAAATGATATCTTAATTGACATGGCACATTCATAGGTTACATGTAAGCGCCACGTCAGAAACAAAAAATTCAATTAGGCCAACTCATTTCCACATAAGCATGTCTGGCCGGAAATAAGGTCATGTGCCGTGCATGTGGCTTTTTCCGATTGATTCCTCAACTTTCGGCGATTTTAGGATCAAAATCACGAAATTTTTTAAGTCACGGGATATTTTTGCAAATCGTGATTCGAACAGGACCAAAAATGCAAACACCCCAAAGTTACAGGACTAAAATTGCAATTTTGCCATAGTTGCAGCATCTTTTCAGTTCTTTCTCTCTCTCTCTACATGTAATTTTTTCCCCGATATTCTCTCTCTTCCAGTAAAAAAAAGAAAAAATAGAGGAATCATGGTTGTTGATGTATTATAGCTTCTAAATGGGTTTTCTTGTGTTCGAAGGATTAATGCTTTTGTTCTTGCACACAACATACACAATGAAGGCCAAGGGAAATTATGTTTAAAGAATTAAAGATGAAATTTTTATTCCTTTGTGGGAGAAAAATATGTGGAAAATTGAGTGTTGGGGGCTTTTGGGGAGTTTAAAGTTGCAATAGTCACTGAACCTACCAATTCATGACTGTGTTGGGGAAATCACATGAGTTTTGATGTAATTATTTCTTTTCAAGCCAAGAATTGAGTTTTGAGTATGAAATCCTATTTTGGAAAAGAAAAGGTTCAACTGAAATATCAATTGAAGTTGGGAAAAGTCTCCTTGATTCTGATTGATCATCACTTTTTAAAGAAAAGTTAACTATGGTGTAATGGCTAAGCTGGTCTACTATGGATAAATCCAATGATCGTAACTTTTAATTTCTATATTATTACACAATAATAATGTGGAATAAATTCATTTTCTTACAGGACGAGGTCCAGTGCGTGTAGTTCTTTGCTGCGCAGATCGGTTGAGGAGTCGAGTGATCTCCCACCGGGACGTGTCCCGATTGTACGTGGAGGTAGTTGGAGGAGGCAAGCGGCGGATCTATGGCCTCGGGACCAAGGCAACTTCTTTCATGCCTTCGGCTCACCCATCGACCACATTACGCGTAGATCTGGATGTCATAAAGAGACAAGTGCCAGAGGAGCTACATAAGCAGTTTGTGCAGAGATATTAGGACATCGAGGCTCGTGTGGAGGCCCGTATGGAGGCACGTGCCATCGATATTAGCGGAGATGCACTGCATAGGACATGTGCCTCCTTTTGTGCAGCCGCCTACTCGCCCCGATGATGTTGCTAGTTAGGGTAACCGTTAGATTTGACGTTGTATTAGTATCTTATGCATTGGCTTAATTACAGATTTTACGTCGTACTAGTATGCTTTTCAAAACTATACTATGTTCTGACTATGTTGGATTTTTGCATTATTTTGTGTTTGGTTTAGATTACATGGTACATTTTGCAGGTGCTTAAAAGATTCATATAACAAAAAAATGAAAAATAATATTTTTAAAAATATCAAAAAATTAGCGATGGAAATCACATTCACCACTAAATAAAATAATTTTGTCAAAAGTTAGTAATGGAAAAACCAAAGTTAAATTTAGTGACGAATTTTTTGTCGCTAAAATCGTAGTTGAATGTAGTGATGGAATTTTCGTTGCTAAAATAGTAATAAATCTACCAAAACTTAGGACGAATTTTGAAAGTAATACCAACGGATTTGTGAACCACTAATAACGGAAATTTCCATCGTTAAAATTAGCAACGGATATATATTCTGTAGGTAATATTTTAGCAACCAGCGTTTTAACTAGGACCTTTTTTCATCACTAATCCGTTGATATTGCCTATTAGTGACGGAATTTTTGCTTATAATGACGGAAATTTCCGTAGCTAATTTTGTTTTTCCTTGTAGTGATCAACCTTCTTCTCCCCTCCATTTCCTTTCCTCTGGTTTATTTTCCCTGATTTCTCCCCACCACGCCTCAATCCCAATTTGACTAGCCACCATTTTCCACCGTCAGATGCCAGTCGCACCACCAACTACGTTTTCAGCCTTCTATTTCGTATATAATCGAAAATTGTGAATCTTCACAATTTGATAATAAATTATGAATTATCCACTTCTTTGGACAGTTTGATAATGTGTAATTTAATGTAGGCTAATTAGAATACTATTTATTTTGTGTATGTATTAAAATTTTGGTACAGATCTCCCTTTTATTCTCGGGTACACTACAATCTTTTAGAACGAAGGGAAGACATAGTTGATATTTTCACATAATTAATACATGAAAAAAATAGTGTGCTAACAAAACCGCGTTAAGTAAGTTCACATTCTTGAAATGATAAGGCCCTTACCAAATAGAAGGAGGAGAATTGGAGGGGAATGAATGAATGTATGTAGTCGTGACTGACGGACGCCTTGCCCCCACTAGCAGGCACGTGTCCCCCAAGAAAAATTATTGTTTATTTTTGAAAGCTCTTAATTAGTTAAAAAAATCAAAATGTACTCTCATTAATTTTTTATATAGTTTATTATTATACCTATTTTATTTTTTCATGTAGTTTTTTTTAAGAAATTTATTTTGTAGTTTATAATTGTATTTGTTTTGTGAGTAGGTATCTTGTGAGATGATATGACGTGCGACGAAAACAAAGAATAACACTTTTTAATGTATAAAGTAATGTTTTCAGTGTAAAAAATAATACATTGTCTAAATTAATTTAAAAAGTATGTGAAAACAAAGTATTACCTTTTATATAAAAGTACTTTTTTTCCCCCGCATGGTGCGGCCTTTTTACACAAGTTTTTGCCTTGTTTTTGTGCCCCCTTGTAAAAAAATCCTGGATCCGTCCCTGTATGTAGTATATAATTGAACAACTATAACAAAATGGTAGTTGCTCCTTACATGTAGGTACTAATGTCTGAGTTAGTACATTATATAAGAAATGTGTTTTGATCATAGTCGGATATATAAATGGATAGAGGATGGCCATCTAGCTATGGGGTTTCTTACTGGACTTCAAACTTTCATTGAGTATAGTACTAGTCAAGCTAGATAGATGGACGGGAAAAATGTTAGGTGTTCGTGTTGTCTCACGACAAACAGATCCAAATAACTGAGACTTCACTTATTACTAAAATAATCAATATGTCCATTACATGTCAATAAACAATATTCAAGTCTATATTTCCAAGTACAACAATATACTAAAATTAAAATCACCCACTACTTCTAGGAAAGTCCATGTCGCCAGTGGTTGCAACTATATATTCTCATCTTCTCAAGCATTTCCTTCTCATGCGAGTTCAATCTCTGGTGGGAGAATTGAAAAAAATACACAAGAAAAATCTTAGCAAATGGGTGAAAATGCGACTTTTCAAATGTTCAGAAGTTTAGATGTTCGCAAAACTTACCTTTAGAATTTTCAGAAAAAGATGGACCATGTCATTTTCTATATATATGAGACAAATTCTGGTTCAATACTTTGATACGACACAATATGCAGAAGTCTTGAATTTAGCAATAAACAATGAGAAAAGCTATGAACTTTTAACGCGAAACAGTCGATAGCATTCAATACACATTTAAGCCTTATGAAACCATATTTCGATAATGATTGGCCAAGCATATCTTTTTCTATGGCTCCACTAGCTTCTACCTTATCACCACTTACAGTAATGGTTCAATGCCCCAACCTTATGCCTCCTATAGTAGGCTTGCGTGAGTCGATGGTCGTAATCCGGATATGCCAAGTTTCTACGACCCACTGAAACCCTTAGAACACTCCATCCGTAGGCAGTTGGATTAGACAATGGATAACGGAAAACCTTTTAAGCCCGCAGGCCCTTGCCTGATTAGCCAATTCCCAGCCATATGCATACCACACTTGGCCCGACTCAATGAACCACAATTCAAGACAATTTGGCAAATTCAACATCACAACTATTTATTTATATATAAAGAAATTTAACATACTTTTGTTGGGAAATCTAGGTAGTATGTCAATTAGTTTTTGCAAGAATTCTCATTGCAATAACAATAGTTTATTCAATGAATACAAGTGATGCATCATTGTTCAATAGATATGCACTAAATTAGGTTAAGAAACACAAGAATGCTATTATTCACTCAATTATTTGATCTTCAATAATTTTAAGAGGAATCAGATCGTTATGGTCTAACATAGCTTGAAAAATTATAGATCAAATTAACTGAAAATGGGGCAACAATTGAAAAAGTTTTGAAGTATTATCTACAGTACAATTTAGTTGGATTGAACGGAGTTCACAGAAATTTGAGGAAAATATGAAGCAAAAAGGATAGGCACCGTGACTTAAGAGTTGGTGTTGCAAGTTACCGAACAAGCAGAGCTTGCACACAACATGAGAAAAGCAGAGTTGTCGTGTGATGTTGCCGAGAGAAACGATAGTGGGAATGTGAACCGCAAGTAGAGTTGAAACAGGTGGGGGAGGTTTTGTGTAACAATGACGAGAGAAGTTTACCATTGTACGTATCCAAATTTGAAACGTGACAAGATATACTGGTGGGTCGTTTCTAAGATTAGTAAACCTAAAGTGGAAGTTTTTGAATCGTTTATAGCCCTTTAGTTTCAAGAGAAAACCATAGATTATTTGTGGTTTATATTGATTAAGGTATTTTCGAGACCAAATTTATTGGAATCTCTTGTTGATTGAATTGTTATTTTCTGACACGTAATTTTATTTTCTCTGTATGTGGTGAGGTTTTGGATCTATTTTGTGTTGGGATGTGTATTGCTCATCTAATTATCATTTAATAACTTATAATACGTATTAAATGTTTACACATCTGTTCTTTTGAAGGATTTACAATGAACAGATAAAACATGTCGAGCCAAACATTTTAGATGCTCAACTTGAAGGTAAATTGGAAAAATAATTTGCAAGTTGGTTTGAGAAATATGTGAGATTTTCAAAATACTTCGAACATAATCAAATAAGAACTATTCAACTTCTATTTACCATGTTATTATAGTTTTTATATTATATATATATATATATATAGGCACATGATCCTTCGAACAACATGTCAAACTAATTCATCAAGGATCTCGCAAAAGGCCCATTAAGATCCATCACAACATATTCTAGGTATTATGTAAATGGATTTAAATTCCACACGGTTGGCCACGGTTCCGCTAGAACAACTATGAATAGTAGGGTTTGCATAAAATGAGTGAATTACAATGTGAATGAGAGCGATTATTATGGTAAATTGCTGGAAGTTGTGCGTCTTGAGTACCCTGTTTTGCCCATTAAGAGGACTATTTTGTTCAATTGTGAGTGGTTTGATCCGACGAGTATGGGAACTAAGGTCCACCCCCAATATAAGCTGATCGAAGTTAATCACAAGCGTAGATACAATCGATACAAACTATTTTTTCTAGCAATTCAAGCGACTCAGGTTTACAATTGTACGTATCCGAGTTTGAAATGTGATAAGTCCGATTGGTGGGCCGTTTGCAAAATTAAAGCCAGATCTAATGTAGAAGCTATTGAATCATCTACACCCCTATCATTTCAAAAGAAAACTATAGAGATTCATGATTCTGTACAAGTAGATGCAAACCCAATACATTTGGACGACCCTGTTGGTGGGGTTATAGAACTTACATATGAACAATTTACCAATGAAGATGAGGTTGAGCTAGAAGATGAAATGGATGACTCGAGCAGAGATTCAAACATTGGAGAGAGCGACAATGATAGTGATAATTAGTAAGACATGTTGATTGTCTACCTCTGTTAATATATGTTTATTATTAGAACTTGTTACAAAAATATTTTTGTGTATTAAATTCTTGGTATCCCATTATTTTAAACTTGTATAAAATGAGATATATATTGCCCATTTTCGAATCATTTTTTTATTTTTATTCAATTTTCTTCCATTATACTTTACACTATTTTTCACAAACTTTTTCACAAACAATCAACATCTCCTGAAGATTCTCCATCACATCAACACAATCAATACGTTTTTTTTCACTTTCACTTTTAAAAAAAATTCACCACTATTCTCTTATAAAATGAAAATGGACGAAACAAAAGCACAACTAATCACAGTAAGTCGGTGATATTTGACAAGTGTTTTTATTTTAATACAAGATATTACAATTAATTTTTTGATCTTAAACAAACTTTTGTGTTCATATAAAATCAACTCATTGGTCTTAGTTCATCCAATAGTGTTTTCTTATTTTATACATAATGTAATCAACTTACTAAAAAATGCATTAATTGATAAAAACTTATTAACACTACAACAAAATCACGGATTAGCAACGGAATTTTGCGATGGATGACTTCCGTTACTAATTACAGTTCAGTGACGGATTATGTCAGAATCTCTACCAATAAATTCAAAAAATATTTTGACAAATGCTAACTGCCTAACAACGAATTAAAAACAGAAATTGTGACAATTGTTTGTCTGTCGGTATTGTGTCAGTAATACGTTGCGCCCAATTATTTTAACAAATCGAAGATGGATTAGTGAAGGAAAATATAGCGATGGGAGTATATATTCGTCAACGTATCTAGAATGTTACTTTATTTTAGCGATGGATCTAAATCAGTCAATGCTATGTTTTAAATAAAATGACAGCATTTGTGTCATGAGAGTATATGCTTTAGTTTATTTTAGCAATGGATGCATATTTCGTTGCTATTTAGCGATAGATTCATGTCACTGCTATTTTTTGATAATGAAACAACAACGTTTAATAATGAAACAACAATGCTTTTACTTATCTAGTGACAGATTCAAGTCTACCGCCATTTCTTGATAATGAAACGATAACTTTTTTTACTTATTTAGCAACCATATTCAAGTTCTTTGCTATTTCTTGATAATGAAATGAGAACATTTAATAATGAAATATCAATATTTTTAAGTCTTTAGTGATGGATTCTTAGACATTGTTGATCCGTCGCTAAAATTAATAGCACAAAAGAGACATTGTTGATCATTTGAACAACATTTTGAACAAATTCATCAAGGATCTCGCAAATGGCCCATTATTATCTATCACCACTTATCCCGGGTATTATGTGAATGGATATAAATTTCACACGGTTGGCCATGGTTCAAATAGAGCAACTATGAACAACGGGGTTTGCATAAAAGGAGTGAATTACAGTGTAAATGAGAGCGATTATTATGGTCGATTGCTGGAAGTTGTGGAGCTGGAGTATCCTGGTTTACCGATCAAGAGAACTGTGTGAAGACCTCGATTTTTATTCGAACATGTACTTATATCACGTATCATCTTTGTACTATTTGACAATTCTACCGCGTCGCTTTGACGGGTAAATATTAATGATAACTATATTTCGTCTTTAAATTTCCTTATTTACTTCTTGTGATCATAATCATTTATTAATTTTATTTCGCATTTATGATCACTTGATTGATCATCATTAATGTTATTTGCGTATCTCATTAGTCACCTTAGAATTTTTGGAGACTATTTATTTTAGAGATTTATACCTTATAGAATTAAGAATTCGATTTAGATTAAGTGATCATGAGACTTATAAGTGATCAAGGAAATCACTAATTATTTTGGAGATTGATATTATTCACCTATTATCATCAATTTTGGGACATAAAACAAAACATGGCAAATACCACTAATACCCTTAGGTGGACGGTCATGAGGTGAATTTTGGTGTAGAAATATCTCCCAACTCTTGTACATGTACACCTTGTGTATTCATCTTGTGTATTTTTACACCATTAATTCAAATCTTATACACAATATCTTATACACCAATTCTTTATTATTAAATCATCCAACATGTTGGAGGCTTCCCAACATCCCATGCCAACATTCTCCTCAATCCCTTCAATTTCATCCTCCCATGCAAGACCACACCTTGACCAAGGTCCTTGTCTCTCATGCAAGCTACACCTTTTGTAACGCCCCCTTATGGACGCTACAAGGCTCGTTAACTTTAAACTTCTTTAAAACAGTTATCATCATGAGAAAACTGAAAATGTCACAAACCAAGAGTTTGAATTCGAAAATAGCGAAAGCATACAATTTGAAAAGAGGTTTTCAATCAATCTTAAAATAAAACATAGCGGAAGCATAAAATTGAAAATAAGTTTCATAATTTGACATCATAAAATATAATGTCTCTCTTGGCGTAATTCCGTTTCCAATCCCACATCGTTGCACATACGCTCCTCACATACTTCAACTTAAGTCATCCTCATTATTTTCTTATCTGCAACATGATGTAACTTTAATAAGCATTAAGCTTAGTAAGCACATTTGAATTCTCACAAAAACATTTTTCAAAGTATGAGCATTTATCATGAAAACATAAATATGAGCATGATCATTGTAAATAACTTTTGCATCTCTTTCTATGCATAAATAAAAATATGCATATTCATTTTATCTTTATGGGCCCAAGCGTTACACCATTAACATCATTAGCGCGCGTCACGAAAGGAAAGGGGTAGCTAATCCCAAACCAAACGTAACAAGTCCACCTTGCGGGACAAGTCCACCTAGCGGGACAAACATCATCCTTGGGTGTGTAACGCTTACATTACGTGATACATACATATACATTTATGAAAAGCTCATCAACAATTTGTAAAGAATGCCATAAATGCCTTTCATAGAAAATGCTCAAATATAAGATGTTGAAATCGTGTAACTTTGTAAAAAGAACATTTCATAAACTTAATCATGTTGCAGGTGAGAATGTACTTACTTGACTTGTTTATTTACTAAACCTTTCACTTAAGGGTGATGAACGTCTTGATCACGGTGTGCTCGCCTTCTTGGAATGTTCATGTCAAATATTTTCATGAGAAACACATACAATTAATATAGACATTAAAATTTCATTTATAAATATATATAAGATTTCATAAATGGTCTAAATAATGTTCATAAAACTTCATTATTACATGATTAAGCCTAATGCTCTAAATCTGGAAATTCTGACCTATACATACTTAAAATTATTAATCTGATAATATAAACATTAAATTCATGTAAAAATTAGTAATATGATACTTAACATCCTAATAGAGTATCACAAATTTTTACTTTATAAAATAGATGTGAAAAACATGATTTTCAAATTTTCTAAATGAATACAATTGTACAAGCATCTTATATTCTAGTCTGGGCATACTGTAAAGAACGATTTTTAAATCACAACCTAGATAACATATAAATCTAAAACTTTGCAGAATTACACCTATCACATATATACATGTCCCAAAATTTTCCTAAAGTAAATGATCATCCATTTATAGTTCAAAATAATTATTCAAAACAGATCCTAAAAACTGTCAGGATTTCATACACTGTGAACATATTAGATTATAAATTCCATATCCTCCAAACCGGGATAGATACAATTCCAATAAAATTACTGGATACTAATAATTCATATAGGAATGACATATCCAAAATTTAGCTATAAATAAAATCATATCCATGCTACACATGCTTCGCAAGTTTGAGATCATACAAGTTTTCAGATTCATGAATGAATGTCCAATGGTAAAAGAAAATTCGTTAATAGATCATCAATAACTGCAAGGATCTGGAAATTTAACCTAGCATATGTGACATTTAGCTAAGTATTTCTAAAATATAAATGTACTCAAGAAGCAATAATTTGCATATCATAATATTTCACCAATTAAATCCGAATTTGGAAATACATACCTTATTTCTTACAAGATCTTGTATAAGCAAAGTGTTTCACCCATTAGATCCTTTGATGCAACTTTGTTGAAACTACTAGTATGATTACTTCTTGTGTAGATATATGTTATGCACCATTGAATTCAAGGTAAATAGCATGAAGAAGTAAAAGCACACTTTGGTGAGGAGTTGGATTTGATTCTTTGAAAGGGCTAATGTAGAGATTTTTGAGGAAACTATTTAGAATGAAGGAACTTATTGGCTCTCTAAATTTTTCAGATCCACACACCTCTTATTCATATATGTAACCTTGTATTCTCAGCAAAATAACTAGATACAAGTCTCATCTATTAAAGTATTGAAAAAGGGTCCCTACATCTTCACATGATAGTTGTTAGCCATGTTCCAATTGATAAGATAAAGACCTTACTTTTCTTGCTTTCTTCATTGTGATTTAATCATGGAGAATATACCTTAACTTTTGTGGTTCAAATAGGGACCAACCATGATAGTTTACTTGCTTTATACAAATCATAACAACCACACCAACATGATATAGTAAGCTGTCACAGAATTTTCTGGTTTGGCAAGCTTTAGCATTTGGAGCATAACTCTCACTTTACATATTCAAATAAGGTAATTCTTCTTCCTATAGACACCTAAGACATGTATCTACATTATCATGTTTAAAAATACCAGATAGGAAACTTATTTAATGGGTAAAATACGTTGGCAAAGTGGCAAATGCTGTTGTGCAGTTTTTCAGCTTTTCAGTTTTGGCATGCCTTAGTGTTTGGGCCATATCTCATAATTTACATATTCAAATAAGGTGATTCTTGTTCCTATAGACACCTAAGACATGTATCTAAATTAACATTTTCAAAAATCCCAAATAAGAAACTTATTTTATGGTAAAAATACGTTTGCAATGTTGCACATGTTGCTGTCAAGTTTTACAGATTTTCAGTTTTGGCATGTTTGAGTGTTTTGAGTATATCTCATACATTACATATTCAAATAAGGTAATTCTTGTTCCTATAGATACTTAAGACATGTACTTAAAATACCATGTTCATAAATTCTAAATAATCACCTTAAGTAAGAAGGGAAAACGTTCACAAAATTGCATCAAAAACACCATATCATCAAGTCCATATACTACATATGAGTTTGAAGTGCATGAAAGTAATTCATTTAATCACTCTTGATTAGCATAATAATTGTCAATATAATATGTAATTTCTCATATATACACACATCACATCATAGTACTATATATATATATATATATATATATAACTCATGTTCCATCATAATTCTTTTGACATGAACTTCCGAGCACACCGATCCCACGTTCTTCACCTGTTATAACACTAGATGAATCATTAGTGTTAAATATACCAACATTCATTATGATTAATAAAATTATATAATCATTAAAGAAAAATATGGGCATTACACCTTTCAAGCCTTGGAACAAAACAAAAGTTGTGTCCCTCCCCCTCTCTCATTGTGAACGGCCAAGGGCCATTTTGATGATCAAAAATTGTTCAAAATATCATTTTTATCCAACTCATTCATCATTCAAGCATTTTCTCCAACATCTCTCTAACCTCTCTCTAAAAAATCATTCACATCTTCAAATCTTCAAACACCAACTCTTCACATCTTCAAATCTTCAAACATAAGTTCTTCATATCTTCAAACATACCTTCTTCTTCATATCTCCCAAACACTTAACCAAAATTTCAAGAACCCCCTCTTCTACCTACAAAAATTCAAACATCCCCCCTTCAACAAGGTAAGAATGTTGTTCATCTTCTTGTCTTGATGTCATCTAGCTATCTCCTCTCACTTATTAATGTAAGTTTGGATTTTTATTTTTGAGGTTTACATAGAAGACTTGGAAGATACTAAGAGCCTTACCATCACCTTGAAGGAGACTTCTAGACTTGAAGAAATTTGAACGATTTTGGACTATAAGGTAAGAAATAGGATTTTTGGTACCTTCTTCTTCTCCCCTATTAATTTCGAATTTTAACACCAAAATTATCATTCTGAGGTGATTAGGGGCTGACCTTGGAGCTTTGTTTAAGTGGTGATCAAGTTCTTAAGAGACCATCAATTTTTGACTACAACTTTCAACTACACAAGGTAAGTGTGGTACCTTTGGCCTATTCCTTCTCTTTTTCCCTCCTTGGTTCAAATCTTCATTTTTCTAACTCAAAACTCCTTGTATTATTGGACTTAGGGGCTGCCTTAAGTGAGGATTAAAATCCTCAAGGTCTTGTGACACCACTTTACACCAATCAACCGAACAAACAAGGTGGGTGGAAAAATCCTTTCAACTTCTAGGTGTTGTAATTCATAAAAATGCATGTAGTATTTTGTTATTGAGCATTTGAGATATATATTATGTATTGCATGCTATTTTCTTGTATCAAGTTGAAAAATTTCTCAAGTGTTTCTCAAAATGCGATTTACCGAAAATTAGGACATACATGTACACTTTATTGTCATATTTGATAAATCCTTGTATGAGATGGTTATGTATGTTTATGACTCTTGAAATCTATGTTTTGTATGGCCTATAACCTGGACAAGTCGAGCATAATTGATTAAATTTCGATTTTTGGACTTAAAATGTAAAAATGGAAAGTTGGTGGACTTAAGTGCAAGAAAATAAAACTTAAGGGACCTCTCTGTAAATTTCGATTTTTGGGACTGTACTCAGGTTCAAAAATGTTGTTTTGACATTTTAATAATTTTGGGGCCAATGTGAGAATTTTATAAAAACTCGACCTCAAAACTTTAAAAACCTGAATCTCTGAACAATTTAGAGAATTGAGGAACTGACCTCATAATTTTTCAAGGTCGGGACATTTATTTATTTAACTTTTAACCCCAAAAGTATTGATTTTGACAAAACAGGGCTAATTGTAAATTTTATTTTTATAAGGACCTAACTCAAATTATTTTCTTTTAAAGAAACAGCCTTGGACTCTCTTACTTTAATATTTAATTAAAATATTTTAATTTCTCAAAAACCCTTGACTTATCGGATTGCCTTGACCGATTAATACCCGATCGCGGGCGACTTCCTCGTCTTGCGATTTGAATCTATAACGGGACTTATGTTCCACCTAATCGTTCAAGATATCGAAGATTGCTTATCCTCCCGATAATCATCTTCATCCAAATAACTCCACCAACGCCATAATTACCTTACGCAAATTTTCGAAAACTTTTCATGAATCGCTTCCCGAATCAATAATACTCAACTGCACAGTTGACTACATGAACTTGTGTTTACTTTCTCGCTTGAGTCAACTTGGTGTGTCGAGCTCACGGTCGGAATGGATACGCGTCGGGGATGGAACCGGCAGCTCGGCCGCTATTCCACTCTTCCCCATCGTCCTAATCCCGCAACCGAGGACGGAGTTTGTCCAAGGGAAGCGGGTCGTAGTACTTGAGGTATAATCATGATTATGACAAATCCGAGCCTTGCAGCTCCACTGTGGATTTTGTCTTTGCACATGGAGCGATAAGGTGACGTGTCTTGGACCATCTTGCTCGGGGAGTTACAAGGAAGAACGAAGGAATCGATGTCGATCCACACGATTCCTGAGTTAATCGGACCCGTTTGGTTGGCGCTACAAATCCGTGCGCGCAACCGCTACTTGTATTGCATAGGTTGGCGCTACAAATCCGTGCATTGCAACCGCTACTTGTCTTGCATAGGATTGGCGTTACAAATCCGTGCGCAATCCTCCCGTCTGCTTGAACCATAGTGCTGCGTGACCACAAACTATTTTCTTAAAATATATAAGTATGTTACTTAATATATTTATCACGACGCTTGTGGACCGGGTGTGAAATCATGCATCATCGCTCACGCGTTTTCATACAACTAAATTTCTCACATTAACTATTTATATCGCCACACTTGCACACGATCACCCCATCCATCCGAGAGATTTCCTCGTCTCATTCCCTCCTGTTTTCTAACCTTTAGATGAGGAGTTCGCCAAGACATCGAACCTACCGCAGATTGAATCCCTATCCGTGATGTGGAGCGACATTTTCTTTTACTTTTATTTGTTGTTGAACTCCTTCATTTTATTTTTGTTTGACCGTAAGTTAATTCGGATAATCTTTTGGGTTGTATTCGGATACCGCCGGACTTTAAGATTGTAATTTGTACTCGTGTTTATTTTGATTCCGCATTAGACTCTATTTCACTTGAGTTTGGTATCTTTGGTTTAGACTGTTGATTTAATTTTGTTTAAGTGATTGATCGTTGTAGCGTCACGTTTGGGCGTGATGATTATGGTATCGAGCTCGGCTAGTAAGATGGAAACTTACACCGAGCTAACCCGAGATAGACCCTCGGATTGTGTTGGTAGTACCGTGACTTGACTAATTAAGTGTGATATCGATTTCAAAAATGGCATAGAACCATATTATTGATGTTAGGTTAAGCTAAAATTTATACTTGGAGAATCCATAGTCATACTTGATTTGACTTAGTTGACTTTGACTGACTTTCCTTAGTCATTCTTTCCTTGTTCTCCTTATCTTTCCTTTGCATCCGTCTAATCCACCTCGTTTTATTTGACAGATGGAGCCAGACCCCCAACCTGGTGGGGCGTGATCGGCTTCGTTTTGAACGGGATCATTATAGGGCCTTAGAACTTCATTGGCTCCAGGTATTCCTTCGGGGCCGACTCCGAGCTTACCAGGAACGACAATGCACTCGTGAACTAGGACACCTTCGACAAAGAGTCAAGAGGAGAAGAATAACCTTACTCTCCTCGTTAAAGATCGCGAGGACACCATCCGCTCGCGAGGATCAGATTGATTGATCCAGAACGCTGGATAATACTCGCGAGAAGGTGGAACGTGCGAGGAAGGCCGCACGAAGTGGAGAATGGAGGCGCCGCAGTCAAGAGACACCATAGGGCGCCATGAGGAGACCATCAACAAACAAATGCGATAATCGAGGAACTCACGCATGCCTTAACCCGGCGGGATGCGGCTCGAGGCTGCCTTTAGCGCCAATGCACCACCATTGCCACCGCCCCGAGGCGAACCAATGCTCGACACTGGAGGCCGATAATGAAGAGGATCCCGAGGAGGATCCCGAAAGACCCCAAGAGGATCCCGATAAGGATCCAATGGAAGATGTAGAGCCCGAGGTGCTTGAAGCCGCCCCACTCGAAGATGCTCCGGGACTAGAACAGTGGCGATTTCGCCAACAATGGCCTAATGCGATGTGCTACCTCAGCCCGATCAAGTTCCGATTCTGGACGAGGCCGCTAGTGATGATGACGGTGACCTCACTGAATAGATAACTTTTGTAATAGATAGTATCGGCGCATATTACCTTTCTTGTTGTATTTTGCTTTTCGTTGTACCATGATTTCGGATTTACCATTGATTCTGTATTTGTGTTGTATAAACTCATTTGGATGTACTCAAATTTTCACATTAATGGATATATCCTTTTACTTATTCAATGTCTTGTGCACTTGTGTGGATCTCCTTGCGATATAACTTGTGTTACGCGAATATTTATTGGAATCATTCATTTTTGTATTGTAGCTAAGCTCCGTTCATTCATGGCCGAAACCGGGACGTGGGAGACCTCGCCGTATACCCCAAAGGAACGATGATGCGCAAAGGGATCGGGCACCCTCCCCGAATGCCACCACCTCCTCCGCCAATCGCAGGAGATAACCTAATCGCAATAGCCTTGCAAAGCGGATATTAGTTTTCATGAGGCAACAAGCGGAGCCTCGTCGGCCAACCATGAACCTACTCGAGAGACGAATGACCGCACCTTGGAGCGGTTTTTACGATCGACCCCGACTTTCTTAGGGGAACCAGGATGACGTGAAAGCGAGAAGAATGGATCGGGAAACCGGAGAATATCTTCAATGCTCTCCAATACTCGGGGAACAAAGGTTACGCTCGCCGTGTTCCGACTAGAATCACCGCCGAGATTGGTGGAGAATAGTTGAGAGAAAGTGGGAACATGATCAAATAGATAGGACATGGGAAAATTTCTGGCTGAATTCAATGAGCAATACATACCCCAAGTCGTGAAGGAGGCACGCCGGGATGAATTCCATAAGTTGAGACAGGGGAACATGTCGTGGCCCGATGAGTCCGAATTCCATCGGTTATCCAAATATGCCCCAGAACAATCGGCACGGAGCGGACAAATTGTATAAGTTCACACGGGGGACCAAGTCGAACTCGAAACAACTTTTGATTTATTGAAATAACAACATACTCGGCCAGCAGAAAAAAAACGACCCTCCGCGTTAGTCGGGACTTAACCGCATTGGTCGATTAATTTGAATAGGCCATCGAAACGATCTCAAAAGGAGAGCGTTGGACAACCATCAAGGCCGCTGTTAAAATTGAAGGGCCAGATTGTTAAAACAAAAAAAAGGAAAGGACCAATACTGGGAAAACCGGGCAAGTATGTACACATTGCCAAAATCGGGTCATATCGCTTAATGATTGGCGTAAACATGGAAGGTGTTTACTGTTTGTGGTAGTAATCAACACCACCAAGGATTGTCCGAAATACGAAGACCGGACCAAACAGTGCAACCACGAAGCGGCTAACGGCCGGGTAATCGGGCAAGGATGCTGCTCGAGCATTTGCACTAGCCGGACATGAGGCTCCGGAGGCATAGGCGTGGTAGAAGGTGCGACGCTTCTAGTATCTAGCAGCCATTGCGCTAAAGTACTATTTGACCCTGGATCAACGCATTCATTTGTCGCACCCCATTTCGTACACAAGTTGCATGCATGCATGGAACATATGCCTATAGGTTTAGAGGTATCCACTCCTATGGGTGCAAGCCGGATAACGATATTATCTATAATGCATGCGAAGTTAAAATTGATGAGATAAATTTTCCTGGCACGATTTGATCTTTGCCGCCTATATCTCGAATACGACATTATATTGGGAATGAATCATTTAATACACCCATGCACAAATTGACTGCCATCGCAAGTCCATTAAACTATGTGCACCGATAAGCCCGGTGGAAATTTCGGGAAGAGCACGATTAAGATTGCCCCAATCATTTCAAAGAATGAAAGCGAGGAAGGCAATCACTAGAGGGGCACAAGGGTACTTGGCGTTTGTAATTAACAAACCTAAGGTTGAAAAACAAATTAATCAAGTACCTATAGTATCGGAATATACGGATGTATTTTCACAAGAACTCACCACCGTCCTCTCCGGATAGGGAAGTTGAGTTCACCATCGAGTATTACCAGAACCGCCCCAATTGCCGGAACGCCGTATAGAATGGCTCTGTTGAGTTACAAGAGTTGAAGACACAATTACGAAGCTTATGGATGTAGGATTTATTCGACCAACGCGTCTCCCAGGGGCACCGGTACTTATTTGTCAAAAAGAAAGATGGCACATTAAGATCGCGTGTATAGACTATCGCGGACTTAACAAACGTGACCATCAAGAACAAATATCCCCTCCCGAGGATAGACGAATCTGTTTGATCAACTTCAAGGAGCGATGGTGTACTCAAGTTTGATTTACAACAAGGATATTATCGCTTAAAGATCCGGAAGAAGAGGGCGTTTCCAAAACAAAGATTTCGGACCGGATATGGACACTACGAGTTTGTAGTGATGCCTTTCGGTCTCACAAACGCACTACCAGCGGCGTTTATGGATCTAATGCATCGAGTATTTCAACCTTATTTAGATCAATTCGTAGTGATATTCATTGATGACATACTCGTATACTCTAAGTCTAAAGAGGAGCATGAGCGTCATCTGAAAATTGTTTTAGAGACACTACGAGAGCACAAGCTATATGCCAAATTCAGCAAGTGCGAATTTTAGCTTAGTGAAGTCGCATTCTTGGGACACATAGTATCCGACACGGGATCGCCATAGATCCTTCGAAGTACAGATAAAGGTTGAATGGAAACAACCCGAGTCCGTAACGGAGATCAAAAGTTTCTTAGGACTAGCTGGATATTATCGTAGATTTATCCAAGATTTCTCCAAGATAGCCGGACCACTCACTCGACTAACCCGAAAACAAGTCAAGTTTGAGTGGAATGACAAGTGTGAGGCTAGTTTCCAAGAGTCAAGAAACGACTTACTACGGCTCGATCTTAGCCCTTCCAAAGGGAACAGAAAAACTTTGTCGTCTACAAAGGACGCATCAAAGGAAGGACTAGGAGCGTGACTCATGCAAGAAGGAAAGGTCATTGCTTACGCATCACGGAAACTCAAGCCGTATGAAGCCAATTACCCAACGCATGACTTGGAATTGGCAGCTATAGTGTTCGCGTTAAAGAAATGGAGGCACTATCTCTACGGAGCAACATTCACGGTTTACATACGGATCATAAGAGCCTAAAGTATCTATTCTCTCGAAAGGAACTCAATTTGAGGCAACGGAGATGGATGGAGTTAATAGAAGATTATCACTTTGATATTCAATACCATCCCTGGAAAGCTAACGTAGTAGCCGACGCCTTGAGCAGAGGAAGCGAGTTTAGCTAGACTAATGATTCGAGAGTGGAGATCATTAGAAGAATTGAGCACTTGGAATCCGATAAGAACCAAGATGCTCGAATTTCATGTGCTAATATTTTAGTTAAACCCGATCTACCGAACGAGATCAAAGTAACATAGGGGATTGACGTGCAACTTCAAAAACTAAAAGAGAAGATACTCAAAGGAGAAAGATCGAATTCTCGATACCTAAGATGGAATCATCGATTTTGGAATAGAATTTGTGTACCGAGTGATGAGCAACTTAGGAACGAGAATCCTTTCGAAGCACACCGTTCGAAATACACTATACATCCTGGAGGAAACAAGATGTATAAGGACTTGAAACAAAGATTATTGCGGTGGGTAAACATGAAGAACCAGGTAGCGAGTTCGTTGCGAGATGTTTGACTTGTCAACGAGTAAAAGCCGAACACCAACGACCATCCGGTTTATTACAACCGTTGAGAATTCCCGAGTGGAAATGGGAACACATAACGATGGACTTCGTGACGGATCTACCAAGACGCATTTGGCGATGACGCTATTTGGGTAGTCGTGACCGACTCACGAAATCGCACATTTCTTACCCATGAAGAAAACCGACGACTTGCGAGAAACTTGCGCAAATTTATATCCGAGAGATCATCCGATGCATGGAGTGCCATCGACATAGTGTCGACAGAGACCCGAGGTTTGTCTCCGTTAAAATGCTTACATGAGGAATTAGGCACCTCGCTAAGTTTCAAAGACAAAGAAGACATCCGCAAACCGATGGCGATCGAGCGAACAATTCAAACCCTGGAAGACATTTTGCGAGCCTGCTCATTGGATTTCCAAGGAAGTTGGGATTCGCACTTACCATTGGCCGAGTTCACTTATAATAACAGCTTATCGTGGCCACGATTGGGATGGCACCCTACGAAGCTTTGTATGGACGAAAGTGTAGATCCCCTCTACACTGGAGATTGATGACCAATGGACTCGAAGGAGAAACGAAAGTCACCTCGATTCCAATGGTCGACTTAGTTCGGAGGCCATGGAGAAGGTCAAGTTGATCAAGGAACGGATCCGTGCAGGCTCGAGCCGCCAAAAGAGTTACGCGGACAAGAGGAGAAAAGACTTGGAATTTGAAGCCGGAGATGAGGTATTTCTCGGACTCTTGCCACGAAAAGGATTGATCAATCCAAGGAAAGGGGGGCAAATTGAGTCCGAGATATATTGGACCTTACAAAATTTTGCGAGATCGGAAAGTTGGCCTACGAGACTTGAGTTACCGGCACGGATGCGGAATGCACGATGTATTCCATGTGTCGAGATTGAAAAAGTATCAACCGTGATCCGGGCATATCATCACTCGTGATGCTCCTCCTCTAATGGAGAATTTATCTTACACCGGAACCAATCGTAATCATTGACCAGAGATCACGTCGGTTGCGTAAAAAAATTCCAATGGTTAAAGTTGTATGGCGACACCACAACCGAGACGAAGACGCAACTTGGGAAATGGAAGAAGACATGAGGAATCAATATCCAGAGTTGTTCTGAAGAGAATTTGGGGACCAAATTCTTTTAAGGAGGGGAGAATGTGAAGCCCTCGATTTTTATTCGAACATATACTTATATCACGTATCGTCTTTGTACTATTTGACAATTCTACCGCGTCGCTTTGACGGGTAAATATTAATGATAACTATATTTCGTCTTTAAATTTCCTTATTTACTTCTTGTGATCATAATCATTTATTAATTTTATTTCGCATTTATGATCACTTGATTGATCATCATTAATGTTATTTGCGTATCTCATTAGTCACCTTAGAATTTTTGGAGACTATTTATTTTAGAGATTTATACCTTATAGAATTAAGAATTCGATTTAGATTAAGTGATCATGAGACTTATAAGTGATCAAGGAAATCACTAATTATTTTGGAGATTGATATTATTCACCTATTATCATCAATTTTGGGACATAAAACAAAACATGGCAAATACCACTAATACCCTTAGGTGGACGGTCATGAGGTGAATTTTGGTGTAGAAATATCTCCCAACTCTTGTACATGTACACCTTGTGTATTCATCTTGTGTATTTTTACACCATTAATTCAAATCTTATACACAATATCTTATACACCAATTCTTTATTATTAAATCATCCAACATGTTGGAGGCTTCCCAACATCCCATGCCAACATTCTCCTCAATCCCTTCAATTTCATCCTCCCATGCAAGACCACACCTTGACCAAGGTCCTTGTCTCTCATGCAAGCTACACCTTTCAAGCCTTGGAACAAAACAAAAGTTGTCTCTCTCCCCCTCTCTCATTGTGAACGGCCAAGGGCCATTTTGATGATCAAAAATTGTTCAAAATATCATTTTTATCCAACTCATTCATCATTCAAGCATTTTCTCCAACATCTCTCTAACCTCTCTCTAAAAAATCATTCACATCTTCAAATCTTCAAACACCAACTCTTCACATCTTCAAATCTTCAAACATAAGTTCTTCATATCTTCAAACATACCTTCTTCTTCATATCTCCCAAACACTTAACCAAAATTTCAAGAACCCCTCTTCTACCTACAAAAAAATTCGAACATCCCCCTTCAACAAGGTAAGAATGTTGTTCATCTTCTTGTCTTGATGTCATCTAGCTATCTCCTCTCACTTATTAATGTAAGTTTGGATTTTTATTTTTGAGGTTTACATAGAAGACTTGGAAGATACTAAGAGCCTTACCATCACCTTGAAGGAGACTTCTAGACTTGAAGAAATTTGAAGGATTTTGGACTATAAGGTAAGAAATGGGATTTTTGGTACCTTCTTCTTCTCCCTATTAATTTCGAATTTTAACACCAAAATTATCATTTTGAGGTGATTAGGGGCTGACCTTGGAGCTTTGTTTAAGTGGTGATCAAGTTCTTAAGAGACCATCAATTTTTGACTACAACTTTCAACTACACAAGGTAAGTGTGGTACCTTTGGCCTATTCCTTCTCTTTTTCCCTCCTTGGTTCAAATCTTCATTTTTCTAACTCAAAACTCCTTGTATTATTGGACTTAGTGGCTGCCTTAAGTGAGGATTAAAATCCTCAAGGTCTTGTGACACCACTTTACACCAATCAACCGAACAAACAAGGTGGGTGGAAAAATCCTTTCAACTTCTAGGTGTTGTAATTTATAAAAATGCATGTAGTATTTTGTTATTGAGCATTTGAGATATATATTATGTATTGCATGCTATTTTCTTGTATCAAGTTGAAAAATTTCTCAAGTGTTGCTCAAAATGCGATTTACCGAAAATTAGGACATACATGTACACTTTATTGTCATATTTGATAAATCCTTGTATGAGATGGTTATGTATGTTTATGACTCTTGAAATCTATGTTTTGTATGGCCTACAACCTGGACAAGTCGAGCATAATTGATTAAATTTCGATTTTTGGACTTAAAATGCAAAAATGGAAAGTTGGTGGACTTAAGTGCAAGAAAATAAAACTTAAGGGACCTCTCTGTAAATTTCGATTTTTGGGACTGTACTCAGGTTCAAAAATGTTGTTTTGACATTTTAATAAAGTTTTAAGAGTTTTAGATAAATAAAATCAACCCTTAAAAGCCCAAGGACTAGATTGTAAAATTTGAGAAGTTTAAGGGCTATTTTGCAAATTTCGAAACTGTACCAGACCCTAAATTTAAAATTTGAAATTTTAACTCTTAAGGGACTGGAAATAACATATTTTAAGTGTATTCCAAAAATCCAAGTGTTTAGAGCTTGGAAAGTAATTTTATAAAACTTGAGGGACCAAATTGTAAAAGATTAAACTTGAGGACCCAAATGAAATTTCCAGGACTTATACAGCCCATGTACCTGGAAATACTAATTTACCTATAACATAATTATATTATGGACCCAAGGTTCAAATTTCATAACAATTGGACCCCTAAAAGCCTTAAAGGCAATTATTTCAAAATGGGACAAAAATGAGATTTTCAAAAGTTGAGGGACCTATACTTATGACGTTTTAAAACTGCTTTTGTCCCAATATCCCACTAACCTTAGTGACATTTTCCAACTAGAATCACATTAGAAGCCCTTCCGGTTTGTGAGTTCCGATTATTTTAAACTTAGGGCCCGAAATGACAATTTTAACAATTTTGGGGCCAATGTGAGAATTTTATAAAAACTCGACCTCAAAACTTTAAAAACCTGAATCTCTGAACAATTTAGAGAATTGAGGAACTGACCTCATAATTTTTCAAGGTCAGGACATTTATTTATTTAACTTTTAACCCCAAAAGTATTGGTTTTGACAAAACGGGGCTAATTGTAAATTTTATTTTTATAAGGACCTAACTCAAATTATTTTCTTTTAAAGAAACAGCCCTGGACTCTCTTACTTTAATATTTAATTAAAATATTTTAATTTCTCAAAAACCCTTGACTTATCGGATCGCCCGACCGATTAATACCCGATCGCGGCGACTTCCTCGTCTTGCGATTTGAATCTATAACGGGACTTATGTTCCACCTAATCGTTCAAGATATCAAAGATTGCTTATCCTCCCGATAATCATCTTCATCCAAATAACTCCACTAATGCCATAATTACCTTACGCAAATTTTCGAAAACTTTTCATGAACTCGCTTTCGAATCAATAATACTCATTGCCTGGTTGACTACATGAACTTGTGTTTACTTTCCCGCTGAGTCAACTTGGTGTGTCGAGCTCACGAAATCGGAATGGATACGTCGGGGATGGAACCGGGCAGCTGTCGGCTGCTATTCCACTCTTCCGCCCCATCGCCCTAATCCCGCAACCGAGGGACGGAGTTTGTCCAAGGAAGCGGTCGTAGTACTTGAGGTATAATCATGATTATGACAAATCCGAGCCTTGCTAGCTCCACGTGGATTTTGTCTTTGCCTATGGAGTGATAAGGTGACAGGTCTTGGACCATTTTGCTCGGGGAGTTACAAGGAAGAACGAAGGAATCGATGTCGATCCACACGATTCCTCGAGTTAATCGGACCCGTTGGTTGGCGCTACAAATCCGTGACGCAACCGCTACTTGTATTGCATAGGTTGGCGCTACAAATCCGTGACGCAACCGCTACTTGTCTTGCATAGGATTGGCGTTACAAATCCGTACGCAATCCTCCTCCCCGCTTGAACCATAGTGCTGCGTGACCACGAACTATTTTCTTAAAATATATAAGTATGTTACTTAATATATTTATCACGACGCTTGTGGACTGGGTGTGAAATCATGCATCATCGCTCACGCGTTTTCATACAACTAAATTTCTCACATTAACTATTTATATCGCCACACTTGCACACGATCACCCCATCCACTGAGATTTCTGTCTCATTCCCTCCTGTTTTCTAACCTTTAGATGAGGAGTTCGCCAAGACATCGAACCTACCGCATTGAATCCCTATCCGTGATGTGGAGCGACATTTCCTTTTACTTTTATTTGTTGTTGAACTCCTTCATTTTATTTTTGTTTGGACTGTAAGTTAATTCAGATAATCTTTTGGGTTGTATTCGGATACCGCCAGACTTTAAGATTGTAATTTGTACTCGTTTTTATTTCGATTCCGCTGCATTAGACTCTATTTCACTTGGAATTTGGTATCTTTGGTTTAGACTGTTGATTTAATTCTGTTTAAGTGATTGATCGTTGTCGCGTCACGTTTGGGGCGTGACAAACTGTCTTATTCAATTGTGAATGGTTTGATCCAACAAGTATGGGCACCAAGGTCCACCGCCAGTATAAGCTCGTCGACGTTAATCATAAGCGTAGACTTAATCGATATGAACCATTTGTTCTAGCAATTCAAGCCACACAGGTTTACTATTGCATGTATCCGAGTTTCAAACGCGACAAGATAGTCTGGTAGGCTGTTTGCAAGATTAAAACTAGATCTAATGTGGAGGTTACTTGTCACGCTCCAAACGGGATGTGACGATGATCCACAACTTAAATACAATAACCAAACAGTCCAGACAAATATCAACGAGAACCCAATGAAACAGAGTCTAAATAGCAGCGGAAATAAAATAACAAGTTCAAATACAACTTACAGTCTACTATCCATAATCCATATTACAACCCGAAAATCAACAAAATATAGCAACTTAAAGTCAAAGGGTCCTACGCCCTTCAGTTACAAACTGGAATGGAAAGAAATACAAGAGTCCGACAACAACATAAGAAAAGAGTCCAATCAACAACAAGAAGAAGTGGTAAATCCAACAAGCGGAGTACAAGGTCTCAATCCAGGGCCGGTTCCGTATCTTCAACGAAATCCTCATCTAAGGTTAGAAAAATAGGTGGGGATGAGACAGAAATCTCAGTGGATGGGGTGATCGTGTGCAAGTGTGGCGATATATAGTTAATGTGAGAAAACAGTTATATGAAAACGCGTGAGTATGATGCATGAATTCACACACAGTTCGCAAGCGTCATGATAAAAATATTTAAATAATATACTTATACAGTTCAAGAAAATAGTTCATGGTCATGCAGGCACTATGTGATTCAGTCAAGACAGGTAGGATTGCGTACGGAAATGTAACGTCAATCCCATGCAAGGCAAATAATGGTTGCGTTCGGACTTGTAGCGCCAACCAATGCAAAACAAGTAGCGGTTGCGTACGGATTTTTAGCGCCAACCAGACGGGTTCGATAACTCCGGAATCGGGTGGATCAGATAGCGATTCCTTCGTTCTGTAAGTCCAAGCGGCTACGATAATCTAGAGGGGGGGTGAATAGATTATCTCCATCTTTTCAATTTCGCCCTCTTTTTAAAACCGAATGCTCAAATACAATAGTAAAGGTGCGGAAAGAAAACAAGTGTGTTCTTACCACAAGAACACTCACAAGGATATCTTGTGTTTGAATGATAACCAAAAATCAAGATTACAACTCAATAATGAATAATACAATTTGAGTGCAAGGTGTAATCAAGAATAGCCTAGACCTCAAAGATGTGAAAGTGATAAGCTAGGCAATTTTACAACAAGAATAATAACAATGAAAGACCAAGTGTTTGTTTGAAGTGTATCTTGTTGTGTTGTATAACAATTGTAGTATTGGTTGCTCCAAAACTTCCTCTATTTATAGGAGATGATTGATCAAGCATAGGCTCCTCTTGGGGATTGAAAATCTACAGAAAAATACAATTAAAATCAAGAATATAGCTGTTAGAAATCAATCCCACAATTTAAGGAAATGTGTCTCATTCAAAACGGTCATATTTTTGTCTTTGTCAATACACAGGCGACCATCCGCATTTAAAAATAAGAGAAAATAAGAACACTTTGAAAATTTCAACAGGGCGACCGGTCGACCCCTGTCTCAACCGGTCCCCCTAATCAAAAATTGAAGAGGTTTTGTTCTGTTTGAAATGAAACTTGCAGTACCGGACGACGATGCACTGGGCCGACCGCTTGTTTTTACTTCCGTCTCATTTTCTTTCTAAAAACATCTTCAGGTACGGGTTGCCCTATAGATGCGGCCGGTCGACCACGAGACAAAATGTTGTCCAATTTTTGTCGAAAATAAAACTCAAGAAATACTCCTAAAATATAGTAAAAACATTTTAAACCGATCGAGAGTATTTAGACAACATTTAGGGACCTCATTATAGAGTAAAAACTCATTGATATAAAATCAATAAAAGTGTTGTCCATTATTATCAAAAATAAACTTGAGGAAATACTCCTAAAATATTAAAACCATTTTAAATCATTTAGGAGTATTTGGACAACCTTTAAAAATATTGTTTTGGTGATAAAATAAAATCATCAAAATTAAGATAAAAACATATATCAAACACGTTCTTCCTTGTAACTCCCCAAGCAGGATGATCCAAGACCGGTCACCTTATCGCTCCATAGGCAAAGACAAAATCCACAGTGGAGCTTGCAAGGCTCGAATCTATCATAATCATGATTATACCTCAAGTACTACGACCCGCTTCCCTTGGACACTCCGTCCCTCAGTTGCGGGATTAGGACAATGGGGCCGGAAGAGTGGAATAGCAAATCGAGCTGCCCATTTCCATCCCCCGACGTATCCATTCCGGGATTGTGAGCTCGACACACCAAGTTGACTCAGCAGAAGGAAAAATTACAAGTACAGTGATCAACCAGCAATGAAAGTATTATTGATTGGGAAAGCGCTTTTAGGAATTTTTTTTGAAATAACGCGAGGGTAATTTTGGCCTTGGTGGAGTTTTTGGATGAAGATGATTATCGGATGGATAAGCAACCTTCGATATCTTGAAAGATTAGGTGGGACATAAGTCCCGTTACAGATTCAAATCGCAAGGCGGGGAAGTCGCTCCGCGACCGGGTATTAATTGGTCAAATTGATCCGATAAGTCAAGGGTTTTTGGGAAAATAAAATACTTTAATCAAATCTCCAAGTCAGAGGGTCCAGGGCTATTTTAGTAAAAGGGAAAATAATTTGAGTTAGGTCCTTTATAAAAGAAGAATTGCAATTTAGCCCCGTTTTGTAAAATCCAACACTTTTGGTGTTAAAAATTGAATAAATAAATATCCTGACCTTGAAAAATTATGAGGTCAGTTCCTAAATTCTCCAAATTGTCCACAGATTCAGTTTTTTAAAGTTTTGAGGTCGAGCTTTTGTAAAATTCTCACATTGGCCCCAAATTTGTAAAAATTGCCAATTCGGACCTTAAGTTTAAAATAATCGGAACTCACAAACCGGAAAGGATTTTAATGTGATTCCAGTTTAAAAATGTCACTAAGGTTAGTAGGATATTGGGACAAAAGCATTTTTTAAAAGAAATATGTGTAGGTCCTTTAACGTTTGAAAATATCATTTTTGTCCCATTTTGAAATAATTGCCTTTAAGGCTTTTAGGGGTCCAATTGTTATGAAATTTGAACCTTGGGTCCAAAATATAATTAAGTTATAGTTAAGTTGGTATTTACAGGTGCATGGACTGCATAAGTCCTGGAAATTTCATTTGGGTCCTCAAGTTTAGTATTTTACACATTAGTCCCTCAACTTTTGTAAAATTACTTTCCAAGCCCTAAACACTTGGATTTTTGGAATACATTTAAAATGTGTCATTACCAGTACCTTAAGAGTAAAAATTTTAATTTTTTAAAGTTTAGGTCTGGTACAGTTTTTAAAATTGCAAAGTAGCCCTTAAACTTTCAAAATTTTACAATCTAGTCCTTGGGCTTTTAAAGGTTGATTTTATTTATCTTAAAACTCTTAAAACCTTATTAAAATGTCCAAGAGTCATTTTTGAACCTGAGTACAGTCCCAAATTTCGAAATTTGCAGAGGGGTTCTTTAACTTTTATTTTCTTGCTATTTAGTCCACCAACTTTCCATTTTTTCATTTTTAAGTCCAAAATTGAAATTTAATCAATTATGCTCGACATTTCCAGGTTATAAGCCATCCAAAACATTGATTTTAAAGATCATACACATGCATGTCCAATACATACAAGAATTCATCAAATAAAATATTAAATTGCACATGCATGCACCTAAAATTCAATAAATAGCAATTTCGAGCAACTCTTGAGAATTTTCATGATTTGATACATAAAATTGACATGCAATACATAGATTATATATCTCAAGGCTCATGATAAAATTTTCTACATGCATTTTAATAAAAACACCTAATAGTTGGAAAATATTTTTCCACCCACCTTAAAATTGGAAATTGTGAAATAAAAGGATAATTTCACAATCTTTGGATGAGGCCTCCTAGGTCAGCCCCTAAGTCAAGAAATATCAAAAATTTGAAGTTAGAAAAATGAGAGAAAAATTAAGGAGAAAAAGAAGTAGGTAAGAAAATGAGAAAGACTACACTTTACCTTGTGTAGTAGGTGTTTGGAGACTAGTTGAAGCTTTAAAATTGGAAATTTTGGTTCAACTCTAAAATCACCTAAGGTCAGCCCCTATTTCTCAAAAATGAAAAAGGGGTGTTAAAATTTGAAAAAAATAGAAAGAAGAGGAAAGAAGAGTTCTAGTGTCCAATTCTTACCTTGTAGTCCAAATTCTCTACTAGGTCTTCTTCAAGTCTTCAAGTTCATCACCATGCATGCATGTCTCTAAGTGGTCTTCTAAGTACCTAAAAATCCAAAATATAAACTTAAGTTAAAAGAAGAAGGTGATGAGTAGGAAGAATTTAAGTTGAATTGAGGAGTGAAATTTCTTACCTTGAGAAAGGGGTGTTCGAATTTTTGAGTTTTAAGTGGTAAGATTGTTTGTTTTGGTTTAGATGTTTGAAGAAAGGAAGTATGTTTGATGTTAGGAAGAAGATGTTCTTGGAGTTATGAAGATGGGTTTGAAGATGTGAAGGACTTGTGTTTGAATATTTGAAGATGTGAAGAAGGGGTACTTGAAGATATGAAGAACTTATGTTGAAGATTTGAAGATGTGAAGAGTTGGTGTTTGAAGATTTGAAGATGTGAAGAGTTGGTGTTTGAAGGTTTGAAGATATGAATGAATTTTGTTTGAAGGTTTGAAGATGTGAATGAATTTTAGAGAGAGGTTAGAGAGAATGAGGAGAATTAGTTAGAGGATTAAAATGTGTTGGATGAAATGAATAAATTTTGTTCAATTTCCTTCATGTGGCCGTCCACATTGGTAGAGAGGGGGAGGATTTTTTGTTTAAATTTTTGTGTCTTGCAAATTGCCTCATGCATGGGAGACATTTTGGAGGTCAAAGGTATGGGCATGAGGTGGTTTGAATGGAATGTTGGAAGACTTCCAACATGTTGGCAAAATTAATAATAAAGAATTGATGTATGAGATGATGTGTATAATGTTTGAATTAATGGTATAATTATACACAAGATGACTAATATAAGGTGTATATGTACAAGAGTTGGATGATATTTTTACTCCAAAATAGTTAGTGATTTCCTTGATCACTTATAAGTCTCATGATCACTTAATCTAAATCAAATTGTTAATTCTATAAGGTAAAAGTCTCTAAAATAAATAGTCTCTTAAAATTCTAAGGTGACTAATAAATACAAAAATAGTAATAATGATCAATCAAGTGATCATAAATGCAAAATAGAATTAATAGAGATCATGATCACAAGTAATTAAATAAAATGAGATAAAATACAAAATATATATATTATTAATATTTACCCGTCAAAGTGACGCGATAAAATAGTCGATCAAATACATAAACGACAATAAGGATCAATTATAAGCTCGGAAAAATCGGGGCTTCACATCCTCCACTCCTTAAAAGAATTTGGTCCCCAAATTCTCTTCAGAATAATTCTGGATATTGATTCCTCATGTCTTCTTCCATCTCCCACGTTGCGTCTTCGTCTCGGTTGTGGTTCTGCCACACCACTTTAACCATCAGAATTTCTCTCTTACGCAACTGTCGTATCTGCTGATCGATGATCCTGATCGGCCTCCCGGTGTAGGATAGATTTTCCATTAGAGGAGGAGTATCATGAGTGATGATATGCTGGGGATCTGGTTGATACTTCTTCAGTCTCGACGCGTGGAATACATCGTGCATTCCCACATATGGTGCTGGTAACTCAAGTCGGTAGGCTAACTTCCCGATCCTTTGTAAAATCTTGTAAGGTCCAATATATGTCGGACTCAACTTGCCTCATTTCTTCGGATTGATTAATCCTTTCCGTGGTGAGAGTCTGAGAAATACTTCATCACCGACTTCAAATTCCAAATCCTTTCTTCTCTTGTCCGCGTAACTCTTTTGGCGGCTCTGAGCTGTGCGAATCCGCTCCTTGATCAGCTTGACCTTCTCCATGGCCTCCTGAACTAAGTCGACTTTTGGAATCGAGGGCGACTTTCGTTTCTCTTTCGGAGTTCATTGGTCGTCAATCTCCCAGTGTAGTGGGGATCTACATTTTCGGCCATATAATGCCTCGTAGGGTGCCATCCAAATCGTGGCCTGATAAGAACTCGGCTAATGGTAAGTGCGAACCCCAACTTCCTTGGAAATCCAATGTGCATGCTCGCAACATATCTTCTAGGGTTTGAATTGTTCGCTCAGACTGTCCATCAGTTTGTGGATGTGCTGCTGTGCTGATACTTAGTGAGGTACCCAATTCCTTAATATCAAAACTTAGGTGGCCTAGAGGCGCTTATATTCGATTCAAATTCCCATCAGCCAATTTCCAATAATCATTCTGCAAAAATATCTCTTAATAACCTTAATGGTACTCAAAATTTCTTATCATTACCTTGTAATAGACACTATTCATAGTACCCTATTCATGCGATCCGTAACATTTGCACCACTATTCGATTATCACTTAACCATTCATTTCTATTCCACATACCGTTCTACTGTACTATTCCCACAATTATTAGTTCAAAACATACCTCTTATAATTCAAATCCCGAACATATCCTAGCTTGTCACAACTAGTCAATACTTCATTTACCTAAGAAAGTGATACTCATTATAATAGAGTCGATTTAACTACATAGTCGACACCTATTCATATCGTGATATATTTCCTCGAACAATTGGTAGTAGATTTCATCGCTAAAAGTGCAAGATCAACCCTTAATCTCCACCCATCAACATATAATAGTCGAGACCTCATAATCATTTAATAAGTTATTTCCAAAGTTGTAATCATATCCTTGACATATCTTATCCACGATACCAAACAACAAGTCAAATTTGCTTATTTAAGCTCGTAGAAGTATTTAGAACGAATAATACAATGGCACATCATCCGTAAATCACACTTAGTGATTCCCACACAATCATTCTCTAAAGTAATATCATTAAGCATCTAACTTCTATAATATATTATATGACCCAATTATATACTGTCAAGTGATAGCCTTCTATCCTTCAAGTCTCATCATAATGGGGCATTATAGCCTTCAAATCAAGAAATTTCTAAATCACCTACATCCAAAATGAGGCATATCCATTAATGTAAAATTTGAATACACCCATGAAGTACCACACTAGTAATACCGAGTTAAAGATACATCAGAACCAAAATACAACTGAATCTAGTACAATAGAAAGTAAGGTACAACACTGGAATATGCGTCTACAACAACGAAAGTACAACTGACAATCAAGCTAACTAATCAGTGAGATCGCCATCATCGTCACTCGCAGCTATGTCCATAATCGGGGCCGGGTCGAGCTGAGATGGCGCCTCGACCTCAGGCCAATCAACGAAATCCAACCACTGCTCGAATCCCTGAGCCTCATCAAGTGGAGCAGCCTCAAGTGCCTCAGGCTCTCCAATGTTGACTGGATCCTCCTCGGGATCCTCCTCAGGATCCTCCTCGGCGTCAGGCACGGGCTCCACCTCGGGTGGTGGCAATGGCTGGGCATTAGCTGCCAAAGCAGCCTCCAGTGCGGCGTCTCTCTGAGCTAGGGCCTGTGTAAGGTCCTCTATCACTGTCATTTTCTTGATGAGGGTCTCCTCCAAGCGCTCAACGGTGTCGCGGGATAGGCGGGCGTCAATCTCCCATTTCTGGCGGCCGTCACTTGCCCTCTTCATCTTCTCTCGCATGTTATCCAAGCGCTCCTGGATATTCTATATCTGGTCCTCCCGCGCTCGTATGGTGTTTTCGCGGTCCTTGATGATAGTGGTCACTCGCTCTTTTCATCTTGGCTCCTCGCCAAGCGCTGTGTCAGGTCCCTATTACGCTGGCGCTCCTCAAATAGCTCTGAGGTCGCTCGATCACTCTCCCGGTGCCAGTGAATCATCGGTGCCCGTAGTACTCCCGCCAAAGACGGGGCATGGAAAACATCCCACCAAGAAGGCGGCGTCGGCTCCATCCTGATCAAACAAAACTAAGGCGGATCAGTCAAAGGTAGAGGAAAGATAAGAAGGGAATAAGGAAATAATGATTAAAGAAAGTCAGTGAAGAATCAACTAAGTCAAGACAAGTATGACTATGAAACCTCAAAATATGCGTTCTAACTTAGTTCAAACATCAATAAGGCGGTTCTATGCCAATTTGAAATCGATTTCACACTTAATTGGTCAAGTCGCGGTACTACCCAAAACACAGACCGAGGGTCCTATCCTGGGTCAGCTCGGTGTAAGTTTCCATCTTACTAGCCGAGCTCTGATACCACTCTAACTGTCACGCCCCAAATGGGACGCGACGATGATCCACAACTTAAATACAATAACCAAACAATCCAGACAAATATCAACGAGAATCCAATGAAACAGAGTCTAAATAGCAGCGGAAATAAAATAACAAGTACAAATACAACTTACAGTCTACGATCCATAATCCATATGACAACGCGAAAATCAACAAAATATAGCAACTTAAAGTCAAAGGGTCCTCTGCCCTTCAGTTACAAACTGGAATGGAAAGAAATACAAGAGTCCGACAACAACATAAGAAAAGAGTCCAATCAACAACAAGAAGAAGTGGTAAATCCAACAAGCGGAGTACAAGGTGTCAATCCAGGGCCGGTTCCGCATAATCAATGAAATCCTCATCTAAGGTTAGAAAAATAGGTGGAGATGAGATAGAAATCTCAGTGGATGGGGTGATCGTGTGCAAGTGTGGCGATATATAGTTAATGTGAGAAAACAGTTATATGAAAACACGTGAGTATGATGCATGAATTCACACACAGTTCGCAAGCGTCGTGATAAAAATATTTAAATAATATACTTATACGATTCAAGAAAATAGTTCATGGTCACGCAGCAAGATGTGTGATTCATCAAGACAGTAGGATTGCGTGCGGAAATGTAACGCCAATCCCATGCAAGGCAAATAATGGTTGCGTTGACTTGTAGCGCCAACCAATACAAAACAAGTAAGCGATTTAAACGGATTTGTAGCGCCAACCGACGGGTCCGATAACTCGGAATCGTGTGGATCGGATAAATGATTCTTTCGTTCTTCCTTGTAACTCCCCATGCAGGATGGTCCAAGACCGGTCACCTTATCGCTCCATAGGCAAAGACAAAATCCACAATGGAGCTTGCAAGGCTCGGATCTGTCATAATCATGATTATACCTCAAGTACTACGACCCGCTTCCCTTGGACACTCCGTCCCTCAGTTGCGGGATTAGGACGATGGGGTCGGAAGAGTGGAATAGCAGCCGAGCTGCCCGGTTTCATGCCCGACGTATCCATTCCGACTGTGAGCTCGACACACCAAGTTGACTCAGGAAGGAAGGAAATTACAAGTACAGGCAGTCAATCAGGCAGTCGAGTATTATTGATTCAAGGAAGCAGTTTTAGGAAATATTTTTGAAATAACGCGAGGGTAATTTTGGCGTTGGTGGAGTTTTTGGATGAAGATGATTATCGGATGGATAAGAAACCTTCGATATCTTGAAAGATTAGGTGGAACATAAGTCCTGTTACAGATTCAAATCGCAAGGCGGGGAAGTCGCTCCGCGATCGGGTATTAATCGGTCAAATTGATCCTATAAGTCAAGGGTTTTTGGGAAAATAAAATTCTTTAATTAAATCTCCAAGTCAGAGGGCCCAGGGCTATTTTAGTAAAAGGGAAAATAATTTGAGTTAGATCCTTTGTAAAAGAAGAATTGCAATTTAGCCCCGTTTTGTAAAATCCAACACTTTTGGTGTTAAAAATTGAATAAATAAATATCCCGACCTTGAAAAATTATGAGGTAAGTTCCTAAATTCTCCAAATTGTCCAGAGATTCAGGTTTTTAAAGTTTTGAGGTCGATCTTTTGTAAAATTCTCACATTGGTCCCAAATTTGTGAAAATTGCCAATTCGTACCTTAAGTTTAAAATAATCGGAACTCACAAACCGGAAGGGCTTTTAATGTGATTCCAGTTGAAAAATATCACTAAGGTTAGTAGGATATTGGGACAAAAGCAGTTTTTAAAATAAATATGTGTAGGTCCTTTAACCTTTGAAAATATCATTTTTGTCCCATTTTGAAATAATTGCCTTTAAGGCTTTTAGGGGTCCAATTGTTATGAAATTTGAACCTTGGGTCCAAAATATAATTAAGTTATAGTTAAGTTGGTATTTCCAGGTGCATGGACTGAATAAGTACAGGAAATTTCATTTGGGTCCTCAAGTTTAGTATTTTACACATTAGTCCCTCAACTTTTGTAAAATTACTTTCCAAGCCCTAAACACTTGGATTTTTGGAATACATTTAAAATGTGTCATTCCCAGTACCTTAAGAGTAAAAATTTCAGTTTTTTAAATTTTAGGTCTGGTACAGTTTTTAAAATTTCAAAGTAGCCCTTAAACTTTCAAAATTTTACAATCTAGTCCTTGGGCTTTTAAAGGTTGATTTTATTTATCTTAAAACTCTTTAAACCTTATTAAAATGTCCAAGAGTCATTTTTGAACCTGAGTACAGTCCCAAATTTCGAAATTTGCAGAGGGGTCCTAAAACTTTTATTTTTTTGCAATTTAGTCCACCAACTTTCCATTTTTTCATTTTTAAGTCCAAAATTGAAATTTAATCAATTATGCTCGACTTTTCCAGGTTATAAGGCATCCAAAACATATATTTTAATGATCATACACATGCATGTCCAATACATACAAGAATTCATCAAATAAAACATTAAATTGCACATGCATGCACCTAAAATTCAATAAATAGCAATTTCGAGAAACTCTTTAGAATTTTTATGATTTGATACATAAAATTGACATGCAATACATAGATTATATATCTCAAGGCTCATGATCAAATTTTCTACATGCATTTTAATAAAAACACCTAATAGTTGGAAAATATTTTTCCACCCACCTTAAAATTGGAAATTGTGAAATAAAAGGATAATTTCACAATCTTTGGATGAGGCCTCTTAGGTCATCCCCTAAGTCAAGAAATATCAAAAATTTGAAGTTAGAAAAATGAGAGAAAAATTAAGGAGAAAAAGAAGGAGATAAGAAAATGAGAAAGACTACACTTTACCTTGTGTAGTAGGTGTTTGGAGACTAGTTGAAGCTTTAAAATTGGAAATTTTGGTTCAACTCCAAAATCACCTAAGGTCAGACCCTATTTCTCAAAAATGAAAAAGGGGTGTTAAAATTTGAAAAAAATAGAAAGAAGAGGAAAGAAGGGTTCTAGTGTCCAATTCTTACCTTGTAGTCCGAATTCTCTACTAGTTCTTCTTCAAGTCTTCAAGTTCATCACCATCCATGCATGTCTCCAAGTGGTCTTCTAAGTACCTAAAAATCCAAAATATAAACTTAAGTTAAAAGAAGAAGGTGATGAGTAGGAAGAATTTAAGTTGAATTGAGGAGTGAAATTTCTTACCTTGAGAAAGGTGTGTTCGAATTTTTGAGTTTTAAGTGGTAAGATTGTTTGTTTTGGTTTAGATGTTTGAAGAAAGGAAGTATGTTTGATGTTAGGAAGAAGATGTTCTTGAAGTTATGAAGATGGGTTTGAAGATGTGAAGGGCTTGTGTTTGAATATTTGAAGATGTGAAGAAGGGGTACTTGAAGATATGAAGAACTTATGTTGAAGATTTGAAGATGTGAAGAGTTGGTGTTTGAAGGTTTGAAGATAAGAATGAATTTTGTTTGAAGGTTTGAAGATGTGAATGAATTTTAGAGAGAGGTTAGAGAGAAGGAGGAGAATTAGTTAGAGGATTAAAATGTGTTGGATGAAATGAACAAATTTTGTTCAATTTCCTTCATGTGGCCGTCCACATTGGTAGAGAGGGGGAGGGTTTTTTGTTTAAATTTTTGTGTCTTGCAAATTGCCTCATGCATGAGAGACATTTTGGAGGTCAAAGGTATGGGCATGAGGTGGTTTGAATGGAATGTTGGCAGACTTCCAACATGTTGGCAAAATTAATAATAAAGAATTGATGTATGAGATGATGTGCATAATGTTTGAATTAATCGTATAATTATACACAAGATGACTAATATAAGGTGTACATGTACAAGAGTTGGATGATATTTCTACTCCAAAATAATTAGTGATTTCCTTGATCACTTATAAGTCTCATGATCACTTAATCTAAATCAAATTCTTAATTCTATAAGGTAAAAGTCTCTAAAATAAATAGTCTCTTAAAATTCTAAGGTGACTAATAAATACAAAAATAGTAATAATGATCAATCAAGTGATCATAAATGCAAAATAGAATTAATAGAGATCATGATCACAAGTAATTAAATAAAATGAGATAAAATACAAAATATATATATTATTAATATTTACCCGTCAAAGTGACTCGATAAAATAGTCGATCAAATACATAAACGACAATAAGGATCAATTATAAGCTCGGAAAAATCGGGGCTTCACATTACTAGATCATCTATACCCCCATCATTTCAAGAGGAAACTATAGATATCCATGATTATGTACAAGAAGATGAGGGCCCTCTATATTTGGATGATCCAATTGGTGGGGTTATAGAACTTCAAGATGAACAAGTTCTCACAGAAGATGAGCTTGAGGTAGAAGAAGAAATGGATGAGTCGAGCGAAGATTCAGACATAGAAGAGAGTAACAATAATAGTGATAGTTAGTAAGACATGTTGATTATCTATCTTTTCTATGTAGCTAACCAAATCTTCAAAAAAACAATTATCCATTCATTAAAAAATAAAATAAAGAGTGTAATTTATAATCAAATAAAAGAAAGCTTTAACTATTCTTATGCACATAATTGTGATATTAAGATAAGATTTATTCCATTGTTTTTATGCATAGCATTCTCGATATATATTGTAGTTTTCGTAGTTGTTATATTTATGATATGCTAATGTAGTTCTTTTTAATTTCAGATGGCTAGATGTAGAGGTAGAGGTGTACGAGCAGCAAGACGTGGACGAGGGGATGGTTCTTCGACATTCCAGCCATCCTCGTCTGCAGGAGGACGTGGACGAGAGGATGGTCCTAACATATTCCAGCCACCCTTGTCTGTAGGAGGATGTGGACGAGGGGATGGTCCTTCGACATTCCAGCCACCCTCGTCTGCAGGAGGACGTGGACGTGGGGATGGTCCTTCGACATTCCAGCCATCCTTGTCTGCAGGAGGACGAGGGGATGCACACTTGGCAGAGGCTACGTCTGCACAACATGGTGATTCGTCATCATCCCGTGACCCTACGACATCTACATCTGTTGGTACAGTGCCATATACGGGCAATGAATTACTGGCGATTCATCTAGAAGACGGCTGGTAAAATTTATTTAATATGTTCATTCATTAGACATTTGCAGTTCTTTATATATTTGTGTCATTATATCAATTTAATTGTTTTGTATGTGTAGTTTGATACCAGGAAATAAGTGCTCGAGACATATCACAAAGATCATCCAACAGCTTATCCATCCCGATGGATACGCCTGGAAGAAATTGTCGACGACTCATAAGGAAAAGTATTTCGTGGAGTTTAAGGTATTTATATAATAGAGATTGTTAATTTCTAGTTGTAAAATACCAATATCAGAGGCTTATACTATTTCAATAATTCTGAATTAAACTTCAACATGCCCATTTTACACCTGCAAAAAATTAAAATTAGTTCCACTGCTCATATGAATTCTTTTCTGTACTCACAATTAATAGAACTTTCTTGAAGAGGGGAAGGTCTAATTTACTAATAATTAGGAAATGCTCATATATATATATATATATTTTTTTTTTCTTTCGAACTTCATATAAAATCTTGTCCAAAGGAACAAGTACCAGCTTATTCTGAGTTAATATAGCAATTGTGTGAGTTAAGAAAAAGTAATATAGCCCTTCTACTTGTAGTCTTGTTTTCTGAGTTACTCTGTCCCTAATGATGTATAATACATTTGGAAACGAATTCACTTAGGAGGAAATCACCAATTGAGGAATAATAGCAAAATTTAGATATTGGCTCATTTAGTTAATTGAGGGAATATTAACTTAATTTGTTGGCTTTATTGACAAATATGAAGAGACTTCTAAGTGCTTTCTCAAATTAATCACTCTTCATTTACTGCATTATTTTAAGTACTCTTATGGCATATTAAATTTATGTCCTGGGTTAATTCTAGAAAAATATATTACTTGTGAAATAGGATTGGACTTGGAATATAATTTTTTCTTCTTTTTTTTCGAGTCAATTAGTTATTTGGCTACATCATGGAACGAAGCCAAAATAGGATAGCTAGGCTTTCTCATTCCGTTATTTAAATAGTTGTTGGGTTTGATATATATGATTTACTTGTTAATACAATAATACCCTTATTTGTACTGATAATGCTAGGACTCATTAAGTACTCCCACTTACCTTGGTTTTTGTGAAAACACAAGGTTGGACTAAAAGGGTGGGAAAAGTTTCAGAAATCATTAGAGATATATAATTGCCAGAATCGAATGATCAATAATATCAAAATAAGCGTGTGAAAGTACTCCCAAAAACCCTCCCCCTTTTGTCATACAATGACCTCTTTATGGAGCACAAACTGATTTACTTCCACCTTCAACCATGCATTGGAAGATTATTTGTCTTGGCTAGAAACTTAAAATTGTTAATTATAGAGTATTTTCTTCTAGATGATGTCTGAAACTAGCAAAGGTTTACTTCATATATTCTCAAATTATAATTTTTACTGTTTTATACATCACCATTAATTATATATTTATGCATGTTTGCAGAATTATTGCAGGTGGGACGAGACCATTGATGGGTTGGTGTACGATGCTTTCATGGATAAGGCTTCTACACGGTACAACAATCTGATCCATAAATTCAAGAAGAAAAGACATTTAGTGAGGCCAAATTGTGTGCCGGATGAGGGTTGGGGACGTTGGTTGGAATATTGGAATATGCCTGATGTGATGGCTAAGTCTGACAAGCAGCGTCAAAACAGGATGTCGGGGTTGGGGGGACGCGGTACAGGTTGCTCTCGCCATACCGGGGGTTTTCGCTCGATCATTGAGCACTCTCACGCTTTGGTAATACTTTAGATTTAATTTAGTTAAATTTCAATTACATATAATTTGTTAACTATAGTCTTCACAAAACACACACACACACACACACACACATATATATATATATATATATATATATATAACACATTCATTTGTGTTATGTGGATATAGGAAAAACAGTATAGGCGCCCACCTACAACGCATGAGATTTTCACACAAACATACAAAGAAGGATGGCCAGTTTGTGGACATGAGGTCTAGAAATGTGTTCTGCTATGCTTGCTATACAATTAGAAAAAAGTAAGAATGGTGAAGAGAAACTTTAGTATGAACTTTAGTGCAACTCCAGTTGAAAACTTAAACATTATCACAGATACAAGAGAAAGGTAGCAATAAAAAGCAAAAGTTTTTTTCTGGGAAACATAGATACAAATGTGCTTTCTTCTTTTAATAATAGTTGCAACATCTTTTCAATTCTTTCTCTCTCTCTCTACATGTAATTTTTTTCCGATATTATCTCTCTTCCAAAAAAAAGAAAAAAAAAAGAGGAATCATGGTTGTTGATGTATTATAGCTTCTAAATGGGTTTTCTTGTGTTCGAAGGATTAATGCTTTTGTTCTTGCACACAACATACACAATGAAGGCCAAGGGGAATTATGTTCAAAGAATTAAAGATGAAATTTTTATTCCTTTGTGGGAGAAAAATATGTGGAAAATTCAGTGTTGGGGGCTTTTGGGGAGTTTAAAGTTGCAATAGTCACCGAACCTACCAATTCATGACTGTGTTGGGGAAATCACACGAGTTTTAATGTAATTATTTCTTTTCAAGCCAAGAATTGAGTTTTGAGTATGAAGTTCTAATTTGGAAAAGAAAAGGTTCAACTGAAATATCATTTGAAGTTGGGAAAAGTCTCCTTGATTCTGATTGATCATCATTTTTTAAAGAAAAGTTAACTATGGTGTAATGGCTAAGTTGGTCTACTATGGATAAATCCAGTGAGCGTAACTGTTTTAATTTATATATTATTACAAAATAATAATATGGAATAAAGTCATTTTCTTACAGGACGAGGTCCAGGCACATGTAGATGCTTCTATGCAGGCAGTTGAGGAGTTGAGTGATCTCTCGCCTATGGACGTGTCCCAGTTGTACGTGGAGGTAGTTGGGGGAGGCAAGAAGCAGCGGATTAATGACCTTGGGACTAAGGAAACTTCTTTCATGCATTCGGCTCGCCCATCGACCACATTACGCATAGATCCAGATGTTATAAAGAGAGAGGTGTCAGAGGAGCTACATCAACAGTTTGAGCAGAGATATCAGGACATGGAGGCTCGTGTGGAGGCCCGTATGGAGGCACGTCTCCGGGATCAGCTATCATCGATATTAGCAGAGATGCACCGCACATGACATGTTCCTCCTTTTGTGCAGCCGTCTACTCGCCCCGATGATGTTGCTAGTTAGGGTAACCATTAGATTTGACGCTGTATTATATTACTTTTGACTTTACATAATCAATTGATATAACACCATTAGAGATCAATTGTCTTACGGTATTATGTCTACGACGGATGTGTCTAGACTTACCGTTATACATATTACTTTGTGCTCTCCCTATAGTAGCTTGACTATCATAGTGAATCATCACAGGAGGCACTGGCTTTTTCCAGCATGGAATATCTTCTAAGAAATTACGAAGACACTCAGCTTCTTCCCCAGCTTTATCAAAAGCTATAAACTCAGATTCCATGGTGGATCAAGCTATACAAGTCTGCTTAGTGGATTTCCATGATACTGCTGTTTGATAAATGGTTTTATCATGATTTTGATGATTTTGATTTTACACCAAAACAATGTTTTTAAAGGTTGTCCAAATACTCCTAAATGATTTAAAATGATTTTAATATTTTTCGGAGTATTTCCTCAAGTTTATTTTCGATACAAAATTGGACATTACATTTAATGTTTTTAAGTCAATGGGTTTTTACATTGAAACTATGTTGTCATAATACTCCCAATTGATCTAAAATGTTTCTACTATTTTTCGGAGTATTTATTGGAATTTATATCGGACAACATTTTTTGTGTAAATGTTTTATTTCTTCAAAACTATATTTCTAATGTTGTCCTAAATACTCCCGATCGGTTTAAAATGTTTTTACGAATTTTTCGGAGTATTTCTTGAGGTTTATTTTTGATAAAAATCGGACAACTTGTCATTGAGGAGGTCGACCGTCGACCGCGAACGACCGTGTACACGGGAACAAGTTTCGTGAAATGAAACTTGAGAACTCTCAAAATTGATCGGTCAGAACGGTCGCACATAGGCTCAACCGGTCGAGGTGCCCTTCGACCGATCGCCCTGTGTTAATTTGGTGCTATATGTTTCAAACTTCTATTTCTGTGCGACCGGTCGCCCTATGCTTTGACAGCAAAATTCTAACCGTTGTGCAGCAGACAACCTTTCCCTAAATTGTGGAATTGATTTCTAACAGCTATAATCTTGATTTTAATTGCAATTTTTTTGTAGAAATCAGATTCCAAGAGGAGCCTATCAAGTATCAATCATCTCCTATAAATAGAAGAAGTTTTGAAGCACAACAAAATGAGAGAAAACTACAACACAACAAGATACACTCAAGAATACACTTGTTCTTACATTGTCTTATTTCTTGTTGTAATTTGCCTAGCTATTCACTTTCACATTCTTGAGGTCTAGGCTATTCTTGATTACACTTGCACTCAATTGTATTATTCATTATCGAGTTGTAATCTTGAATTTGTGGTCGTCATTCAAACACAAGATATCCTTGTGAGTGTTCTTGTGGTAAGAACACACTTGGGTGAACTAGGTGTTAGGTGTAAGAAAATTGTGGTAATCTTCTTGTTGAGGTGTTGAAGAGTGTGGTGCTCTTCAAGGGTGAAGATTGTGGTAATCTTCACAAGGTGCCGTTTGGAGATTGTGGTAATCTTCAAGTGAGATTGTGGTAATCTCAAAGGTGGTGTTGAAGAAGAGTGTGGTGCTCTTCAAGGTGTTGGTGTAAGATTTTGTTGTAATAATTTTGGTAATTATTAATAAAATCTTTTTCTCTTTTCAAATCCATCCCGGATATACTGGGGTGGTAGAGGATTAGGCCCTAGGTGGGTTGAACCTCTTTAAATCGACGTGTGTTGTTTTTATTCCGCACCCTTATTATTGTCTTTGAGCATTCGGTTTTAAAAAGAGGGCGATATCGAAAAGATGGAGATAATCTATTCACCCCCCATCTAGATTATCGTAGCCGCTTGGACTCACAAGTGGTATCAAAGCCAAACTCTTTGGCAAGCTCGTTTCACATCGCGAGTGAAGAGAAACGATCGTCGGCTACGAACGAAGTTCATCTTTCCGGCACCTCCACCACCAAGCCACCTCGGTTTGATTCCAAAAATTTTATATTTTGGAAAGAAAGAATGGAATGCTACTTACAAGGTTGCGGGTTCGACATTTGGAACACCGTCATTAATGGAGAATCCATTCCGATGAAAGATACACCACACACCTCAAAAGGCTTCAAAAAGCTCAATGATGAAGAGAAGAAAATCATCTCTTTAAATGGTAAAGCTCTTAATATTCTACTTTGTTCACTTACCACTTTGGAATTTGATCATGTTGTAGGTATTCAATCGGCACATGAAGTATGGCAAAAATTAGAAGCCATCTATGAAGTATATGCAAATGAAAGGAGCAACTCAAAAGCATCTACTTCACAAATGGATACAACATCAAATCCAACAACATGGGATAAGCCTTCTACAACCTCCCATGATGAACAAGTTGAACAATGCCTCATGGGCATCGAAGAAGAAAACGAGGTAAGTTCTAAACCCTCTACTTCTTATGACCATGAATTGCAAAATGAATATAGTGATTTACAAAATGATTATGATGAGCTACAAGATGAATTCCAAAACTTACTTGTTAAATACAAAAATTTGAAAAAGGAATTCATTGTTTTGAAAAATGATAAGGATAGTTTATTTACTTCCTATGAATCACTATCATGTGCTCACACCACCACTCTTGACAAGGTTAGAAACCTTGAGAAAGAAAATAGTACTCTTGTTGAGGATATAAATTGCTTAAAAAATGATTTATCTAAATCCAACTTGAGTACCGATAAGATGACCAATATTGTTGATTGTTGTGATAATTCGAAACTAGAACTTGATCATAAGCCTAAGGGTGTCAATCACATGAAAAGGAATCAAGTCTCTAAGCACGTTGGTCATTATGCTCCTAGAATTATTACATGCTTTTATTGCGGTAAAAAGGGCCATACGGTAAATACTTGTCGGGCTAGAAATAGCTCTAATTATAGTTGGAGACCTAAAAGTCTCAAGACTAATCCTAAAGGACCCAAGCACTTGAGGGCACCACAAAATAATGTCATATTAGGTACCCGAAAATAATGATCGAAGAAAATTTATACCGCCAAGAAGACATCAAATGACCATTTCATTTGATCAAAGAAGGAGAAACTATTTTCGACAAAGCCAATCTCCAAGAAGAGGACATAATCAAAAATGGGAAGAACACAATCCTTGAAATGGCAAAGACATCATCAACAAGATGATTCTCAAAGAATAAGAGATTTCCAACAATGGGAAAGCAACAAACCTTGAAATGGAGCAATCAAAGAAGTCATCATCAACAAAGTGACTTCTCAAGGGGAAGATATCATCAACAATGGGAACGACACAACCCATGGAAATGGCGTAATTGGTAACCCGTATCTCCCTATTTAAATATGCATTTTATTTTGTTATTGTGCATGCTTTTATTTGTGTCTTAATTGCAAAATGAGTTTTCAAATATTTATTTTTTTAATTAAGGTCTTCAATATATATTTGTGCTTTTAAAATATTTTTGAAAAAGAAGACCTTATATGATGTTTTTAAAACTCTTGTGCATTTTTATAGACTAAAGTGTGTTATCATCTCGTATGGATTTTTATGGCATGAGCTTACTTGTGATATCTCTTAGCCTACACTTTTATCATTATGATTTGTGCTAGATTTGTTTTTAGAATTGTGTAGGATTTACATATTTTCACAAATGGCCATTTACGTCATTATTTGTCAAGAAAGGCATAAATTATCGAGGTACGTTTACTTGTGTTACTCTTACTCTTATAGACTCGATATATGTATTGCCATGTGCCTATGTGCTTGTTTTTCATAGTATTTCATACAAGTGCCATTAAGAGGATTTTTAGATTTTTTGAAAGGCACTATTCGATATTTGATTGCACATATTTGACCGTATCAACTCTTGTTCAAATACTTCTCTTAAATAAGGTCTCAACTATATGCTTTCGGATTTTCAAATTTCAAAAGAGACCTTTTGTAGCTTTCTTAAGCTTATTTGAACTTGCATGATTTATTAGACTCTTGATGATCTTCTAAATGCATAGTATGTGTTTATTGCTTCATGGTCTGTATATATAGTGTCTATTTCTACTATGCTCTTATGCAAGATATTTTTGTGATTGATGATTGAGGCATGTTTTTACACTTGGACTATTTTTTCTTGCTTATATAAGCGATGCCGGGAATGAGTTTGTTAAGTTGTGTAGATGAGAAATGAAGTACTCCAAATATTAGTTACCTCAAAATATTTGGATGTAAATGTTCTATTATGAACACCTTAGATCAATTGGATGGCCTATGATGATAGTGATGAAGAAGACAAAAAGGGTATTCCTAACAAACTCGATGACCAAGGCAACATTGGTCGAACTAAGGCGAGGTTAGTAGCTCGAAGGTATTTTCAAGAAGAAGGTAATTAATTTTGTTGTAACATTTGCACTCATAGCACATTTAGTAGCTATTTGCATTTTACTTGCCCATTCTTGTTTTAAAGAAAATTTCAAGCTTTACCAAATGGATGTTAAATCCAAATTTCTAAATGGTTTTATTCAAGAAGAAGTCTATGTAAAACAACCTCCGGGGTTTAAAATTTTTTCTAGGCCAAATGATTATTTTTAAGGCCTTGTATGGTTTAAAACAAGTACCCCGTGTATGGTATGATAGACTTAGCTATTTTTGCTAAATGATTTTACAAAAGGTAAAGTTGATACTACTTTGTTTGTGAAAAAGGGCAATATTGTTTAAACTTGTGCATATTTATGAGAATATTTTTGGTACTACTAATGAATATTTGTGCAAGATATGGTTTTCTAAGTTGATGCAAGGAGTACTTGAAATGAGCATGATTTCTTGCTTGTACTTCAAATCATTCAATGCCAAGTAGATGGTTACATTTCAAAAGAACTCTTGAAGGAGTTAGGCATTGAAGAAGGAAGAATCATTCCAACCTCTATGGCTATCAATGAAGAGATTGACAAAGGTTGAGAAAGGCATGTCGGTTGACAAACAAATTCGAGGTATGTCTTCTTGTATTATTCCTATAGACTCGACATTCCATATGCCTTATGTCTATATGCTCGATTTCAAAAACTATCCCAACGAATCTCATTAAAGTGCCATTAAAAGAAATTTTCAAATATTTGAAAGGCACTTCTTCTTATGACTTGTTGTATCCAAAGCTTTAAAACGTTCTTATTTTTTTCAGGATAACAAGTTTGATATCTATTATACGGTTATTCGTATTCAAAATTTGGTTCGTCATAATCGAACTAAACATATTGAGATTCGATATATTTTTTAAGGGATTGTGATTTTTAACAAAAAAAACTTGAGATGTGTTTAATTCCGTCTCAAGGATAACTCGCGGACTTTTTAAATCGCCCACCGCCGAGTAGTTTACCTCATTTCGAGCTTGATTATAACATAATGTATATTGAATGAGGTCTACGTTTGCATTTTGCACGTTTTAAAACTTAGGGGCGAAAAATCGGATTTTGGATAAAACTTGGATTTTTCAAAATGTAACCATAATACATGCCAGTGCGCGGCGGGCCGACCGTCGCCCACTAGCTCGACCGGTCGCCCATGCCCTGGACCGGTCGCCCTGGATGATTTTTTGGCTAAAAATAGTTCTGTTTCCAGACTTCGCCATTTTGGCTTATTTTGTCCATTTTTCGTCCCCTTCGCAAATTGCACACAAATTTCACTCCAAATCTGTTTTATTGCATACATTTTATATTTTGAGGATTATCTAGCTCGGTTATCATCATCATTGCTCGACTTTACCGATTGAATGGTAAGAATTTCACTATCTTTAGCTCAATTAGGTTGAACCCTTGAGTTTGTGGCTTATATGTATTTTTCTTGATGTAATTCATATATGTTTGTGATGAGCTTATTGATTATTGATGAATGATATTTGTTATATTGTATTTGGTGATGAAAAACTTGGCTTGATTTCATTTACAAGGGCTATATATAACTTTTTCTATTTTTGACGCCCGCCAAGTGTTCGATAAAACGTTTCAATGAAAAATTCATCACCTACATGACTCTCTCGATTTCAAAAGTCTCATATATTTATAGAGATCATGTTTTTGCAAATCAAATGATTTTTCATAAGCTTCACTATTCAAATAGCTCGATACATCGGTTTTGTTGCACACTTTGATATGAATATATGATGTATTTATCGTGCTAACATTCTTTTTGATGATTCCAAAGGGGGAGAAACATGTGGAGAAACAGGTTATAAGCTCTTTAGCTCATAAAAGCTAAGATATGCTTAATGAAAAGAAGCTATAAGCTATGGCTTCATAAAGCCATAAGTTGTGGATCATATTTAGTCCACTTGGTGCATTTCGGTTATGTATGAATCATGGTCCATTAGTTGTAGTATGGACTTATATACGGTTCTAATGATGTATCTTTGACAGGGGGAGCTTTTAAGTTATTGATACTTAAGCTCAATATCGAAAAGCTAATATTTTAGCTTATGTTTAAGTTGCTTCTATATAACTCTTGTTGTGCATGTTGATAGGGGGAGCATTTGCTATATGTGTTTGAATATCTCTACTCCCATCCTTGTGTTTTTATGTTGTCGCTCACAACGGATAGTTCTCTTTAACCTAGGTAAAATTGTTTTGTTTTCAAAATCGACCTCGTTAAAATTGTTTTGGTTTGTAATCATCAAAAAGGGGAGATTGTTTGATAAATGGTTTTATCATGATTTTGATGATTTTGATTTTACACCAAAACAATGTTTTTAAAGGTTGTCCAAATACTCCTAAATGATTTAAAATGATTTTAATATTTTTCGGAGTATTTCCTCAAGTTTATTTTCGATACAAAATTGGACATTACATTTAATGTTTTTAAGTCAATGGGTTTTTACATTGAAACTATGTTGTCCTAATACTCCCAATTGATCTAAAATGTTTCTACTATTTTTCGGAGTATTTATTGGAATTTATATCGGACAACATTTTTTGTGTAAATGTTTTATTTCTTCAAAACTATATTTCTAATGTTGTCCTAAATACTCCCGATCGGTTTAAAATGTTTTTACGAATTTTTCGGAGTATTTCTTGAGGTTTATTTTTGATAAAAACCGGACAACTTGTCATTGAGGAGGTCGACCGGCGAACGACCGGTACCTGAGAACAAGTTTCGTGAAACAGAAACTTGAGAACTCTCAAAATTGATCAGTGCAACCGGTCGCACATAGGCTCAACCGGTCGAGGTGCCCTTCGACCGGTCGCCCTGTGTTAATTTGGTGCTATATGTTTCAAACTTCTATTTACGTGACGGTCGCCCTATGCTTTGACAAAGAAAATTCTAATCGTTGTGCGGCCAACAACCTTTCCTAAATTGTGGAATTGATTTCTAACACTATAATCTTGATTTTAATTGCAATTTTTTTGTAGAAATCAGATTCCAAGAGGAGCCTATCAAGTATCAATCATCTCCTATAAATAGAAGAAGTTTTGAAGCACAACAAAATGAGAGAAAACTACAACACAACAAGATACACTCAAGAATACACTTGTTCTTACATTGTCTTATTTCTTGTTGTAATTTGCCTAGCTATTCACTTTCACATTCTTGAGGTCTAGGCTATTCTTGATTACACTTGCACTCAATTGTATTATTCATTATCGAGTTGTAATCTTGAATTTGTGGTCGTCATTCAAACACAAGATATCCTTGTGAGTGTTCTTGTGGTAAGAACACACTTGGGTGAACTAGGTGTTAGGTGTAAGAAGATTGTGGTAATCTTCTTGTTGAGGTGTTGAAGAGTGTGGTGCTCTTCAAGGGTGAAGATTGTGGTAATCTTCACAAGGTGCCGTTTGGAGATTGTGGTAATCTTCAAGTGAGATTGTGGTAATCTCAAAGGTGGTGTTGAAGAAGAGTGTGGTGCTCTTCAAGGTGTTGGTGTAAGATTTTGTTGTAATACTTTTGGTAATTATTAATAAAATCTTTTTCTCTTTTCGAAATCCATCCCGGATATACTGGGGTGGTAGAGGATTAGGCCCTAGGTGGGTTGAACCTCTTTAAATCGACGTGTGTTGTTTTTATTCCGCCTTATTATTGTCTTTGAGCATTCGGTTTTAAAAAGAGGGCGATATCGAAAAGATGGAGATAATCTATTCACCCCCCCTCTAGATTATCGTAGCCGCTTGGACTCACAACTGCTCCTCCTCCAATAGTAAATATATATCCACTAGTGGAGTAGGAGTCCTTTGAATCTGAAATCCAGCTAGCATCACTATACCCTTCAAGTACTGGAGGGTATTTCGAGTAGTGTATTCTATAACTCAGGGTGTATTTTAGATATCTTAGTACCCTAGTTAGTGCTTTCCAATGCTCTTGGCTTGGATTGCTTGTATACCTACTCAACTTGTTTACAGGATAGGCAAGATCTGGACGTGTATAGTTTGTAATGTACATCAAACTTCGTATCACCTTTGAGTATTCCAACTGAGCTACTGGTTCAGCTTTATTTACTACCAGATTTATGCTCAAATAAATGGGCGTTTTGCATGGTGAACCATCAAAAGCATGGAACATCTTGAGCACTTTCTCCACATAGTGGGATTGTGTCAAGCTAATTCCTTCAGATGTTTTGCCAATTTTGATTCCGAGAATCATATCAGCAATTCCCATGTCTTTCATGTCAAAATTTCTTTTTAACATTTTCTTAGTGTCCATGATTATGTCATGACTACTACCCATTATTAACATATCGCTACGTATAGACAAACTATGACAAATGCATTTGACATGCCTTTAACATAAACACACTTGTCACATTCGTTGATTTTAAAGCCATTTGACAACATCGTTGTGTCAAATTTAAGATGCCACTTTGTTTCGGAGCTTGTTTAAGTCCATACAAATGATCTTATCAATTTGCACACCTTTTTCTCTTGACCAGTGCTACAAATCCTTCAGGTTGTTCCATATATATTTCTTCTTCCAATTCACCATTTAAAAACGCAGTTTTACATCCATTTGGTGAATCTCGAGATTGTGCAAAGCAACAATCGCAATAAGCACTCGAATGGATGCAATTCTTGATACAGTGAATATGTGTCGAAGAAATCACTTCCTTCTTTTTGTTTGAAGCTTTTAGCCACTAACCCGTCTTTATATTTATCAATAGTTCCATCTCCTTATATTTCTCTTTTAATATCCATTTACACCCTAAAGGTTTACTACCCGCAGGAGATCAAACCAACTCCCGGTATGATTTTGTAAAATGGATTCTATTTCACTATTGATGGCTTCTTTCCGGAGCGAGCATCCGGACTAGACAGAGCCTCTTTAACAAAGATTTCTGGCTCACCGTCTAATAAGTGACAAAATCGACCAAATGATGTAGCGCTTTTAGTCCTTTTACTTCGTCTTGGTTCTTCATTCTCTTGTGAAGAACTACTTACTTTCTCATAAGTTCTTTTGTTAGAACTTATTCCAACCCTTTCTTTACAAGGATATACATTTTAAGGTATTTATAAGATGGCTTATGATTTTTCCACAATTCATAAGGTGTCTTATTTTTCGCTTTAAGTGGGATTTTATTTAAAATGTGGTTTGCTGTCAAAACAGCTTCCCCCCACATGTTCTGAGGTAGTCCAGAACTAATCAACATGGCATTCATCATTTCTTTTAAAGTTCGATTTTTTCGTTCAGCAATGCCATTAGATTGTGGTGAATATGGTGCAGTAGTTTGATGAATTATTCTCCACGGGTTACATAATTCTTCAAAAGGTGCAACATATTCTCCACCTCTATCACTCCGAATTATTTTAATCCGGCTCCCAAGTTGATTTTCAACCTCATTTTTATAATTTTTGAAAGCTTCCAACGCTTCATCTTTGCTTCTTAATAAATATAAGTAGCAAAATCTTGTGCAATCATCAATAAAAGTGATGAAGTATTTTTTACCACCTCTAGTTTGCACAAATTTCAGATCACATATATCAGTATGTATCAATTCTAGAGGTCTTGTATTTCTTTCCACGAATGAAAAGGTAACTTAGCCATTTTAGCTTCAATACAGATTTCACATCTCTTTTGAGAATCAATTTTTGAAGTTGGAAGTAATTCCAAGTTCATTAATCTTTTTATAGCATTTAGATTAACATGGCCTAATCTAACATGCCACAAATCGTAATACTCAAGCATATAAACAAGTAGGCTCAATTTTATTGCTTTGCTGAATCGGTTACACGGAACTCGCCATTACATTCATTTTGAACAGTCAAATTGTTATACGGATAACCTTTTCCTAGAACCTGTCAAACTTAGTTAAAATAAACTTTTCATACTCAAACATAAGTCTAAAACCATGGTTTACAAGAAGAGATCCTGACACTAGATTCTTCCGGATTTACGGGACATAAAGAACATCCTTCGTAAGCGGCTCTTTCCGTGAGCTTGAAACCACGTTGCCAAAACCTCGCAACATCGAAGAAGAAGAATTACCCATATTAAGTTTTCTGTACAAGGGGTGTAGGTAGAGAACGATCCTTGTCGTAAACGGACATGTCGAGTGGCCCCCGTGTCAATATACCACTCCCTTGGATTATCCACAAGGTTTGCCTCAAAAACCACTGCAGATAGATCCATATCAGTCAGCTCTTGGATCATACCACTGTGCTCAACCACATTAGCATTAGGATGTCTATATTTTGGTTTTTTAGGAAGCCGACTGTCCTTAGCCATGTGGTTGGGCTTTCCACAATTGTGATAATTTCCTGTAAACGCCTTTTTGTTTACAAGCTTCTTTCCCTTGTAGTTGTTGTTGTTATTGTCACGTTTCCTTTTGCTGCTGTTACTAGAACTGCCATGTTCTAGCAAATTCGCCTTTGCATCAATAGCACCCTTTTCAAACCTTGAATCTAATTTGCGATTACCTTCCTCAATTCGTAAACGCATAATTAAATCTTCAAGATTTATTTCTTTTTGCTTGTGCTTCAAATAATTTTTGAAGTCTTTCCATCCAGGTGGCAACATTTCAATCATGCACGCCACTTGGAAAACTTCATCCAATTGCATTCCTTCTGCATGAATATCGTCCATAATTAACTGCAATTCTTGAGCTTGATCCATGACAGTTCTAGAATCCACCATTTTGAAATCTAGAAACCTGCCAACCACGAACTTCTTGGAACCAGCGTCCTCAGTTCGGTACTTCTTATCCAAAGAATCCCAGAGCTCTTTGGAAGATTTCACTTCACTATACACATTGTATAGCGAGTCAGACAGTCCATTTAAGACGTAGTTGCGGCACAGAAAGTCACCCTGGCCCCAAGCATCAAAGGCAACACGTTTTTCATTGTTGGTTTCATTTTCTTCCACCACCGGTGATCCTCCTTCGAACTTAGCGAGCTCGGCGTAGTCGATAAAAAAAGATCTTGGATTTCCATCTTTTGAAATCAAGACTTAAAATTTTTCTCGGCTTCTCGTGAAGCAGGAGCAAAGAGGAACATTCACCCTTGAAGTAGACGCCATCGTTTACAGAAACAAAAAATCTGTTTATCTTGCGTTGTTGAAAATTTTGGTGTTTATTTCTGTAAACTGGATTACAACGAAACCTATCTATTACAAAGAATGAAAATTTGCTGAAAAGCTGAGGCGAGTTAACACTCTATCCGCAAGATAAACACGTCCCATATAAGTGCTGACGGAACGGACGTGTTATCCCCAAAGATACAATAGCTTCGTCCTTGTAATAGTAGCACTGCAAATTACAAGGCACCTTTCGAACTGAAATGTGCAAAACTGAGTACACTATGCAAATACAAGAAAGAAAATGAGTATGAAAGTGTGTAATCAACAACAACAATGCTCCTATTTATAGGACTTTCAACCAGGTCTTGGGGTCTCTTTATCGCAGGCGAACTCGGAGATAATGGGTTGTAACCTCCGGGTAGTGGGCACTCCTTCAATGACCACTATGTCAGAATCTTCCAAGTAGTGGGCGAGTGGTGTTGTTCCATTATAAAAGTGTAGTTTCACTTTTAAGTTGCAACTTTATTTGTTTTTATTCTCCAAAAAATAAACAACAAATGTTTTCTCAGGCAACGGGGCACGGGACACGGCACGGGCACGGCATGGGCTCGGGCTCGGGCTCGACCCCTCGGCCCACGGCCACGGCCCGGCGGCGCGGCCAGCGTGGCGTGCGTGCGCCGCGCGCGTGGCCTTGCCCACCACACCTCACATGTGTATAGTTATTTCATCTTGCACACTCTTATACACCCACTTACTTATATATTGAATAAAATTAATATTTTATTCCCATGTGGGATGGTGTCTTTTCACCTTCCCATCATCCATTGTGGATTGTATTTCTCACTCACCACTAAATGGTTTTGAGAAGTTAAATATACCACACTCATCTACTCGAAACGTAGAATTTTATTTTAATATTTAATTCCTCCAAAATTAAATAATTAGTCACTAAAAAATTGGTCAAAGTTAGGTATCAACCATTACTTCTCAAACCAATTTCCAACATTTTTTTCTTTATGTACACTTGCATATTCACACACACATACACTACACACACATTCACACACTCTTCACACAAACAAGCACACTGCACACACTTCACACACACAGTGCTCAGTTTTCGCATACACTACACACACACAGTGCACATTGCACACACACAACACACACTACACAAACATTGCATGCACTCTCTCTCTCTCTCTCTCTCTCTCTCTCTATGTTAGGCACATATTCACACAATTTCTCTCTTACACACATATTCACACATAATAAAATTTATATATTTCATATTTTATAATTATTGTATAAAATTATATTTATATATAAAAAATAGTAATATTGTATCTTTTATTTTTATTTATTAAATTCCAATTAAAGAAATGTTTTGAGCTTATAAAAAAAATTCGTCAAAATTTTGTGTCACGCCCCAAACGGGACGCGATGGACGATTCACAACTTAAATACAAATGGACTAACATTCCGGACAATACCAATGAGAACCCAATAAGACAGAGTCTAAATAGCAATGAAATAAATAATGATACAAGTTATCACTTAATGTCTACATTCCAACATCCAAATTACATCCCGAAATTCAACAAGGTAGTAACTTAAAGTCAAGGGATCATATGCCCTCAATTACAAACCCGAATTGATTAGGATACAAGAGTCCAACAACAACATAATAAGAAAATAGTCCGATCAACAACAAGATGCATAAATCCAACAAGCGTAGTACAATGTCTCAATCGAGAGCGATTCAAAGATCCCCAAATAAATCCTCATCTAAGGTTAGAAAACAAAGTGGATGAGACAAAAATCTCGGTGGATGGGGTGATCGGTAATGCGAGTGTGGCGTAATATAGTTAATGTGAGAAAACAAAGCTTATACGAAAACGCGTGAGTATGATGCATGGTTTCACACACACATTCACAAGCGTCGTGATAAATTATTTAAATAATATATTTAGAGTTTAAGAAAATGATTCGTGGTCACACAGCACTATGTGATACATCAAAGACAAGTAGGATTGCGTGCGGAAGTGTAACGCCAATCCTATGCAAGGCAATTAATGGTTGCGTGCGGACTTGTAGCGCCAACCAATGCAAAACAGTAGTAAGCGGTTGCGTGCGGGAATGTAACGCCAACCAAAACAGACGATAACTCCGGAATCGTGTGGATCGGACAGCGATTCCTTCGTTCTTCCTTGTATCTCCCCGATCGGATGGTCCAAGACCGCACCTTATCGCTCCGTAGGCAAAGACAAAATCCCGGTAGAGCCGGGCGAGGCTCGGATCTGTCATAATCATGATTATACCTCGATTACGACCCGCTTCCCTTGGACAAACTCCGTCCCTCGCCTTGCGGGATTAGGGCGATGGGGCCTAAAGAGTGGAATAGCAGCCGAGCTGCCCGGTTCCATCCCCGACGTATCCATTCCGATGTGAGCTCGACACACCAAGTTGACTCAGCAGAAGTAATTACAATTACAGCATCAACCAGTGCAAATGAGTATTATTGATTCAGGAAGCGATTTAGGAGCAATTTTTGAACAACGCGAGTGGCAATTATGGCGTTGGTGGAGTATTTGGATGAAGATGATTATCGGAAGGATAAGCAACCTTCGATATCTTGAAAGATTAGGTGGAACATAAGTCCCGTCATAGATTCCAAAATCGCAAGACGAGGAAGTCGCTCCGCGATCGGGTATTAATCGGTCAAATTGATCCGATAAGTCAGGGTTTTTGGAAAAGTAAAATACTTAAATTAAATCTCCAAGTCAGAGAGTCCAGGGCGATTTTAGAAAAGAGAAAATAATTTGAGTGAGGTCCTTTATAAAAGGGAAATTGTAATTTAGCCCCGTTTTGTAAAAACTAACACTTTTGGGGTTAAAAATTGAATAATTAAATATCCCGACCTTGAAAAATTATGAGGTCAGTTCCTAAATTCTCCAAATTGTCCAGAGATTCAGATTTTAAAAGCTTTGGGGTCGAGTTTTTGTAAAAATCTCACATTGGCCCCAAATTTGTAAAAATTGCCAATTCGGACCTTAAGTTTTAAAAATTCGGAACCCACAAACCGGAAGGGATTTTAATGTGGTTCCAGTTGGAAAATGTCACTAAGGTTATTAGGATATTGAAACAAAAGCAGTTTTTAAAAACAATATGTGTAGGTCCCTCAATTTTTGAAAATATCATTTTTGTCCCATTTTAAAATAATTGCCTTTAAGGCTTTTAGGGATCCAATTATTATGAAATTTGAACCTTGGGTCCAAAATACAATTAAGTTATAGTTAAGTTAGTATTCCCAGGTGCATGGATTGCATAAGTCCTGGAAATTTCATTTGGGTCCTCAAGTTTAATATTTTTCACATTAGTCCCTCAATTTTAGTAAAATTGTTTTCCAAGCCCTAACCACTTGGATTTTTGGAATACTTTTAAAATATGGGATTCCCAGTAACTTAAAAGTAAAAATTTCAATTTATAAAGTTTAGGTCTGGTACAGTTTTAAAATTGCAAAGTAGCCCTTAAACTTTCAAAATTTTACAATCTAGTCCTTGGGCTTTTAAAGGTTGATTTTATTTATCTTAAAACTCTTAAAACATTATTAAAATGTCCAAAAATCATTTTTGAACCTGAGTACATTCCCAAATTTCGAATTTTGCAGAGGGGTCCTTTAACTTTTATTTTCTTGCAAGTTAGTCCACCAACTTTCCATTTTTGCATTTTTAAGTCCAAAATTGAAATTTAATCAATTATGCTCGACTTTTCCAGGTTATAAGTCATCCAAATCATAGATTTTAAAGATCATACACATGCATGTCCAACACATACAAGAATTCATCAATTAAAGCATTAAAGTGTACATGCATGCACCTAAAATTCAATAAATAGTAATTTTAAGCAACTCTTGAGAATTTTTATGATTTGATATATATAAAATTGACATGCAATACATAGATTATATATATCTCAAGGCTCATGATCAAATTTTCTACATGCATTTTAATAAAACACCTAAAAGTTGGAAAAATAATTTTCCACCCACCTTAATTTTGGAAATTGTGAAATAAAGGGATAATTTCACAATTTTGAGTGAGGCTTCTTAGGTCAGCCCCTAAGTCAAGAAAATATCAAAATTTGGAGTTAGAAAAATGAGAGAAAAATTAAGGAGAAAAGAAGGAAATAAGGAGATGAAAAGGACTACACTTTACCTTGTGTAGTAGATATTTGGAGACTAGTTGAAGCTCAAAATTTGGAAATTTGGCTCAACTCCAAAAATCTCCTAAGGTCAGCCCCTATTTCTCAAAAATGAAAAAGGGGTGTTAAAATTTGAAAAAAAATAGGAAGAGTAGGAAAGAAGGGGTCTAGTACATAATTCTTACCTTGTAGTCAAATTTTCTCAACTATTTCTTCTTCAAGCTTGAGGTCCTTCTTCAAAATATTGTCAAGCTCTAACCTTCAAAGTCTTCTAAATGTACCTCCAAAACCAAATTTAAACTTAAGTTAAAAGGTGGAAGAGATGAACAATGTGATATCCAAAAATGGATTGAAGCTAAAATTTCTTACCTTGTAGTATAGTGGTTCGATTTTTATGATGTATGAGGAGGAAAATGTTGAATTTTTTTCTAAGTATGGAAGAAGAAAGTAAAGAAAGAAGAGTAGAGATGTTGGGAGTTTTTAGAGAGAAGGAGGAGAAGGCTTTGAGTATTAGAATGTGTTGATGAGAAATGAGATGAAAATTTGATGAAAAAATGCCATAATGGCCGTGTAGTATGAGAGAGAGGGAGAGGAAATTTTGATCAAATTGTGTCTTGTAATTTGTCTCTTGCATGGAGACAAAAATGCAAGTCAAAGTGTGGGTCAATTTGAATTTGAGAGGAATAAGAAGAATGTTGGTTAAGTGGGAATAAGTTGGGAAAATAGTAATAAAGAATTGGTGTATAAGATGATGTGTATAATGTTTGAATTAATGATATAATTATACACAAGATGACTAATATATGGTGTATGTGTACAAGAGTTGGATGATATTTTTATCCCAAAATATCCATCATGGCCGTCCACTATGAGGGTAAAATGGTAATTCCATATATTTTTTTTTGTCCCAATTTTGATGATAATAGATGAAATATATCAATCTCCAAAATAATTAGTGATTCCCTTGATCACTTGTAAGTCTCATGATCACTTAAACTAAATTAAAGTCTTAATTCTATAAGGTAAAAATCTCTAAAATAAATAGTCTCTTAAAATTCTAAGGTGACTAATAAATACAAAAATAGTAATAATGATCAATCAAGTGATCATAAATGAGGAATAGAATTAATGATGATCTTGATCACAAGTAATTAAATAAAATGAAATAAAATACAAAATGTATATATTATTAATAATTACCCGTCAAAATGACGCGGTAAAATAGTCGATCAAAAGCTTAAACAACAATAAGGTTCAACTAATAGCTTCGGAAAAATCGGGGCTTCACATCCTCCTCCTTAAAAGAATTTGGTCCCCAAATTCTCTTGAAATAGTTCGGATATTGATTCCTTATGTCATCTTCCATTTCCCACGTTGCGTCTTCATCCCTTTGTGGTTACGCCACACCACTTTAACCATCGGAATTTCTCTCTTACGCAACCTGTCAGATCTATTTGATCGATGATCCCGATTGGCCTCTCGGTGTAGGATAGATTTTCCATTAGAGGAGGAGTATCTCGGGTGATGATATGCTCGGGATCCGGTTGATACTTCTTCGATCTCAAACGTGGAATACATCGTGCATTCCTGCATATGGTGCTGGTAACTCGAGTCTGTAGGCTAGCTTCTCGATCCTCTGTAAAATCTTGTAAGGTCCAACATATCTCGGACTTAACTTGCCTCCTTTCTTCGGACTGATTAATCCTTTCCGTGGTGAGAGTCTAAGAAATACTTCATCACCGACTTCAAATTCCAAATCCTTTCTTCTCTTGTCCGCGCAACTCTTTTGGCGACTCTGAGCTGTGCGAATCCGCTCCTTGATCAGCTTGACCTTCTCCATGGCCTCCTGAACTAAGTCGATCTTTGGAATCGAGGGCGACTTTTGTTTCTCTTTCGGAGTCCATTGGTCATCAATCTCCCAGTGTAGTGGGGATCTACATTTTCGCCCATACAAAGCCTCGTAAGGTGCCATCCCAATCGTGGCACGATAATCATTATTGTAGGCGAATTCGGCTAATGGTAAGTGCGAATCCCAACTTCCTTGAAAATCCAGTGCGGCTCGCAACATATCTTCAAGGGTTTGAATTGTTCTCTCGACCGTCCATCGGTTTGTGGATGTCTTCTTTGTCTTTGAAACTTAGTGAGGTACCTAATTCCTCGTGTAAGCACTTCCAAAATCTGAGACAAACCTCGGGTCTCATCGGATACTATATCGATTGGTACTCTATGCGATCGAATAATTTCTGGATATAAATGCAGCAAGTTTACGCAAGCTATCGGTTTTCTTGATGGGTAAAAATGTGCGATTTCGTGAGTCGGTCTACAACGACCCGGAATAGCGTCCTGGCCTCTTCGGTCCTTGGTAGATCCGTCACGAAGTCCATTGTTATATGTTCCCATTTCCACTCGAAATTCTCAACGGTTGTAGTAAACCGGATGGTCGTTGGTGTTCGCTTTTACTCGTTGACAAGTCAAACATCTCGCAACGAACTCCGCTTACCTGGTTCTTCGAGTTTACCCACCAATAACTTCGTTTCAAATCTTTATACATCTTGTTTCCTCCAGGATGTATAGTGTATTTTGAACGGTGTGCCTCTGTTAGGATTTTATTCCTAATCTGCTTCGTCATTTGGTACACACACTCGATTCCGAATCGATAACTCCATCTTCGAAAAATACCGAGAATTCGATCTTTCTCCTTTAAGTATCTTCTCTTTGATTTTTTGAAGATGTGTATCTTTTTCTTGTGCTTCTTTGATCTCACTCAAGAGATTGGGTGTAACTCGAAATGTTAGCACATGATATCCGAGTATTGGTTCTCGTCGATTCCAATTGCTCGGCTCCTTTAATGATTCCCACTCTCGAATCATAAGTCCGCTAAGCTCGCCTTTACGCTTGAGCGTGCGCTACGACGTTAGCTTTTCCGGATGGTATTGAATATCAAAGTGATAGTCCTCAATCAACTCCATCCATCTCCGTTGCCTCGAGGTTGAGATCTTTCTGGGAGAATAGATACTTCAAGCTCTTATGATCCGTGAAAACCGTGAATGTTGCTCCGTAGAGATAGTGTCTCCATTTCTTCAACGCGAAAACTATCGCCGCCAATTCCAGTCATGCGTTGGGTAATTGGCCTCATACGGCTTGAGCTTTCGTGATGCATAAGCGATAACCTTTCCTTCCCCGCATGAGCACGCTCCTAGTCCTTCTTTTGATGCATCACTGTAGACGACAAAGTTTTTGTTCCCTTTGGAAGGGCTAAGACCGGAGTCGTAGTAAGTCGTTTCTTGACTCTTGAAACTCGTCTCGCACTTGTCGTTCCACTCAAACTTGACTTGCTTCCCGGGTTAGTCGAGTGAGTGGTCCGGCTATCTTAGAGAAGTCCTGGATAAATCTTCGATAATATCCACTAGTCCTAGAAAACTCCTGATTTCCGTTACGGACTCGGGTTGTTTCCATTCAACCACCGTCTGTACCTTCGAAGGATCTACAATCCCGTCTTAGGATACTATATGTCCCAAGAATGCGACTTCACTAAGCCAAAATTCGCACTTGATGAATTTAGCATACATCTTATGCTCTCGTAGTGTCTCTAAAACGATTTTCAGTGACGTTCGTGCTCTTCTCTAGACTTAAAGTATACAAGTATGTCATCAATGAATATCACTACGAATTGATCCAAATAAGGTTGGAAGACTCGATGCATCGGTCCATAAATGCTTTTTGCTGGTGCATTCGTCAGACCGAAAGGCATTACTACAAACTCGTAGTGTCCATATCGGGTTTGAAATGCAGTTTTGGAAATGTCTCCTTCATGGATCTTCAGTTGGTAATATCCTTGTTGTAAATCAAACTTCGAGTACACCGTTGCTCCTTGAAGTTGATCAAATAGTTCGTCTATCCTCGGGAGGGGATATTTGTTCTTGATGGTCACACTATTAAGTCCACGATAATCTATACATAGTCTTAATGTGCCATCCTTCTTTTTGACGAACAGCACAGGTGCTCCCCACGGAGACGTACTCGGTCGGATAAATCCCACATCCATCAGTTTTTGTAATTGCGTTTTCAACTCTTGTAACTCAAGAGGAGCCATTCTATACGGTGTTCTGGCAATCGGGGCAGTCCCTGGCAACACCTCGATGGTGAACTCGACTTCCCTATCCGGAGGGACAGTGGTGAGTTCTTGTGGAAATACGTCCGTATATGCTGATACTATAGGTACTTGGTTGATTTGTATCTCAACCTTGGGTTTGTTAATTACAAACGCCAAATACCCCTGAGCCCCTCGAGTGATCGCCCTTCTCGCTTTCATTGCTGAAATGATTGGGGCAATCTTAACTCGTGCCCTTCCCGAAATCTCCACTTCGGGTTTTCCGGGTTCACATAGCTTAATGGACTTGTTATGGCAGTCCATTTGTGCATGGTGTGCAGATAACCAGTTCATTCCCAATATTACGTCGTATTCGGATATAGGTAACAAGATCAAATCGGCAGAAAAGTTTACCTCAGCAATCTTAACTTCGCATGCATTATAGATAATATCTGTTATCTGACTCGCACCCATAGGAGTTGACACTTCTAAGCATATAGGCATATGTTCCATGCATGCATGCAGTTTGTGTACAAAATGCGGTGCAACAAATGAATGCGTTGATCTAGGGTCGAACAATATTTTAGCGTAGTGGTTAGATACTAGAAGCGTACCTTCCACCACGTCTGTTGCCTCCGGAGCCTCTTGTCCGGCTAGTGCAAATGCTCGAGCGGGCATCCTTGCCCGATTACCCTGGCCGTTTCCGCTTCGGGTTGCGTTGGTTTGGATCGGTCATTGTACTTCGGGCAATCTTGCGGTGGTCTTGATTACTACACAAATAAGAAACACCTTCCTTGTTTACGCCAGCAGCTTGTCGGCAGTATGTCCCGGTTTACGGCAATGCGTACATTCCTCGACCCGGCTTTCCTTGTATCTTGGTCTCTTTCCTTTGTCTGTCTGTTAACCGGTCCCTTCAAACTTAGCAAAGGTTTAGACGGTTGTCCCACAGTGGCCTCTTAAAACTGTTCGAGGGCCTACTCTGCTGAATCTGTCCCAATACGGTTGATCCCGACTCGATGCGAGAGAGTCGCTTTTGCGGTGAGTAGGTTGCCGCTCAACTGCCAACAATCTGTTTACTCAAGTTCCGCCAATCCTCGAGTAAACTTGTAAAGCTTATCCTCATCGGTCGATTGTCCCTGAGCATACTTGGATAATCGGTGAAATTCAGACTAATCGAGCCACAATCGAGTTCCTTGCCTTAATCTATGGAATTCATCCCTTGGCAAGTGCTTCCTTCACGACACTGGGAATATACTTGCTCATTGAACTCGGCAAGAAATTTCCCCATGTTCGATTACTCGGTCTGTTCCCATCTCCTTTCAACCCGCCCTCCACCAGTCTCTAGCGGTGATTCCGCATTTAAATACGACTAGTGTGACTCTCTCGTCGTCGGAGTATTGAAGAGCATTGAAGATATTTTCCAACTTCTCTATCCATTCTTCCGCTTTCACATCGTCCGGCTCTCCCAAGAAGGTTGGTGGGTCGAACCGCAGAATCGCTCCAATGTGCGATCGTTCGCCTCTCGGGCGGGTTCGGGAGCACGGGGTTGAGGCTCGCTGTTGCCTCATAAACACCAAGATTTTTCTTTGCAATGCTTGCCGATCATTGTCTCCTACAAAGAGTGGAGGAGGTGGTGGTAATTCCGGAGAGGGTACCCGGTCCCCGGGTACATCGTCGTCTCCTCGTGGAACGCGACGAGGTCTCCCACGTCCTCGATGTTCGCCATTCGTATCTTGGAGCGTTAGTTGCGATTTGCGAGTAAATGAATACAATAATTATTCGCGTAAAGTAAAAAAGATATCGCAGGGGATAGTAACATCAACACAAGACACCGAATAAATGGCAAAAGGCATATCCATTAATATAAAATTGAATACACCAAGTACATCATCGAATACTAAGTCGATACATGGAATCAAAATACATCCGGATCTAGTACAATAATGTAAGGTACAACACTCGGACTACACACTACAACAACAAAAGTACAACCCCGACAATCATGCTAGCTAATCGGTGAGATCGCCATCATCATCGCTCGCAGACTATGTCTATGATCGGGCCGGTCGGGTTGAGCGGCGCCTCACCTCGGGTCAATCCACAAAGTCCAACCACATTGCTCAAAGCCCCGAGCCTCATCGAGTGGAGCAGCCTCCGGCTCTCCAATGTCGATTGGATCCTCCTCGATCCTCCTCGGGATCCTCCTCGGCATCGTACAGGAGTTCGCCTCGGGCGGTGGCAATGGCCGAGCATTTCTTTGCTAAAGCAGCCTCTAGTGCGCGTCCTCGAGTTAGGGCACTGTGTAAGGTCCTCAATGACCGCTATCATCGCTTGATGAGGGTCTCCTCAAGCGATCGGCGATTACGGGATAGACGGGCATCAATCTCCCATTTCTCGCGACCGCCGCCGTCCTCTTCATTTTCTCGCTCATGTTATCCAGGCGCTCCGGATACTCGTATTTGGTCCTCCTCCCGCTCTTATGGTGTTATCGCGTCCTTGATGACATGGTCGATTCGTTCTTCTCATCTTGGCTTATCGCCAAGCGCCGAGTCAGTCTCTGCGCGTTGGCGCTCTTGGGCTAGTTACGTGGTCGTGCGTTCGCTTTCCCGGTGCCAATGAATCATCGGTGCCGGTAATATTCCCCGCCAAAGACGGGCATGGAATACATCCCACCACGTAGCGGCGTCGGCTCCATCCCGATAAAACAAACTAAGGCGGATCACCAAAGGTAGAGGAAAGATAAGAAAGAATAAGGGAGAACGAGTAAGGGAAATCACAAAATCAACTAAGTCAAGACAAGTATGATTATGAATCTCAAAGTATGCATTCTAACTTAGTTCAAATATCAATAAGACGGTTATATGCCAATTTGAAATCGATTTCACACTTAATTAGTCAAGTTGCGGTACTACCCAAAACACAGACCGAGGGTCCTATCCTGGGTCAGCTCGGTGTAAGTTTCCATCTTACTAGCCGAGCTCTGATACCACTCTCTTCTTTGTCACGCCCCAAACGGGACGCGATGGACGATTCACAACTTAAATACAAATGGACTAACATTCCAGACAATACCAATGAGAACCCAATAAGACAGAGTCTAAATAGGAGCGGAAATAAATAACAGATACAAGTTATCACTTAAAGTCTACATTCCAACATCCAAATTACATCCCAAAATTCAACAAGGTAGTAACTTAAAGTCAAGGGATCATATGCCCCTCAATTACAAACCCGAATTGATTAGGATACAAGAGTCCAACAACAACATAATAAGAAAAGAGTCCGATCAACAACAAGATGCGTAAATCCAAAAGCGTAGTACAATGTCTCAATCCGAGCCGATTCAAGATCCCCAAATGAAAATCCTCATCTAAGGTTAGAAAACAAAGCGGGGATGAGACAAAAATCTCAGTGGATGGGGTGATCGGGTAATGCGAGTGTGGCGTAATATAGTTAATGTGAGAAAACAAATATTATCAAACGCGTGAGTATGATGCATGGTTTCACACATTCTAAGCGTCGTGATAAATTATTTAAATAATATATTTACGATTTAAGAAAATTCGTGGTCACACAGGCACTATGTGATACATACGATCAAGACAAGTAGGATTGCGTGCGGAAGTGTAACGCCAATCCTATGCAAGGCAATTAATGGTTGCGTACGGACTTGTAGCGCCAACCAATGCAAAAAGCAGGTGCGGTTTGCGTGCGGGAATGTAACGCCAACCAAAACGGGACGATAACTCCGGAATCGTGTGGATCGAGACAAATGCGATTCCTTCGTTCTTCCTTGTAACTCCCGGTCGGTATGGTCCAAGACCGCACCTTATCGCTCCGTAGGCAAAGACAAAATCCCGATGAGTCAAGAGGCTCGGATCCGTCATAATCATGATTATACCTCGATTACGACCCGCTTCCCTTGGACAAACTCCGTCCCTCGGTTGCGGGATTAGGGCGATGGGGCCTAAGAGTGGAATAGCGGCCGAGCCTTGTTCCATCCCCGACGTATCCATTCCGATTGTGAGCTCGACACACCAAGTTGACTCGGGCGGGAAGTAATTACAATTACAGCGATCAACCAGCAATCAGTATTATTGATTCAGGAAGCGATTTAGGAGCAATTTTTGAACAACGCGAGTGGCAATTATGGCGTTGGTGGAGTATTTGGATGAAGATGATTATCGGAAGGATAAGCAACCTTCGATATCTTGAAAGATTAGGTGGAACATAAGTCCCGTCATAGATTCCAAAATCGCAAGACGAGGAAGTCGTTCCGCGATCGGGTATTAATCGGTCAAATTGATCCGATAAGTCAGGGTTTTTGGAAAAGTAAAATACTTAAATTAAATCTCCAAGTCAGAGAGTCCAGGGCGATTTTAGAAAAAGAGAAAATAATTTGAGTGAGGTCCTTTATAAAAGGGAAATTGTAATTTAGCCCCGTTTTGTAAAAACTAACACTTTTGGGGTTAAAAATTGAATAATTAAATATCCCGACCTTGAAAAATTATGAAGTCAGTTCCTAAATTCTCCAAATTGTCCAGAGATTCAGATTTTAAAAGCTTTGGGGTCGAGTTTTTGTAAAAATCTCACATTGGCCCCAAATTTGTAAAAATTGCCAATTCGGACCTTAAGTTTTAAAAATTCGGAACCCACAAACCGGAAGGGATTTTAATGTGGTTCCAGTTGGAAAATGTCACTAAGGTTAGTAGGATATTGGAACAAAAGCAGTTTTTAAAAACAATATGTGTAGGTCCCTCAATTTTTGAAAATATCATTTTTGTCCCATTTTAAAATAATTGCCTTTAAGGCTTTTAGGGGTCCAATTATTATGAAATTTGAACCTTGGGTCCAAAATACAATTAAGTTATAGTTAAGTTAGTATTCCCAGGTGCATGGATTGCATAAGTCCTGGAAATTTCATTTGGGTCCTCAAGTTTAATATTTTTCACATTAGTCCCTCAATTTTAGTAAATTGTTTTCCAAGCCCTAACCACTTGGATTTTTGGAATACTTTTAAAATATGGGATTCCCAGTAACTTAAAAGTAAAAATTTCAATTTATAAAGTTTAGGTCTGGTACAGTTTTAAAAATTGCAAAGTAGCCCTTAAACTTTCAAAATTTTACAATCTAGTCCTTGGGCTTTTAAAGGTTGATTTTATTTATCTTAAAACTCTTAAAACATTATTAAAATGTCCAAAAATTATTTTTGAACCTGAGTACAGTCCCAAATTTCGAATTTTGCAGAGGGGTCCTTTAACTTTTATTTTCTTGCAAGTTAGTCCACCAACTTTCCATTTTTGCATTTTTAAGTCCAAAATTGAAATTTAATCAATTATGCTCGACTTTTCCAGGTTATAAGTCATCCAAATCATAGATTTTAAAGATCATACACATGCATGTCCAACACATACAAAAATTCATCAATTAAAGCATTAAAGTGTACATGCATGCACCTAAAATTCAATAAATAGTAATTTTAAGCAACTCTTGAGAATTTTTATGATTTGATATATATAAAATTGACATGCAATACATAGATTATATATATCTCAAGGCTCATGATCAAATTTTCTACATGCATTTTAATAAAACACCTAAAAGTTGGAAAAATAATTTTCCACCCACCTTAATTTTGGAAATTGTGAAATAAAGGGATAATTTCACAATTTTGAGTGAGGCTTCTTAGGTCAGCCCCTAAGTCAAGAAAATATCAAAATTTGGAGTTAGAAAAATGAGAGAAAAATTAAGGAGAAAAGAAGGAAATAAGGAGATGAAAAGGACTACACTTTACCTTGTGTAGTAGATATTTGGAGACTAGTTGAAGCTCAAAATTTGGAAATTTGGCTCAACTCCAAAAATCTCCTAAGGTCAGCCCCTATTTCTCAAAAATGAAAAAGGGGTGTTAAAATTTGAAAAAAAATAGGAAGAGTAGGAAAGAAGGGGTCTAGTACATAATTCTTACCTTGTAGTCAAATTTTCTCAACTATTTCTTCTTCAAGCTTGAGGTCCTTCTTCAAAATATTGTCAAGCTCTAACCTTCAAAGTCTTCTAAATGTACCTCCAAAACCAAATTTAAACTTAAGTTAAAAGGTGGAAGAGATGAACAATGTGATATCCAAAAATGGATTGAAGCTAAAATTTCTTACCTTGTAGTATAGTGGTTCGATTTTTATGATGTATGAGGAGGAAAATGTTGAATTTTTTCTAAGTATGGAAGAAGAAAGTAAGAAGAAGAGTAGAGAGATGTAGGGAGTTTTTAGAGAGAAGGAGGAGAAGGCTTTGAGTATTAGAATGTGTTGATGAGAAATGAGATGAAAATTTGATGAAAAAATGCCATAATGGCCGTGTAGTATGAGAGAGAGGGAGAGGAAATTTTGATCAAATTGTGTCTTGTAATTTGTCTCTTGCATGGAGACAAAAATGCAAGTCAAAGTGTGGGTCAATTTGAATTTGAGAGGAATAAGAAGAATGTTGGTTAAGTGGGAATAAGTTGGGGAAAATAGTAATAAAGAATTGGTGTATAAGATGATGTGTATAATGTTTGAATTAATGATATAATTATACACAAGATGACTAATATATGGTGTATGTGTACAAGAGTTGGATGATATTTTTATCCCAAAATATCCATCATGGCCGTCCACTATGAGGGTAAAATGGTAATTCCATATATTTTTTTTTGTCCCAATTTTGATGATAATAGATGAAATATATCAATCTCCAAAATAATTAGTGATTCCCTTGATCACTTGTAAGTCTCATGATCACTTAAACTAAATTAAAGTCTTAATTCTATAAGGTAAAAATCTCTAAAATAAATAGTCTCTTAAAATTCTAAGGTGACTAATAAATACAAAAATAGTAATAATGATCAATCAAGTGATCATAAATGAGGAATAGAATTAATGATGATCATGATCACAAGTAATTAAATAAAATGAAATAAAATACAAAATGTATATATTATTAATAATTACCCGTCAAAATGACGCGGTAAAATAGTCGATCAAAAGCTTAAACAACAATAAGGTTCAACTAATAGCTTCGAAAAATCGGGCTTCACATCCTCCTTCCTTAAAAGAATTTGGTCCCCAAATTCTCTTGAAATAGTTCGGATATTGATTCCTTATGTCATCTTCCATTTCCCACGTTGCGTCTTCATCCCTGGTTGTGGTTCTCGCCACACCACTTTAACCATCGGAATTTCTCTCTTACGCAACTCATGCGTATCTCACGATCGATGATCCTGATTGGCCTCTCGGTGTAGGATAGATTTTCCATTAGAGGAGGAGTATCTCGCGTGATGATATGCTCGGGATCTGGTTGATACTTCTTCAGTCTCGAAACGTGGAATACATCGTGCATTCCTGCATATGGTGCTGGTAACTCGAGTCTGTAGGCTAGCTTCCCGATCCTCTGTAAAATCTTGTAAGGTCCAACATATCTCGGACTTAACTTGACTCCTTTCTTCGGACTGATTAATCCTTTCCGTGGTGAGAGTCTAAGAAATACTTCATCACCGACTTCAAATTCCAAATCCTTTCTTCTCCTTTCCGTGGTGAGAGTCTAATGCTAATGTTATTTTGTTCTTTTTTTTTCCCTTCCAAATGACTAGAGGTAGAGGTAGTAGAAGCAATAGAGGTCGTGGACGAGGAGATGGTTCATCGACATCACGGCAGCAGGCACCGTGTAGGCCTCCACCTCCAGTTGAGGAGGCGATGGACTTGGCTGCTGCTACACAAGGTGCTAGGCATTATGATCTTGGATCTCATGTCAGCCCTTCGATATCTACTTCATCAGCACCTACACCATATGGGGGGCTGACTTTGCCTATTGCTTTTGTACAGGGTCAGAGGTAATATTATTTAATACATGTAACTTCATTTTGTATTTGTTATTTTGTAAATGTTATTAAATACTTGTCCTTTTGCAATGCCCGTTGTTATTAATTTGTAGATTGATGCTCGAGACAACTTCGGGTCACATTATAAAGATCTTCAAGCAGAATATCCATGAAAATAATGGATATTATAACTGGAAGAGCGTGCCAAAAGCAGAAAAAGGAGTACTTCCAGGAGTTCAGGGTAAGTTAAGTAATTTAATATTCATATTAATTGCTGTCGGTTTTCAAGTTACAAATAGTTTTGTGCTTATTGAACACATTGTTAGTGCGGTTTTCTGGTTTAATATTGTATTATTGATTGTATTGGTACATCTTCTTATAATTTTGTTGATCTTTTTGGATGAGTTTGAGTTGTTTTTGTTTAGGTTGTGACTAGACACTGCCTATTTTTAGGGAAAATGTTCCCTGTTTTTTCTAGTTTTCTTCTAGTTGTTTTTGTTATTATTGTGGTGTTTGTTTTGTATTATACGTAGGCATTATCAATTTTTAGGAGAAATATTGTTGAATTTTTCTTAGTATTATTTTAATTTATTGCGTATAACTAATTAATTGCATTTATTATTTGCAGAAACACTACATGTGGGATTCGACCAACAACACATAGATTCACGACATGTTTATGAAGCAGGCCGGGGGCACTATAGAGATATGATATACACATTCAAAAGAAATAGAAACCGCATAAAGCTGAATTGTGTGCCCGAGGATGCTTGGAAGAACTGGCTGGTGTACTGGAGTCAACCAGAGGTCGTTGATCTTCTAAAAAGGCGAGCAACAATAGGTTATCCGAGTTAGGGGGATCTGCTGGCATATGTTGTTCTTGTAACACTGGAGGGTCTCACTCGTACATTGCATATTATAATACTTACGTAAGTAATTTTAGTTTTAATTTTTATTTATTTGAAGTTTTTCTAAAATAATTTTAAGTTATTGTTTAGGTTGACAGGAGAGTAGACATGATATTAAGGCGTACGATACTTTTCTGCATACACATTTGAGGAAAGATGGTACAATTGTCGATAAGAAGTCTAGGAGGGTAGCTGTAAGTATAACTTTAAAATGCTTTAAACTATTAATATATATACATTATGAGTCTTTTGTAATGTAAGTTAATGTTTTTTGCAGAAGGAGGTACAGGCGCGTGTAGCAGCTGCTACACAGAAGGACGGAAAAAAAGGATCCGTAAACATGACACAAATATACCTCAATGTCATTGGGGTAAAGAAGCGATGAGTCTACGACCTTGAGACTCGAGCATCTATGTTTAATAGGATTTGTGGTCCCACCGCCTCCTAGCGCTCCACGATTGATGAGAAGACATGTGACTAAGCATGTCACACAACAAATGACGGCTATGAAAGAACATATGGAGAATAAGTGTGCTCAGTTGCAGTCACATGTAGTCGTATTGGTTGTATGATGATGGAGAAGCACCGCCAGGAGGAAATGCCTCGTACTTGATAATTATGCACCTATTGGACATATGATAGACTTTTGTATTTTATGGTTTTTATTACCTTATGGGTGTATTGTATCAAATACTTGGGATAATTACAAAAAATACTCTACGTTTGACCTTATTACAAAAAAGTCCAGCTAACTTTCCAAATCATGGAAAATACCCCTAATGTTTGATTCTGTAACGACCCAGATTTTTATGTCATAATAAGTGTTTTCTTAATTATGTTATTAGTTTATTTCATTTAATAATAATGGAGAATTGTGAATTTATTAATGATTTTACTTGATAGTTAGTTTATTAAATTACGGATAATAAAAGTGTCTTTTTCATTAAACTGAGGATTCATTTAATTTGGGCCTTATAACAAATCATTGAACTTTTAATTAGTTTTGAGTATTAAATCAAGTCCATATTGTTAGTAAGTTAATAATAAGCCCATGTACTCTAAACCTAGCCCAATTAGAAGTAGGTTAAAACACAGATATAAGACATGTAAAACACACACATTGAGAACACACAGAAAATACATAATACACTATTAGAAAAAAGAGAAGAGAGAAAAAGAAGAAAGAAAAGTGATTTTCCCAATGTGGTTGATTCAATAGAGGCCTGAGAAGAATTTTATTATCCATAAGTTAGTCAGACAAGTAATCTCCTTAGTTTTCACGTAGATTATGTTTGGATTATTGTTATGCATGTAATTTTCATTATGATGATCCCAATGCTTGTCCCATTACCATGTTTGACTATGTTGTGTATGTGATTTTCATTATGCTGATCTCAAGGCTTGCTTCATGTTTGACCATAAGGCTTGTCGCCTTAAATGTTATAGAATTTCATGTATTGGGCTTGCCGCCAACTATGTATGATTTGAGAGTATGCTTTTCTTTGAATGTATGTATTTTCCTAATTAACTGAATGTTGTGTTAATCTAATTGGATATATATGTTTTTTCCCTAACTAAGTGAATGAAGAGTCTCTCAAAACTAACAGGATATTAGGTTTTCATATTAACTAACTGAATGCAGAGCTTTCTCCTAAATAGTTTGGAATAGTTGTCCCTTAATTAGTTGAATGAAGGTTTCCCTTAACTAGTTAATTGAGGAGTTTCCCTTAACTAATTGGATGTAGTTATTTTCATAATTAATTGAATGTAGGGTTATTCCTAATTGATTGAATATAGGGTTTTCCCTAATCAGTTGAATGCATGGTTTGTTCTCAAATTCTCTCAGCTAATGTGATTTAATTATTATGATATGCGCCTATGTTTATTCTCGTATTTAATGATATGTTGCATCACTTAGGTTCATGTATCATTGTTAATGTATGTTTATAACATTTCACGAGCATCCGAACATTAAGTGAAGTCAAGTCATTAAGTATAATGTTTTTCAAAAAAAATGGGTGCACATTGTTCCATGATGCTGGAGTGAGTGAAAAATAGGTGTGGGGACCGCGTTCAATGCCGCTGCGCTAATGTTAATGTTCAAGGAAAAGGGCCTTCAGGCAAAACAAATGGAAATGGGCCTTCGGGCAAAATGTTCACGGGTTCCAAATAACTAGGCCCAGTGCGACCCTGATTAGAACAATGTGTTACCAAGTGAGCTCGCGTCCTAAGAATATTTTATGGAAAGAAAGACAATGTTTTAAGTATGAATGTGAAAGGTTTTTAAGTAAATTAAATGTAAAGTCTGTTTAAGTAATAAAAGTTAAATATATTGCGTTAGGCATGCAATCATGCATAAAGTTACTTGTTGAACTCCTTTAGCTCATTCCACGAATGTTGAAATTTCAGATGAGAATGCTTGAGAGGAAGGAGATGGCGGGGCGCAGTGACTCGAGGAACCCATGTCCTCCGATTTTTCTTAACTTCAAAGTTATGACTTTTAGATAATTAAATATTAAATGACTTCTATTTTCAGTACGAATATTTTTGGACAAGTATTTATTTCAGTTATTAGCATTTAATTCCGCTGCAAAGTTTTCAAACGAAGTAAGATTATTATTATTCCGTATTTTTGAGCATTAAATGTTAAATGACTTCAATTATAATTGCTTATTTTCCGCATTAAAATTCAAGTAAGCTAGAAAGGGCACTACAGATTCAGTGTAAAAATTAATGTGTAAACTGTAATATTTTTATCAATATGACGGGGGGTTTTGAATTTGTTTTTACTTATAAATAGGGTAAATGTTACAAAAAAATAAAATCTCATGGGGTATTTTTTGTAATTTAGAAAGTTAATTGGGTTTTTTTGTAATTAGGTCAAACCTCAATGGTACTTTTTGTAATCAACCCTACATACTTTTATGACTATTATTGCCACGTATGTTTAGTAGAACCCTTTATTGACTACAATTTTAGGTACTTTGTGTAAATGTACGTTATATTTGAATTTGTATTATGTGAACAAGTTTTTAGAGATTTATAAATATGAAAAATGAAAATGAAACCAAATAAAATATACTAAAAAATAAATATTTAGCTATAGATTATATCCGTTAAACGACGGATTGGTCCATCGTTAAATTGCATATAAAAGATTACTTTAACGAAGATTATGTCCATCGTTAAAATTAACAACAAAAATATCATTTTTAAATTACAAAAAAAATATTGATTAACTGGCGACGGAAAAGTCCGCTGTTAAATTTAACGGTGGACACATTTGTCGCTTATCAATTTTTATTTTATCATAAAAAGAGTTTGTTCGACCACCAGTGTACGCGTGGTTTTTTTACAATTTACGACAAATGTAGCCATCTATATATATATATATATGGCTACATCTATCGTAAATTGTATATATATATAATAGCAAAAGTTTGGAATAAAAATTTTCCCACCCATTTTCACATGCTGAATTCAGAAATTGTTTTACTACAAAATTGTAACCATAGATCTTGCAATCTATATTAAATAAAAACATTTATCTGTATGTCTGTAGAAATGTAATTTCTTTACTTAATTCAATATAGGCTGGTACCTTTTGGAATTGTGCAAGAGTTGTGTCGATTTCAAATGAGTGGTGGTACCTTGCATGCACTCATTATACGAAGAAGATGCATCCAACTGTCGATAATTTCTATTGTGTAAAGTGTGGTTCGTTGTTTCTAACAGGGGTTTTGAGTTAATATTATTTAGATTAGATTTAGATTTAGATTAAATAATAAAAAATAAACATAGAATATATAATTTAAATAAAGAGTGATACTTCAAGATATTCCTTCCTCAAATTTGTGCATGACTTCCCAATTAAATTTTCACAATCGCTACCCCAACAAAGTAAAGTGGCGCTAGCATTTTCATCAACAACTTGAACATGTATCATATACCTGCTCAACCAAAGTTCGAAAAACAATGTTAAAAACAATTAAAACAATTCTTAATGTAATTTAAATTTATTTTTTAAAATGTTTTTAAAATTTGCTTGAATAGTTAATGTTGTATTTTGTATGAAAAATTGTAGCCGGCGAAGAGCTACCTGAGGAACTATATTGTCTGATCGGAAAAAAGATTCTTTTTAATGTTCAGATAAAATCTGAAAAACTCTATAATTACTCCTAATCTTTTCCATTGTTAAGTTGTCTACATCCTCCGGATCTAACTGAAATATGGAGTGATGAATCTTCAGACTCAAGTGATGTAAATTGTTTTTTTTTCTGGTTCTATTTACTCAATATTATTCATAAAGGATCATTATAAATTATTAATGTAATTTTGGATGTACAAGAATCGGATTTTTTTTTTATCAAAGTCACAATCAGATGATAATTGTGATGACAAGGTTTTATCTCTTATCTTATTGTTATTATTATTATTATTACATTATTATTAGTATTCTTTACAAGTATCGTATTGTATATGTATAATTATTAAAAAATTACTATCCTTTTGTTTGTTTGAAGAAACTTCCTCAGAATCTGAGGTCAATGCTCCAATCAAGAACTTTGAAATAAGGCTCTCTACGTCTGAATCTCCTTTGTGCAAATGCAGATTGAATGAAGATTTCTCATCATCAATGACTTCTATGAAGATGAAAAGTGTCATAAATATTGAAGATGACAAGAAATATGCAGTCTGATTTGGTGTTTTTATATTTGGTTTCTTTGGACTGTTTGCAATTCCACTGCATATGTAGTTGTTTTTTTTTTTGTACTGTTTTAGAACAATAATTTCTGATTATTTTATTGGGTTTGTTACCCAACTATGAACACTATTTTGGCATTGATATCTATTAATTTGGATTATTTTGTTTATGTTTTGTTTTATCTAATTAGCTTGAATTATTATCTTCAAATATTTCTATTGACTTATGTGTTATTTGATCCTCTAAAGCTTCATGTAATTTTTACTTATCTAAAGGTATGAAGTTTTATATTTATTTACTATTATTAAAAATTGTTAGTTAGAATTCTGAATTTGTTTAAAACAATTTTAGGTTTATGAAGAATGTCAAGTTCGAAAAGGCTGAAGAATGCGGCCATGGGAAGGATTCTTTTTTAGCTAGGATTATATTCTGTTTACATTTTTGGATTCTGTATTGCTCGAAGAAATGTTTTAGTTAGACATTTATATTTATTCAAAAAAATGTATGTTTCTTATGCATATATATTTATGAATTTGAAAATTAATTAATGTAATTTCAATACATTGTTAGTTTTTTTTAAGTATTTGAACTATTTGTACCTTAATTTTTGTTTATCAATGAAACCAATTTAATTACAACTCTGAACGTGATAAAAAAGATTTTTCGGTTTTTGAACAATGTGAAGTTGGAAAAGGCTTAAGATTATGCGCATGGGAATGATTATTTTTAGCTAGGCTTAGATTCTAATCATTTTCTTGGGCTTTTGTATTGCTCAATGAAATATTTTAGTTAAGTATTTATATTTATTCGGAAAATGTATGATTCTTATACTTTGTATTTATGAATTGAAAACTAATTAATGTAATTTCTGAACATTGTTACTTTTTTTTTAAAGTATTTGAACAATTCGTACCATAATTATTTAAATTAACATTGACATATTTTTATTGTCAAGTGGTTTTTTTATTTTTAGAGTCTTCTTTAAAATTAAACACATAACTCTATAAGTTTTCAATAATTACTTAAAAAATAATTATTAATACAGATAATACTAATTGACATTATTCGTTACCCATTATTCTCCTTCCCCTCGTTGTTCTTCAATTTCTCTCGCATTGCGATAAATCAAAAGTTCAAGTCTGTTTCTTCGTTTCTTCGAGCCTTATGCAATTTAACTTTATATTTTATTGTACATTCTTCTCATTTTATCGAGTTGATATTTATTTGAAACGATGGTTATTTTGCAGTTAAGGTCATTCCAACGACCCATATTTGCACCTAACTTGTCATCAAATGACTCATTCTCGTTGATCATTTGAACCATAGGTTACATGCAAATATGGGTCACTCGAATGACTCTTCATTGCACTTGTCTTTTGAACGAAAAGTAACGATTCTTGGTCATTCAAGCAACTTAACTATAAATCAGTCACTTAAGAAATTACTTGACGATTGTCGTTTGAATCCATCTATATATAATGGACATGCACTCTACTTTATTCTCAAATATATATTTTATAACTGTTCTTTTATTTACTTGCAGTTATGTCCTCACTGTTTTGGATTACCGCATATTATTTTGGATAGTTTGTTAATGTCAAAGGAAAATTGAAATGGAGGAGAGGGGATAAATCTCAAAGAAATAAAAAGACTTAATCCTAATCAACACCCCTGCAAAGGGTGAGGAATATTATTTGAGCTATAAGACTAAATTATACTACACTAAATGTACTGCTAAATGCAATTGTTAGATATAGCTTTCAACAATTTTACGATCAAACTTTATCTGCGACTTTTATTTATCATGTGTTGATATTAATATCCATTAGGACACTTTTTTTCCCTTTATATATATGGTTTGATTTATAATAAATGATTCTAGCCAATTTAGTATTTGATATCCTAATTTATTGAAGGATGTTTCCTTTGAAAGAACAAATAAGATTCTACAATGTACAATATCATTTCATTAGTCATTTTCAATAATTTCTTGTGTTAGCAAATGTTGGGAAAATATGAGGTGTATAATCAGAAATGGCTTAGGAAATATGAGCAAATTGATGGTGGAAACTTGTAAGTTGAAGTCGAAGCGAGTTCTACTGAATGAATTTTCAAACATTATTGTGAGAATATATATGGTTTGTTCTCTGAATTTATGTTATAATATATATTTAGATGAAAATTATATGTTTGGACGTTATAGCTTTGACATATATTTGTATGATTGCAGTGAAAAGATATTTGATTATAATTTTTGAAGTGTCTCCAAATAGATTTGCATGATTGTGGTGAAAAATATTTGGTTGTATTTTTAAAATCTTATTTCCATCAAAAACTAAAAACTGAAAACAAATCCATTTCATTGTGAATTTTCCTAAACGATCATAAATTCATTTTTTGGAATAGTTGGAGAAATAAAAAAGACACATGGAAATACATTCGTACAACGCCGAATCTTTTGACTATTTCTTCCATTTTCAAGAAATAGATAAACTTGACTCTTGACTCTGTGAAAATAGTAAATTAACATCATATATATATATATATATATATATATATATATATCTGATAGAAATTAATGTTCCTAAAAAGGAAACTAAGTTACCTTATGAAATATATTAGAAGATCGGAGTAGTAATAGTTTTTGGACAGCCTAGCACACTTAATGGCCATAACGTTTTCTTCAAATTCTTCTGCTTTTTTGGTTCAAAAATAGACGCACACGGCATATCGATGTACGACAGCTAGTTTATTCCCAACAAAAGCAGTTTTTTGTTCAAATTAAGTAAAACTTCATCAATAAGCGCTAACGGTTGCTTAGCTTGGCAAAACGTCTCCCAAGATAAAACCACTTCTAATTCAGATAGTAGCATTATAAACCTGAACTCCTATGAATAAAAAGTAGCCCAGAACTCTCTTTTGAAAATTGGAGGGAGAAATATATGAAATACAGGAATCTATGGGATGATTTGAAATACAATCCGATGATTCATATTTACAATGGAAGAAAAATTGTGGGCAAAATTCACAATTATTGGAAATATAAGGGACCAAACTACCAGTTTTTTCTTTCCGAAAGGGCTACATACATTCGATGATGGCTTGATGATTAAATTACACAAAAGTACGCCATTTGGCACTGACTTGGTGCTATTTCACTGACTCGATTTCTTTTATTCAGATAGTCCACTCAACACTTAAACTCAGTCAAGTTGACTCAACTCTAAGCTCAATCTTGTCCACTAATTAAGCTCTCAAGCTCAATTAAGTCGACTAACTCTTCAAGCGCAGAACTCACCTATCAAGCTCAATTAAGTCGACTAACTCTTCAAGCGCAGCCGCTCACCTATCATGCTCAATATTCGAAATGAAGATCTTCTATTCTATTTTTATATTCCATCTTATACTCTAACGAAATGTGTAAATGCCACAAGTACAAAAATGATGTCATCATATACACGTGACATTTAATTTATTTTGTTCATTGGAGTACAAGATAGAACTTGAAATAGAACAGGAGATTTCTTGTGCTCGATTGCTCATACCGAAGCTGAAAATGAAATTGTATAAAAAGATTATACCAAGCAGGGCCTACCACCCAAAACCCAGCCTAGTCAAAAAAAACGCTCGTGTGTAGGTATTTGGATCAAATTAACCACAAGTGTATAAGTTTCTGCCCCTCCAAACACTAGGGCTCCTTGAAGTCCAAACTAAAATGTCCAACTTGAGCTATATAAAGATAACACTCTTTAGCTTATTTTCTAATGTGGATTGGTAAGGGAGTATAATTGAAGTGAATGATTTGATAGTATAATTGGATATTAGAAGAAAATGTGATGATGATAGTTGAAGTGATAGTTTTTTTAGTGTAATAGTAATTAGATGTGATTGATAATTTGAAAAACAAGAGAGAGTAAGTGGTGTGTATTTGTGATATATTTATGTAATGATAAAAGTAGATAACATGTCTTTATGTTAAAATTATAAATGGATGCATGTGATTGATAATGAGTAGATAGTGAATTATTTGAATATTGCCACAAACAATCAAACGTTTAATGATATTCGTCTGAAAATGAAAGGGAGGAAAAAATTCACAAGCTAGAACTGCCTAATTTTTCACCTTCCCATCTCTATATTTCCAACAATAAACACATTTAAGTGACTAATTGTGTGCATTAATTTTTCATTTACTTAAAATTTGATTTTGAGAAATCCGAAATATTAAACTTATCTACTTTGATGTATATTATGTCTACCTCATTTAATTATTATCTTAATAAGTAAATCTATTTAAATAATTAGTCAAAAGTAGGATCAAATCCAACTTTTCAACACAAAATTGTTAATCTGTAATTTTGTGTTATAATGATCAAATTGTAAATCTGTAATTTTGTTATGTAAATTGAAGACAAACATTAATATTAAAACATTTTGAAAAATTTACCTTCCATCCAAATCATATACAAGTTTCAACTTTTTAGGTTAAAGCTATATGAATTATTTACCTTCTTTTTTCTTTTATGACCAATTTCTTGCAAGCATTTCTAACTATCCATATCTCCCTCTTCTTGTCAAACAAGGTAAAAGTATAAAACCTGACCAACACGTCTCTTGTGAGACGGTATGAGACCGTGAGACAGTAATACTTTAGTGTAACAAGTGATATTTTAGTGTAAAAATGATACTTGTCCAGATACACATAAGTATCACTTTTTACACTAAAAGTATCACTGTCTCACGGTCCCACGGACTTCCACTATCTCACATAAATTTTTGTGAAACCCGAAAACTTTATATGCACTCATAGGTCAAAGAAAAATAAAAAATAAGTAAAAAGGAGATGGCCACGGAAATACTTATTGTATTATATAGAAAGTAGAAACAAGGACAAAGAAAAGGAAAAATTTGTTCAAATTCTAAAGACAGGATGGACTAATTATTACGTGCATTAATTATAGGCAAAAGAAAAAATCTAGAAAATAAGAGTAAAATAATTCTCCTTGGATTTTCTTCCTATTCAAACAAATTCATTAAAAAATGTAGGTCCCAAGGGGTGTAAGTGTAAGGTTTAGAAGGGGGGGTTGAATAAACCTTACCAAATTTTCGATTTAGTCCTTTTAAATATACGAGTTGATACTACACAAAACCTTGATGGACAAATCAATTTAGTCACTCAAGAGAGTTAATCTCTCAACACTCAACTCGAGCCGTTGATGGAATAACTCACCGTTGGCTCTAAATCAACTCAACTGTGGTTTTGTTTTCACTGAAGACTTAATACCCTTAAGTTTGATTAAGCAAGAATTTAGTGTTTGGTTTAGTACTTATAAATTATCAAGTGGATAGCAAATATGTCGCCAGAATTAAACAATTAAGATGCGAAATTAAAGTGCTTGAAATGTAAATGACACAATGAAATTTTTTATAGAGGTTCAAGATGGGGTAATTCTTCTACTCCTCTCTTCTCCAACTCCGGAGGAATCCACTAGGTAATGATTAGTATACAAAGTGGTAATGTCCGGATACAAGTCTTGATCACACAAATGACTTGATCCTTTGGGACTCGATGCGAGACGCCTTGATTACTCACCGGCTTCTCGCGACGACTCGCTTCTTCACAGGCAAATGCGCTTGCTACTACAACTCACTTGCTCAAGCTCTTTGGATTTGATCACGAAGCCCTCCAAAAGCTTAAGACTTGGTTCGACCTTGAACCTTCCTACAATCCTTCGTGGAATGTAGACCCTTTGATTTTTCAAAGATTTTCCTCTTCAACCGATTGAAGTTATCTTTCCTTCACAGTGAGTGTTGGATTGATGTTCTTCGTAGTGTAGGCTTGAGGATTGAGAATGTTTCGATTTTCTAATAATTGTTTGAACGTTTTTAGTTCAGTCTCAGAATTTGTGTCGGTCGTGTCTCTCATTCTCAAACAAACTCCTCACCTTTTATAGTGATCTTTCAAAAATTTGCCCGTTGAAGAGATAGACTTATTTTATAAAGTCACTTGCGATCGTTGGCTTGTCTTGTTGCATCCTTGGAATTGCCATTTCCTCGTATGAATTGTTCTTTCACCTTTTCAGTGTTCGACACGGTGTAGTGCTTCCCATTGGTTCATTCCTTTTGCACGCTTCTCTGGGACCGAGCACTCCGAGAAAGGTGGTATGGAGATATTACTTGTCTAAGTAAATCTCTTGATTTTATCGGCAACGGATCTTTTACTGATTATCTCGACTTGATTGCATTTCCTTGCTTTCCCCAGGTGACTTAGAGTCAGCTTCCAATCATTGGATGACTCTTCATCACTTCAACTTGAGACTTGGCTTTTCTCGAGTTGACTTGACCGATACTCCACTCACCGCATCTCGGGCTTCTTCATGAGAGTTCTCGTCTACTCTTCTTTGCCATACTCACTGCCTCGCAGCGAGTCTTCCTTCTAGTCTTCGCTTGTCTTCTTGCATGTTAGGGCGTAATCGACTTAACTCACTTGGTCACTCTATTTATTACAATACATTTTACAACAAGAATTGGGGTGCCAACTTTCTATTCTAAGTTTTACATGGCATTCATCAAAATCTAAACAAGAAATTTCCTAACAATTTCCCCTTTTGATGAGGCCAAAACTTAAACCATTCAAAAATGCAAATAGCAAAGATACATACAGATAGTGTATTGACATAGAATGCATGCGCGAATCAATCCTTTTATTGATCATAACATTCTTGTTCTTTTACACAATCACAAGGTGTATCGAGCACATATTTGTCTACACAGAAAATAAAGAATTTGTAGCTTTATTACGTAAGACTTACATTGTATGTATTTACATAATAAAATACACGAAGGGGTGGACAAAGAACACTTCATCTCCTTTTATCTCCTTCTTTTTCATCTTGTTCAAGATCTTCATCTCTTCTTCTCTTTTTTTTTCTCATCGTCACCGCCTTCTTTTTCTTTTCATATGCCTTCCTCGGCAGCTTCATCTCTTCTTAATCTTTCCTGTCTTTCCTCCCATAGCCGAGTTTGTCTCTTGTTTTCTTCTTCTAATCTTTTGCATACTCAAATTCGGCGTTACTTTTAGCCACTTGCAAATTTGCTACTTGGTCAAGACTTCCACCCGAGATCCTTCCTTTCTTTCCGGATCTACGTGATTCAATGTTTTTGGGCAGGCCTAGGTCCAAGCTTCTTCCTCCACCACTCGCTTCTTCCTCTACCTCGGGCGTGTCAGAATGGGTCTTATTCTTTCCACCGAGTGACTAGCGGAGTGACCAGCAGAGCGATCGCCGTAGTCCGTACGCTCGTCGCCTTCTTCACATAACGTGAGACCCTTTTCCCAAGATAAGTCCCAAGCTTGAGCCATAGACATATTTGCAAAGTATCCTTGATTCGAGCATTTTAAATTCATCAACTCGATCGTGGCTCCGTCCCGACATCCGAGATGGCATAAGTGTCTCGCCCACCGGAATGCCTCCATATTCTTTCAAGATGTTCATAACTCGGGCATCCATTCTTCCTTCCACTTCCTTCATCCCCGCTTCAATTGTTTTTCTCTTTTTTCACCATAGATATAGCAAAGTGTTGGAGTGGCGAGTCACGGGAGTTTGTCGATAATGTCACCGTGAGACCCTATTGGGGGTTTGTGCAATCATCAAGGTCACATCTTTCGATCCTTCTCCTCAAAGATATTTTCCTTTCTTTTGTTTCGTAACTTCACAAAAGGTCTTTCCCTTCACAAATGATCCTCTTTTTCGAGATCTTTTTTGTGCTTTAAGGTATTCCTCTTCCCCCTTTTGGCATCATCAAAGGAGAGAGGAACGCCTCGAAATAGACTTGCAAGCGTAAAGTCGAGCTCACGATGGTAGAGTTCTGTCTTGAGTCCGCTGCAGAGTATGCGGACGAAATTCGGATCGAGTAGCGTTGGACTCTCACTTGAAATCGCTTCATCTCAGCCATGAGAAGGTGAATTTTGTATTCATGGTCTCTTCCAAACACCGTAGATCACTCTTGTTTTACTCATGCAAAGCTTTTATCTCGCAATGTGAGCTTCATGCATGTGCTCAATATGTTCTCTCAAACCGTTTTGCATCGGCATTTTCGACTCTCCATACCAAAGACATGTTGAACAATGTCCTGAAGTATCTAACTTGTTCCACACGCATTGTTTCTTTCTTTGTTGCCACCATTCCCCGATCCTCGATCAAGTTATGCCTCTTAAATCATGCGGTGAGATTGGCATCTCTGTTGTCCGATCCGCATGTCCATAGAGGCTCGATGCCTCTCCATCCGCTCAATCTCAACGAATAATGCCTTGAACACTTCGCGGACTTGGTGATTCTTCACCGATTCTTCCGTGATGGCCATGGCCATCAAAAATCATAATCACCGAACAATGGTGCCGATGGAAAAACGGGAGTTGGTCCGTGGTAGTGTGCGCGTTCGTTCTCGACTCTTCATGGAGGTCGGGTACCTCCAGGGAAAAAGGAAAAGATTTTATAAAGGATTCATCACCGCTTAACCGGGATTTGTTCGATGATGAGCGGTGCGCGTGAAGTTCTTTTTTGGGATCGACCTGCTGCGAGGAGCCTGCGCAGATGGACTCGGGTTCACCGGTTTTGTTGTGAAGTGGACCCGACTTTGCCGAGCCTCAATCTCAACAACCGTTGGTCTCAAATGATTTCTCCAATTGAGCGACGGTCCTCGGCCTTATCGGGCGTCATCGGACGATGATGAGATTTCCATTGGTGGCTCATCATCAAAATTAAAGGTTTGACGAGTAGTCTTGGGATCGACTTGCTCGTGCTTGGAACATCCGCAATGAGTCTTTTGGATCATCACACGGGGATGACTCGGCTTCTTCTTCGCCTTCGATCCCGAAAGGTTACAACAGATTATCCTGGGAATCATGAAGTGCGCTTATCTCCTTCTCAAATGGGTCGATGATAGCGGAGGGATGTTCTCTCTAGCTTTTCTTTACCCCGGAAGTCTCAACCTCCCGTGGGCCTTCATTACCTCCGGCTAGCCTCGACCGCATCGAGGCCTTGTCCTCCCTTTCGACGATGTCACCTGTCTTAGGGTCTTCTCGTGGTGGCATCCATTGAGTCTCAACCCCATGGATCGCACTTTCATTGCCAGTGTTAACTCCCAGGCGTTCCATCTCCGTGCCTCGATTGCATCGGCGGCGTCATTAGCCTTCAAAGCGTTGGCACCTCAAATGACCGAGACAGCCTCAATCCTCGAGCTTCGTTGATGGCAACTTGTTGTTCTTCTTGTGTTTGTATTTTCTCTACTTCGCCTCCTTGATTCGTTGTGGATTCATCTGCAAAAGATCCTCCGACCTTGGCTGCGGTGGAGGGAGTTTCCCACCGGGCGCACCACCGAGTGACTTGGAATGGGGTCACTCGTCTCCAAACTCCCGGCTGTTTCGATTGAATGTTCAACCGTTTAAAGCGGTGGTAACACACCTTCAATAGGGGTTGGCTCGACCGGGGTCCCCACTATCCCGTTTCATCGCCATGTCCCTTATTGCCTTCTTCCGAGTGAGTGGGAAGTGGTGGCAAGAACAACAAGGGGCGATTTCAACCACTCCCATTGGATCAATTTCCACCGTGTTCGAGGACTCTCCCGTCCCTCCATCAATCTTTGCTCGTGAAGGATTCTCGATTCATTCAATGCATGCTGCGTTTGCAACTCTTCATTGCGCGGCATTCTTCGATCCTCATCACCGTCGGAGAAGACATCGATGAGAGGATGTGTGTGTTCTCGTGTGGTGCCGAGATAGGGCAGATGATGGCCTTCTCACGTGCCTCGCTTCCTCTCTTGCTTTTCTTTCTCCTTGTCCTTGAAGATCCGCAGGATGTCCGTGCGATTGTCTTCATCCATCTTTGGCCGGAGCACGTGGGTTAGTCCAAGGAAGTTTAACAGCCTTCCTCTTCTTCTTCTATAAACTCAAAGCCGTTGGAACTGTTCCCCCGATTTACTCAACTTCCATTTCCTCCACTCACGCAGACGATTTTGGATGTCCGGGGTAAGGTGGAGATAGGATCATCACATCACTATCCGCTGTCACGCCTTCTTCTTGTGTTTCAAATTGTGTGGACTACAATCGTGTCTTCCGGTTGCCTCTGGCTGACGCCTTCAGAGACTTGGCTGTTTCATCAATTACATCCGAGACTCTACTTCTCCAAAGATTCTCTGTATCTGCTCCACTGAGTGGGTGACTCACCGGGTTTCTCCACTACGAGTGCTTGATAATTCATCTTCGTCTCCTAGTTTGTACCGCAGGAATTTATGGTTCGAAATAGTGTCATTTGAGTCTTGGGCGGCGGGGCCATGTCTTGGTGTCTTTTCCTCGAGGAGCCGTCTTGGCTTGTCGGTTCTCCTCCTTTTGACGATCGGAGAAGGTATTTGTGAGTCCTTCTCGACCGCTAACTGCAGGGGCAGGGAGACACGGCTGCGGGGGGGTGACTCTCGCTGCAGGGGCATGAGCATGTTTGACTTTCTTTCTTTGCGGAGCGTGTAGTCTTCTTAGCAATGCAAGCAATGCGCGCTTTCTTCTTGGGTGGAGAGGAAACAACAGTATCTTCAGGGTCACCGATTCCCCTCACTCGTGTCGCTCTCTTGGCGTAGGCTCTCTTCCTCGTGCGCCGCAGAGGTTTGCTCAACATCCTCTTGTTAACATGGAATACCTTCCCATGTCTAAGAGGACCCCTTTCACCTCCATCACCGGCCAATCACTAGGCCATATCCTAGGATCCTCCAAATGTGCCATCTTCCTTGAAGGATTTGTTCCTCACGTTCGCGTATGTCTTTGTAGACAAACTTCAAATTGATTTTATTTTCTTTTTTCTCGATGATTGCAAAATGCCATTACAATCGCTTTGCCTTTGACAATTGGTCAAAGTCCAAATTTGATGTCAATACATTTGGCAACTATGTCCAATAGCTTGTGATAATCCTCCTTCAAAGCTTCTTTGTTTGCTTTGTGTACACTATTTTATCAAGATAGTCGGGCTTGGCTATTTCTTTCCAAGCATCGGTCAAGTTTACATCGCTTTGTTGATTTCTCGAGGCTCCTTCATTGGTAGTGAGCGATGTTGGCCAAATCCTTGGCGAGATAGTCACCGCTTTCCATGAACAGATGACTTTATTCCTTCATCGTGAATCTCGGCATTCACGTAGAATCGCGACCTCCTCCACATAGGTCATCGGATATTCTAACGTCGAAATGGTTTCAAATTTCGGTCGTTTCCAATTTTTCAGCGATTTTCTTCACTAGGGTGTCGCGGACCCCTGTTTCACCATGCCGCCGAAATCCACAGAGACCCAGTGTGGATTTGCTTCCCTAATTTGACAAAGTCGTAGGTTGGTGCCATTTTTTTTTAGGATTTTATCAAAGAAAAACTAAGGGATTGATTTGAAGATAGATAGGGTTTCGAGAGAATTTTTGCCTTTGCTTTTGAGAGAAAGAGATGAACAGCTTTGGTAGTGTGAGAGAGAAACGGATGGAAATGGTTTAAGTATGGTTTATGAAAGGGCGTGCGGGTGGTTTTTGAAATGTGATCGAAATCAACGGCTTAGATTTTGCAAGCCTATTTAGCATTTAATGTCTCGTATTTAATGCGGCATTTATATCCAATCATAAGCTTGGTGTGCGGCTTTATGTCCGTACACATCATCATTATCTTTGACGTATTCCTTAAAACATTCCCCGCTTAGTCAAAACGATCATTGCGTTTTGTCACTTTGCTCATAAGTGACTCGGCTTTATCCTTTAGCCGATTTAACTCTTCTTCTCACAGTTCTCTTAGTGACTCAGCTATCACCGACTCGGTGTAGTCAGTCTTTTCCGATCTGGTGATTCTTGAAAATGATTTGTGTGTTCACTCTTTTTCACCCTTTTGTGTTCCATTTCTTTTCTTTGATTATTATGAGTGTCGTCACCACTCAATTAATCCTAACTCATGTTTGAGTTCTTCAAATCTTGACTCACATAATGGTTTTGTGAAGATGTCACCAATTGTTTATCGGTAGAGATATATTCCAGGATGATGTCCTTCTTTTCAACATGATCTCTTATGAAGTGATATCCGACATCAATATGCTTTGTTCTTGAGTGCAACACAGATTTTGAGTGATTGCAATTGCACTTGTGTTATCACACATGATTGGAATTTCTTTTTCCTCAACTTCATAGTCTCTCACCTTTCTCATCCATAGGACTTGGGCTACAACAACAGTTTGCCGCAGATATGTATTCTCGCTCACCGTAGAGGTGGCTATTGAATTTTGCTTCTTGCTAAACCAGAAATCACTGTTTCCTAGCATTTGACATGTGCCTGAAGTGCTCTTCCGTCCACTCTGCATCCAAAGATAGTCGAATCAATAGCCAATTAGCTTGAATCCACCTTCCTTTGGATACCATAAGCCAACTTCTTGGCTTCCTTTCAAGTATCTCAATATTCTCTTAGTCAGCTTCTTTGTCATATGGCTCTCTTTTGGAGCAGCGATTGAAATCTTGCACATACACCTACAAAGAAAGGTGATGTCCGCCTCGCTTGCGTGAGATAGAGCAATGATCCAATAAGTGCTCAGATCTTGTTTGATCTACAGCTTGCCATCCGCATCCATGTCCATTTTGACCGATGTATTCATTGGTATTTTTACGAAGACTTCTCCTCCATACCAAACTTCTTCATTAAATCTCTCGGTGTATTTTGTTTGACTTATGAAGGTTCCATCCTTCACTGTTTTCACTTGGAGTCCAAGGAAGAATGTCGCCTCTCCCATCATGCTCATTTCAAATTTACTTTGCATGAGGTTTGAAAACTTTTCACACAAATTTCTTTTGTTTGTGGATCCAAAAATGATGTCATCCACATATATTTGAACAAGCAAGATACTCTTTTTGTCTTGAATTAAAGAAAAGTGTTCTATCTACTTTTCCTTTTGTGAATCCATTTTCGGTTAGGAATTGTGACAAAGTATCATACCATGCTCGGGTGCCTGTTTCAATCCATATAGAGCTTTCTTGAGTTTGTATACCTTATCTCCAAGAGTCTTCTCGCTCAAATCCTCGGAGGTTGTTCAACATACACTTCTTCTTCCAATAAACCATTTAGGAATGCACTTTTACATCCATCGATATATAATGAAATTCTTGTGAGTCGCATAGGCAAGAAACATCCTTATAGCTTCCAATCTTGCTACGAGGGCAAATGTTTCATCAAAATCTATCCCTTCTTCTTGGCAATATCCTTTGGCTACTAATCTTACTTTGTTTCTTACCACAAACCTTCCTCGTTCATCTTATTTCTGAACACCCATTTGGTGCCAATAACATTTTGATGTATGGGTCTTTGCACTAATTCCCATACTTTATTTCTTTCAAACCGATTCACTCTTCTTGCATAGCTTGAATCCAATGTGTGTCGTCCAATGCTTGTGACACGTCTTTGGGCTCTATTTATGCGAGATGAAGCATGTGAACATGGCTTCTTGTTGAGTTCTCGATCTTGTTTTGACACCTTCTCTTATATCTCCAATGACGAGTTACGTGGATGGTTTCTCACCATCTTACATCAGGTTGGAGTAAGTTAGCCGGATTCATCGACTTGCAGGCGTTGTTCTTTGGTCATCTCTCTCGTAATCACTTAGCCAAATTTTCCACAATTGTTTTTGAGATTCACTATCTCATCTTCTTCCTCAATTGATAATTCCAAATTTTCTTGACTTCAAAGATAGGACTCTTCGTATGGTTGGATGATTCAAATTATCACCGACTCTTCAATGTCTTCTCCATTTACATTTGGCTCATCGAATACCACATGAATGGATTCTTCCCCGCAACCATAGTCCTTTTGTTGAGTATTCTCAGAGGCTTTGCTTTCAAATGAGTATCCTAAGAAGATACCTTCATCAACTTTAGCATCAAAAGCCTTTAGATTGTCTTTGCCATTGTTGTGGATGAAGCACTTACATCCAAATATTTTGAAATATGCAACATTTGGTTTTCTTCCACCCAAATCTCATAGGAGTCTTTGTCACCGTCTATTTATCATACATCCATTTTTGAGTGTAGCAAGTCGTGTTGATTGCTTGACCAAAATCTTTTTGGTAACCCTGCTTGACTAACATGGTCCTTGCCGCTTCTTTGAGAGTTATGTTCATTCTTTCTCGCAACTCCATTTTGTTTGTGGAGTTCTTGTCTGATAGTTCATGACCAATACCATTCTCAATACAATATCGAGTTATTATTCCATTGACAAACCCGGTTCCTCTGTCTGATCGTATTTTGATAATGGTTTGACTCTTCTCGTTTTGAATCCTCTTCATCACCGTGGTAGTTTTTGTAGAGTTTCTTTCTTCTTACACATGAATATTGTCCATGTATATCTTGAGTAGTCATCTACTACCACAAAGGTGTATTTCTTTCCACTTATGCTGGCTGGTTCCACTGGGCCAAATAGATCCATATGTCTTTTCTTTGAATGATGACTTGATTTGTTTTCCCTTCTGACATGCGTCACATATACTCTCCTTTTTGTATACTAAGTCTGGAAGTCCTTCCACAAGATTACTTCGTGCAAGCTTGTTGATCGTTTTGAAATTCAGATGACTCAGCTTTTTGTGCCACAGCCAACTTGATTCAGCTGCGCTTTTTGCTAGTAGACAGTGCTGGGTGTTGCAGTTGACCAATTCACGACATACATATTCTTCTCCTCTACATCCTTGCAAAGACAACTTCATTCGATTCAAGATCTTTGATTTGGCATACAACCATGTTGAATCCAACATTGTAACCCTTGTCACAGAGTTGACTGATGCTTAGCAGGTTGAAGTTGAGTCCTTCAACATATGCGACATCTGTGATTTCTAATCCATTCCTCTTTATGGATCCAATGCCTCTTATTTCACCAGGAGCTTCATTTTCTCCAAATATGACTTTTGCTCCTTTAACTTCCTTGAATTTTGACAGATTTTTCTTATTTCTGTCATATATGTCCGGAACAAACCACTATCCATGTACCAGTTCCTTGAACTCACTGCTCGATCCCGCAATCAAAGTAATTAAGTTTTAGGTACCCATACTTGTCCGGGTCCTGAGGGGTTAGAGTTGTAAGATGATCCTACCAACTTATAGCCACATGATTTGACTCTAAGGGGTTGCCATCTATCGATTGCCATAATCATAATTAATCTTGGCAAAAATTGCTTGGGGATTTTAGGTTCATACAAATTGTCTCTTTTGTCTCGTATGCCTGTGTATAAGTTTTAGCAATTGCCTTCTTTGGGTAATTGTGGTGTCTCTCCGAGTGTAGTGCCTAGGTGCATATGTGTGTCGATGAAAGCTCTTATACTTTTGGAATGGCCTTTGCTTGAGTTCTAGGCCTTTGCCATTTGGGCCTATATTCCATAAGTCTATGCTTTGATAGTTTACATTATTCCAATCACTCTTGGCTTGGATATTTTCTACCATTCCCATCATATGTATTTCTTTTATGGATTTTCTGGGGTTTTTGGTAGCTCTGCTTCCTTTTTACAGAGTATTTTCTGTTTGGAGTTTGTTGAGGAACTCACAATCTCTTCTCACTGTCCTTTCAACAAGCACTCAACTCGGTTGTTTTCCTTTTCCTTTATAACCAAGGCCGCTTGCTTGTTATTGTGCTTTGGAGTGAATGTGTGTGCAAAATTTAGAGTTTTGGATTTTTCAGACTCTTCATGGCTTGAAGATCCTTTTTCCAAAATTACTTTTGAGGTTTGACATAGCACAGAGGAGTTAAATCCTAGGCCTGTCTTGTCTCCACATTCTCTTTGACTCATAATAAGATCATCCAATGATTTAGATGCCTTAGTGAATGAGGCAATAACATTTTTGAGGTCATTCTCCTCTTCTCTATAGCAGCAATTTCTCGCTATTAATTTAGCATTTTCAAATTTTAAACTTTCATTCTCATCGGCTATTTGACTTAAAGTACTCGGCTCCTTAGTCGGCTTTGAGTTTTGACTCTTGAGTAGGTTGTTTTCCTCATTTAATAGTATGTGTGAGGATTTAATGTGTTCAAAATCTTTCATCATTTTTCCTAATGAATCATAAAGATCGGTGGGTGATGAGGTGTGTGTGTCATATCGCTATCACTAGAGTCCGAGTTTGATGAGTTAGAGTGTACCTCATCTTCCCGGGTCGATTGATCTTGTTCCTTGGCCATCAAGCGGTCGGGCTTCTTCTTCGAGTCACTTGAGTAGTCGGCTTCATCTTCTCTCTTGGTCACCGTCTCTCTTGACTTGGCTTTTTTAGCCGATCTCTCAGCATCATTGCCTTTTTCTTTTTCTTTTCTTTGTCTTCTTTCTCAAAGACCTTTCTTTCTTCTTCATTCATGTATTTGTTAACTACAGGATATGAGCAATCAATGGCATAGTGACCTGGTTGTCTGATTCAACATAGATATTCAGCCTTTTGATCGGCTCTTTCCATTCTTGGATTGTCGGCCCTACGATACTCAACTTTTTGATGATCTGTTTCTCTTGGTTGGCCTATCTTCCTTGATTTGGAGGAGCCGAGTGTCTTCCGGAAGATTCGCCTTTCCTCTCTTGTAGTTCTTATTAAAGAACTTGTTGAATCTTTTAACCATCGGGGCTATTTTTCCGGGTCAATGACTTCTTTGACCTCGGCTCTCTTCCCGTCTTTAACAATTACGTGCCTATTTTGGGTACAAATTGCTCTTTCCTGGTCTTTTCTTCTCACCAAACTCGTAGGCTTTGAGGTCCGAGAATAATTCATGGTTGGATGTCTTTGATAGGTCCATGGAATGTCTCAATGCCATGACCTTCATTTCCCATTCAATGAAGACTTTTTAGGATCTTCATACACATTTCCTTCTCGTGTATATTCCTTTCCAAGTGCGAGATAGCTCATTTGTGATTTCGTGAACCGAGCATCCATTGATCCAGGTTTTCTCCGAGATCATTTTGAAGTTCTCAAATTTACCAGACATGACCACCGATAATTTGTTTTCTTTGATTTGCTCAGAGCCTTCACAAATCAATGTCGAACTTGTCCCATTTCTTTAGCCGTTTTGCATGATTTGACTTTATTGAACATGGCTTTGTCCAAGGTTTTGTAAAGGATGTCCTTGGCTACATTGTCCAGGTTGTATCTTTTTCTCATCATCATTTGTCCACTCGGTTCTTGGTTTTTCAACCATGACAGTCCGGGAGCAACATCCTCTTCTCCTTCACCGCAGCTCTTCTTACAAAATGTTCACCTTTAAGATTTGCAGAGGCCCATCTTCTATCACTATCCACATCTCATCATGTAATGTTTGATAGATGAGCACGCATACGAATTTTCCAATCATCAAATTCTTCAATTGTGAACATAGGGATACGTGTCAAATTTGCTTCCATGATAATAACTTTTTAATGATAGAAAGAGTTTTGAGAGTTTAAGTACTAAAGCGGACTTTGAAAAGTTTGGAGATCTAGTTCAAGAACCATGCGGAGGGTTCAATGAACCAACCGCTCCGATACCACTTGTAGGTCCCAAGGGGTGTAAGTGTAAGGTTTAGAAAGGGGGTGAGGTTGAATAAACCTTACCAAATTTTCGATTTAGTCCTTTTAAATATACGAGTTGATACTACACAAATTTGTGTCCTTGATGGACGATCAATTTAGTCACTCAAGAGAGTTAATCTCTCAAATGACTCAATCGAGTGTTGATGGAATAACTCGGTTGTTGGCTCTAAATCAACTCAACTGGTTTTGTTTTATTGGAAGACTTAACACCCTTAAGTTTGATTAAGCAAGAATTTAGTGCTTGGTTTAGTACTTATAAATTATCAAGTGGATAGCAAATATGTCGCAGAATTAAACAATTAAGATGCGAAAATTAAAGTGTTGAAATGTAAATGACACAATGAAATTTTTTATAGAGGTTCGAAGATGGGGTAATTCTTCTACTCCTCTCTTCTCCAACTCCCGGAGGAATCCACTAGGTAATGATCGATATACAAAGTGGTAACAGTCCGTATACAAGTCTTGATCACACAATGACTTGATCCTTGGGACTCGATCGAGATGCCTTGATCACTCGGTGGCTTCTCGTGCGACTCGACTTCTTCACGCGGCAAATGCGCTTTGCTACTACTGACTCACTTGCTCAAGCTCTTTGGATTTGATCACGAAGCCCTCCAAAAGCTTAAGACTTGGTTCGACCTTGAACCTTCCTACAATCCTTCGTGGAATGTAGACCCTTGATTTTTCAAGATTTTCCTCTTCAACTGATTGAAGTTATCTTTCTTTCACAGGTGAGTGTTGGATTGATGTTCTTCGTAGTGTAGGCTTGAGGATTGAGAATGTTTCAGATTTTCTAATAATTGTTTGAATGTTTTTAGTTCAGGTCTGTAACTTGTGTCGCTCGTGTCTCTCATTCTCAAACAAACTCCTCACCTTTTATAGCGATCTTTCAAAAATTTGCCCGTTGAAGAGATAGGCTTATTTTTGAAAGTCAATTGCAGTCGTTGGCTTGTCTTGTTGCAGTTCTTGGAATTGCCATTTCCTCGTATGAATTGTTCATTCACCTTTTCGAGTTCGACACGGTGTAGTGCTTCCAATTGGTTCATTCCTTTTGCACGCTTCGGGACGAGCACTCCGAGAAAAGTGGTATGGAGATATTACTTGTTTAAGTAAATCTCTTAATTTACGTACAACGGATCTTTTACTGATTATCTCGACTTGACCGCATTTCCTTGCTTTCCCCAGGTGACTTAGAGTCGCCTTCCAATCATTGGATGACTCTTCTTGTCACTTCAACTTGAGACTTGGCTTTTCTCGAGTTGACTTGACGATACTCCACTCAGCTGCATGTGAACCCATAGGTGGGTGTGTGGATCCGTCTTTGTTCAAGGAGCTTTTGTGTTCATTTAAAATAATTTCTTGGGCTATTAAATTTAATTATCTTTTCTTTTTTTTTATACATGATTACAATATAAGAAAATCACGTAATAACTATGGATGGTTTTTGTCACTAGATAACTATGAAATACCAACAGAATTGCGATAAAAATAAAATTTTAAAATGTTAAAATTAGCGAAGATCTAGCAGCAAAATTATGACATAAGATTAGCGACGATGTTATTGTCGTTGCATAGCCGTTGTAGAAAATATAAAGATGGATAATATTGTTGTTATAACTTAGCGATGGAATTTATTCTCCAGTAAATTTAACTAAGCGTAAAATTAAGTTGTCCTTTGTATAATGTTTAAAAACGGAACTTAATTTCCATCGATAATAATCGACAAATGTATATCCAGAGGTAATGTCTCAACTAATTTCAACTCAAAGTCATTCTTTTGCCTTTCATTTCCACAGAAAAAATCTCAAATCATTCTACTCCACAATAAAAATCCCAAAATTTACATTTCCATATTCATCCCAAATTTTGTTCCTCTCTCTCTGATCAACATATGTTCAATCGCACTTTGGTAACTCATGCTTTTAATTTGTATGTTGCCTAGAAGGGTGACTATTTTACATAATTGCTAGTTGAGTGCAAGAACTCAATTAATTAAGTCGGTGATATTTGACAAGTGTTTTTATTTTAATACAAGATATTACAATTAATTTTTTGATCTTCAACGATGTGTTCAAATAAATCAATTCCTTGGTATGTTCATCCAATAGTCCTTTCTTAGTTTATACATAATGTAATCAACTTACTAGAAAATGCATTAATTGATCAAAACTTATTACCACTACAACAAAATCACGGATTAGTAATGGAATTTTTCGACGGATGACTTCCATCACTAATTAGTAATAGTTCAACGATGGATTAACGTCAAAATCTCCTCCAATAAGTTTAAAAAATATTTTAACAAATGCTAATGGCCTAACAACGGATTAACGACAAAACTCGCGGCAATTGTCTATCTGTCGGTCGGTATTGTGTCGGTAATATATTGCGCCCAATTATTTTAAGATGGATCGAAGATGGATCAGTGAAGGAAAATATAGCGACGAGAGTATATCATTGTTAGTATATCTGGAATGTTACTTTATTTTAGCAATGGATCTGAATCAATCACTGCTATGTTTTAAATAAAATGATAGCATTATATTTGTGTCATGAGAGTATAAATTTTACTTTATTTTACCAATGGATGTAGATTTTGTTTTAGCGATAGGTTCATGTCATTGCTATTTTTTGATAATGAAACAATAATGTTTTTACTTATATAGTGACAAATTGAAGTCTGTTGCTATATCTTGATAATGAAACAACACGTTTAATAATGAAACAACAATGCTTTTACTTATTTAGCAGCAGATTCAAGTCTATCGCTCTATCTTGATAATGAAACGACAACATTTAATAATGAAACAACCATGCTTTTACTTATTAGCGAGGGATTCAAGTCTATCGCCATTTCTTGATAATGAAACTACAACTTTTTTTACTTATTTAGCAACGTTTTCAAGTTCTTTGATATTTCTTCATAATGAAATGAGAATATTTAATAATGAAACAACAATATTTTTACTTCTTTAGCGATGGATTCTTAGACATTGTTGATCCGTCGCTAAAATTAATAGCTCAAAACAGACATCAACCTTCTTCTCCCCTCAATTTCCTTTTCTCTGGTTTATCTTCCCATGACTTCTCCACACCATGACTCAATCCCCATTTGACTAGCCACCATTTTCCCCTGTTAGATGCCAGCCGCACCACCAACTACATTTTCAGCCTTCTATTTTGTACAGAGTCAAAAATTGTGATTCTTCACAATTTGATAATAAACTCTGAATTATCCACTTTTTTGGACAGTTTGAGAATGTGTAATTTAATGTGGGTTCATTAGTATAGTAATTGTTTATAAAATTTTGGTACAAATCTCACTTTTGTTCTCGGTTGCACTACAATCTTTTAGGACGACGGGAAAATGTTGTTTATATTTTCACATAATACATGAAAAAAGTAGTATGCTAACAAAACCGTGTTAAGTAAGTTCACATTCTTGAACATGATAGGGCCCTTACCAAATAGAAGGAGGAGAATTGGAGGGGAATGAATGAATGTATGTAATATATAATTGAATATGCATGCTATAATAAAATGGTAGTTGCTCCTTACAAGTGACTGATTTATAGTTAAGCCGTTTGAATGACTTATAATTGTTACTTTTCGTTTAAACGACAAGTGCAATTAAGAGTCATTCAGATGACCCATATTTTCACGTAACCTATGGTTCAAACGACCAACGAGAATGAGTTATTTGAACGACAAGGGAGGTGCAAATATGGGTAGTTGGAACGACCTTAACTACAAAACAACAATCGTCTCAAAATAACGACGGAAAATTATGTCGCTTAACAACTTATTTCCGTCGCTATATACATTAGCGACGGATTTCCAACGGAAAATTTCCGTCGTCAAAATCCTCGTCAGCAAAATTGTAACAATGGAAATACGTCCATCGCTAACATTAGCAACGGATATTTCCATTGCTAGAGAAAAATGTCTGTAGTTATTGTTGGACGACTATTTAGTCATATTTCCTAATTTATTGGAATCTCTTATTGATCGAATCATTATTTTCTGGCACGTGATTTTATTTTCTCTGTACATGGTGAGGTTTTGGATCTATTTTGTGTTGGGATGTGTATTGGTCATCTATTTATCAATTAATAATGTAACTTATAATACGTATTAAATGTTTACACAACTGTTCTTTTGAAGGATTTACAATGAACAGATAAAACATGTTGAGCCAAACATTTGAGATGCTCAACTTGATGGTAAATTGGAAAAATAATTTGCAAGTTGGTTTGAGAAATATGTGAGACTTTCAAATACTTTGAACATAATCAAATAAGAACTATTCAACTTATATTTGTCGTGTTATAATAGTTTTTATTTTTAAGATATATATATATATATATATATATATATATATATAGGCACATGATCCTTCGAACAACATGTCAAACAAATTCATCAAGGATCTCACAAAAAGCCCATTAAGATCCATCACTACATATTCTGGGTATTATGTAAATGGATTTTAATTCCACACGGCTAGCCACAGTTTTGCTAGAACAACTATGGACAGTAGAGTTTGCATAAAAGGAATGAATTACAGTGTGAATGAGAGCGATTATTATGGTATATTGCTGGAAGTTGTGCATCTTGAGTACCATGTTTTGCCCATTAAGAGGATTGTTTTGTTCAATTGTGAGTGGTTTGATCCGACGAGTACGAAACTAAGGTCCATCCCAGTATAAGATGATCGGAGTTAATCACAAGTGTAGATTCAATCGATCGAACCATTTGTTCTAGCAATTCAAGTGACTTAGGTTTACAATTGTACGTATCCGAGTTTGAAACGTGATAAGTCCGATTGGTGGGCCGTTTGCAAAATTAAAGCCAGATCTAATGTAGAAACTATTGAATCATCTACAGTCCCATCATTTCAAGAGGAATTCATGATTATGTACAAATAGATGTAGACCCAATACATTTGGACGACCCTATTGGTGGAGTTATAGAACTTACAGATGAACAATTTACCAATGAAGATGAGGTTGAGCTAGAAGAAGAAATGGATGACTCAAGCGGAGATTCAAACATAGGAGAGAACGACAATGATAGTGATAATTAGTAAGACATGTTGATTGTCTACCTTTGTTAATATATGTTTATTATTAGGACTTGTTACAAAAATATTTTTGTGCATTAAATTCTTTGTATCCCATTACTTTTAGACTTGTTCTTTTTCTGTTGTGCTATTATTTGAAATAAACTAATTTTAGTTTTGTTTTTAATTTCAGATGGCTAGAGGTAGAGGTAGAGGTTCTAGTAGAGGTGGTCAAGCAGGAGGACGTGGACGAGGGGATGGTCCTTCGACATCACAACCATCCTCGTCTGCACCCACACAGACATCTACACCATTACCGCCGCCAGTTCCTCCTCTTTCTCACATCGAGGAGACTGTTGACTTGGCAGCTACTCCGCCAATCACAACACCACCTGCCATTGCTGAGCATGGCAGCCCGTCATCATCTCATGGCCTGCGACATCTCAGGGGTCAGCATTAGTTTCACATGACTTGCCCTTTACCAATGTTGAGCATAATAGGTAAAACTTATTTAATATATGTGCAGTCATTACATATTCATTATATTGTTTACATTGGTGTCATTCAGTATATTACTTATATTGGTTTCATTAAATTGATTTAAATGTTTTACTTGCACAGTTAAGCGGCCGCAACATTCGTGTTTTAGGTCGTGATGACATTAATTGTTTTGCAACGCCTTCACCCGAAAGGATACACCTAAGAAAGTGTCAACCGACTATAGGGAGGATTACTTGAGGAGTTTAAGGTAAATTTATGATACAGTTTTTATTGGTGGATGATTTATTATCATTAACCTTTTTAGGTTTTTATTATGAGATTATGTGTGTCTTTGTAAGGTGCCAAAATTTCCACTTTACATTTTTCTGTGAGTCTGCATATATGCAATTTTCATGAAAGATTGTCCTTACAACAAAAGCTATTGTAGTTATGTTTGCTAGAGCTACTTTTCTGTATTATGTATGTTGCTTGTAATCTGCTCAGATATAAATTTTTGAAAATAAATTCTTAGCTGTTCGGGTGGGGGTGGCATGAGGACATAGTATAAAGATAAGAGTCATGCCAACTTCATCTCACCAACATTGAATGAGTTTAAATCTTGTGTCTTGTGTCATTGCATCTGTTTTATAATGAAATCATCATATAAATCTTGTGCAGATTGAGTACTGTTGCTGAGCTTATTGTATTGCATGTTTTTGTGTGTGTTTTGTATGATGATTTTACATATTTTTGGTGTGTTTTATTTCCATTGCATGTTTTAAGTATTATGTTGTGTTATTTTGTTGATTTTTTAGGTTTTGGTGGAAAAAACAAGGTTTGGAGCAAAAAACGTTAAAAAGTCATTTCGCGTCGCGGCAATCATCATATTTTGGACGTAACGTTCGCATCCAAAGTCCAATTGACATGATTCATACCCCATTGGAAATCTAAGACAAATTTCTAAAATGTCTATGTTTACTAAATGCAAATGAAGGCGTTTAGATGGGTTAAAATCATGTACAAGTCAAAGTAATATGTCAAAATCTCGTAAATGATAGGTCTTGGTATTTTGGTCATAACTCTCTCTATGAAATTAATATTGAGGTGATTAAAGTGGCTATGGAAAGCTAATAGATAGAGCTACAATTCATATGAAGACACCAAGACAAAACTCCGATGTTTAGCGATAGTGCGGTCGCGCGATGCAGACAGCAGCTGCATAGTAGTAGGCCGCTGACTTGCAGAACACGAAATTTTTTATTTGTTTTGCGTTTTTTTGCTCTTCTACCTTGTTTAGGACTCTAGGGTTATATATAAGACTTGGGGAGCCCTTATTTTCAACACACCTTCATTTTTAGCACTTTTAGACTTTAGTTTTTGGTAATTTTCTCTTCCATTCAACATTGCGATTGTTTGGGTTCTTCCCCTTGAAGTTGTGTTGCTTCTTAATCAAAGAGTAAGATTTCTTCATATCTTTTGTTTGATTTCAATTGTTGGGTGATTATTATTGTTACATGATAATATTTATGATTGTTTTCTTTCTTTCAATAGAGATTATGATCTCATCCCCAAGCATGAACTAATTTCCTTGTTCTATGATTATGATGATTTGATTCAAACAAACAAGCATTGGTATTGATTAATTGAGTTGTTTATCTGAATGAATTGCTTTATTTGATAATTGAATGTCTGATCAACTTTTGATTGTTTTGGGGGAATAATTGAGACCAATCGAAGATATTATTCCTGGACTAAATTGATTCAGGAGGTTAGATACGAATCAGAGATGTATTATCTAACCCTGGGCTTAATGAAAATAGCAAATTATGTTGGGATAGCCCTAATATGTGAATACGAGAGTTATCAGACCATGACCTTATTTTTACATGATTGTTATATTTGTTACCCGCATAATCAATTAGTTGATATTCTACTTGTGAGTTTGATGAGATGAATCCGAAATCCTAGACTTGCATCCATATATTTTTCTCAAAGTTTAATCGTGTTTAGTTTGATTATCGTCTTCTTAACTATTTTTCTTTAGTTTATTAAAAATCACAATCTTGTTAGAGTGTTTAGATTTAATTTCTATCATTTGTAAAGCATAATTGTCACGCCCCAGACGGGGACGCGACGATGATCCACAACTTAAATACAAATAAACCAAACAATCTAGACAAATATCCACGAAACCCCAAACGAAGCAGTCAAATAGCGTGAAATAAAGAACAAGTAGGAGTTACAACTTACAGTCCAACAAATAACCAAATTACATCCCCGAGGACAACTAAAAATAACAGCTTAATAGTCAAAGGGTCCTACGCCCTTAAGTTACAGTCTAGAATGGAAAGAGAATAAAAGAGTCCAACAGCAAAATAAATGAAACAAGTCCGACAACATCAACAATAATAGATAGTAAGTCCAACAAGCAGAGCACGGGAGTTCAGTTCGTGGTAGGTTCAACATCTTCAGCAAAGTCCTCATCTAAAGGTTAGAAAACAGGAGGGGATGAGACATAAATCTCAGTGTGTGGGGTGATCGTGTGCAACTGTGGCGATATATAGTTAATGTGAGAAAACAGTTGTATGAAAACACGTGAGATATGATGCATGAATTCACACACAGTCCACAAGCGTCGTGATAAATATATTTAGGTAATATACTTATACAGTTTGAGAAAACGGTTCGTGGTCACACATGCACTATGTGATTTAGGTAAGACATGTTGGATTGCGTACGGAATGTAACGCCAATCCTATGCAAGACAAATAATGGTTGCGTACGGATTTGTAGCGCCAGCCAATGCAATACAAGTAGCGGTTGTGTATGGATTTGTAGCGCCAACCAAACGGGTCCGATTAACTCCAGAATTGTGTGGATCAGACATCAATTCCTTTGTTCTTCCTTGTAACTCTCCGAGCAAGATGGTCCAAGACCTGTCACCTTATTGCTCCATAGGCAAAGACAAAATCCACAGTGGAGCTAGCAAGGCTCGGATTTGTCATAATCATGATTATACCTCAAGTACTACGACCCGCTTCCCTTGGACAAACTCCGTCCCTCAGTTGCGGGATTAAGACAATGGGGCCGGAGAGTGGAATAGCAACCGAGCTGCCCGGTTCCATCCCCGATGTATCCATTCCGACTATGAGCTCGACACACCAAGTTGACTCAGGCAGAAAAGTAAATACAAGTTCAGGTAGTCAACCAGGCAGTCGAGTTGTCACGCCCCAAACGCAATGCAACGACGATCAACCTCTTAAACAGAAATAAACCCAACAGTCTAGACAAATGATACAACAATCCCAATTGAAACAGAGTCTAAAGTAGCGGAATTAAAATAAACATAAGTACGAATTACAACTTAAAGTCTAACGAGGTCCAAATACATCCAACATAATAACCTGAATAAGTTTACAGGCCAAAACTAAAGCGTAAAGAACACCATATCCAAACCTTAAAAGTCAAGGGGCCTACGCCCTCAAATTACAGTCAAAGAGAAAAAGAGTAGCAGGATAAAAGGGAGTCCAACATCAGCAGAAGTACATGAAATAAAGTACAATCATCAGAAAAAGGATGCAAGGTCGACGGTGCGGGGGAGGTAATCGATCGTGGCGGTTCGACATCTTCAACATAGTTCTCATCTAAAGGTTAGAAAATAGGAGGGGATGAGACAGAAATCTCAGTGGATGGGGTGATCGTGTGCAAGTGTGGCGATATATATAGTTAATGCAAGAAAAACAATTGTATGAAAATGTGTGATATATGATGCATGATTTCACACAAAGTCCATAAGCGTCGTGATAAATATATTTAAGTAATATACTTATATAGTTTAAGAAACAATTCGTGGTCACACAGGCACTATGTGATTCAGGCAAGATAGGTAGGATTGCGTACGGATTTGTAGCGCCAATCCTATGCAAGACAAATAATGGTTGCGTCTGGTTTTGTAGCGCCAACCAATGCAATACAAGTAAGCGGTTGCGTGCGGTTTGTAGCGCCAACCAAATGGGTCCGATTAACTCCAGAATCGTGTGGATCAGACAGCGATTCCTTCGTTCTTTCTTGTAACTCCCAAAACAAGATGGTCCAAGACCTGTCACCTTATCGCTCCATAGGCAAAGACAAAATCCACAGTGGAGCTAGCTAGGCTCGAATTTGTCATAATCATGATTATACCTCATGTACTATGACCCGCTTCCCTTGGACAAACTCCATCCCTCAGTTGCGGGATTAGGACGATGGGGCCAGAAGAGTGGAATAGCAGCCGAGCTGCCCGGGTCCATCCCTGACATATCCATTCCGACTGTGAGCTTGACACACCAACTTGACTCAGATAGAAAAGTAAATACAAGTTCAGGAAGTCAACCAGGCAGTCGGGTATTATTGATTCAGGGAAGCAGTTCAGGAAAAGTTTCGAAAATCGCGAGTGGCAATTATGGCGTTGGTGGAGCTATTTGGATGAAGATGATTATCGGGAGGATAAACAATCTTCGATATCTTGAAAGATTAAGTGGAACATAAGTCCCGTTATAGATTCGAATTCGCAAGACGAGGAAGTCGCCCTGCGATCGGGTATTAATCGGTCAAGACGATCCAAAAAGTCAAGGGGTTTTAAGAAAATAAAATATTTAAATTAACAATTAAAATTTAGAGGGTCCAGGGCTGTTTCTTTAAAAGAAAAATAATTTGAGTTAGGTCCTTGTTAAAAAGAAAATTTACAATTAGCCCCGTTTTGTAAAAACCAATACTTTTGGGGTTAAATATTTAATAAGTAAATATCCCAACCTTGACAAATTATGAGGTCAGTTCTTAAATTCTCTAAATTATTCATAGATTCAGGTTTTTAAAGTTTTGAGGTCGAGTTTTTATAAAATTCTCACATTGGCCCCAAATTTGTTAGAATTTTCATTTTGGGCCCTAAGTTTAAAATAATTGGAACTCACAAACCGAAAGAGCTTTTAATGTGATTCCAGTTGTAAAATGTCACTAAGGTCAGTGGGATATTGGGACAAAAGCAGGTTTAAAAGGAAATAAGTATAGGTCCCTTAATATTTGAAAATCTCATTTTTGTCCCATTTTGAAATAATTGCCTTTAAGGCTTTTAGTGGTCCAATTGTTATGAAATTTGAACCTTGGGTCCAAAATATAATTATATTATAGTTAAATTAGTATTTCCAGGTGCGTGGACTGCATAAGTCCTGGAAATTTCATTTTGGTCCTCAATTTTAATCTTTTACGATTTGGTCCCTCAATTTTTATAAGATTACTTTCCAATCTCTAAACACTTGGATTTTTTGAATACACTTAAAAAATGTTATTTCCAGTCCCAAAGTTAAAATTTAAATTTTAAAAATAGGGTCTGGTACAGTTTCGAAAATAGCAATGTAGCCCTTAAACTTCTAAAATTTTACAATCTAGTCCTTCGGCTTTTAAGGGTTGATTTTATTTATCTAAAAATTCTTAAAAATTTATTAAAATGTCCAAAAATCATAACCTGAGTACAGTCGCAAAAATAAAAAATTACAGAGGGGTCCCTTAAGTTTTATTTTCTTGCAATTAAGTCCACCAACTTTCCATTTTTGCATTTTAAGTCCAAATATTGAAATTTAATCAATTATGCTCGACTTTTCCAGGTTATAAGTCATACAAAACATGGATTTCAAGGGTCATACATATACAAGTCCATTTCACACAAGAATTCATCAAATATCACAATAAAGTTTACATGAATGCACCTATTTTTCAACAAATAGCATTTTTGAGCCATACTTGAGAAATTTTCAACTTGATACAAGAAATTAACATGAAATACATAGCATATATATCTCAAGTGCTCAACATCAAAATACTACATGCATTTTATGTAAAAACACCTAGAAGTTGGACAGATTTTTCCACCCACCTTAAAAATGAACTTGTTGGTGAAAAATGAATGATCACTCTTTGAGGAAGAAGTGACTTAGGTCAGCCCCTAGGTCAAGGAATACCCAAAAAAAATGTAGGAGTTAGAAAATGAGGTTAGAAATCAAGGAAAAGAAGAAAGGGGTGAAGAAAATTGGTAAAACTACGCTTACCTTATGTAGTAGAGGAAAGCAGACTAGTAGAGGTCTCAAATGGGTCTATTTCTTCACTCTTAAACCAACTCTTAAGGTCAGCCCCTAAAACTCCAAAAATGAAATTGGAGTATCAAAATTTCTGAAAATAGAAGAGAAGAAGAAAATGTACTAAAAATCTCATTTCTTACCTTATAGTCCAATTTCTTTCACAATTTCTTGAGGTCTAGTCAAGATGGTTCCAAGTCTCTATTATCTTCAAGTTGTCTTCTAAGTGTACCTCAAACCAAAAATCAAACTTAGGTTAAGAAGTGAAGAGGATGAGCTAGAAATATCAAAATGGGTTGAAGAAGAAAATTCCTTACCTTGTAATAGTGATAGTTTCGAAAATAAAAAAGTAAGAAGAGTTTTTTTTTTTTCTGTTAAGTGTTTGAAGAAAGAAGAAAGTGTTTGAAGACACAAAGAAAGTATTCTTGAAGATATGAAGAAAGTGTGTTTGAAGATATGAAGAAGTGTTTGAAGATTTGAAGAATGTGTGTTTTTAAGATATGAAGATTGTTTGAAGATTTGAAGAATGTGTGTTTTGAAGATATGAAGATTGTTTGAAGATATGAAGAATGTGTGTTATGAAGATATGAAGATTGTTTGAAGATTTGAAGAAGAAGATGAACTTATGCTTAGAGGAAATGTTGGAGGATTTTTGGAGAGAAGTTGCAGAGAAGATTTGTGTTTTGTTTTGGTTAAATGATGAGTTATGATAATAATAGGGGAAGTTAGGACATAAATTAATAGATAGGTTACTTTCTTAGGGACAATTGGCCAAAAGCTAGGTTTTAGGGGAATTATTTAAAATTCATTTGTTTGACTAAGGGGTTAGTGGGATTTGTAGGAAGATTTTTAGTTGTAGGCTTGCAAGACATAAAATAAAATAGAAATAAAATTATCAAAATTTTATTTATTATTTTTTTTTGTCCCATAATAATCTAGTTGGGAGATACAAAAAAATAAAATAGTAATGCAAAGAAAAATTAGTTATTTCCTCATTTTATGTGATAAATTCGAAAATTAGGGAAAAAGAAAAAAAATATTTGGTTTCTTTTCTTTATAAAATTGAGGAAAATAAAATGTATAAATATCCATAATTAAATATTCAGAAATTTAAAATTAAGGATGTGAAATAAGAAATGTGTATTTCAAAAAGAACAATTTGGAAGTTATTGGGAATGAATTATAGAATAAGATCAAATGTTTGGATAAGGGTCGAAATGTACTCCTAAATTTATCGAGGGTCCAATCTTTCTAAAGTCGTAGTCATTCGATCAAGTATTAATACTAGAGGAGAATATTAAATTGCAAAGCTCAAAAATGCAAAATGCGTAATTGACGTTGGAAGAAATAAATAAAAATAGAGTCTAATTTATTAATAATAGGTTCGTGATACATAGCCGAATAAATAATCACTATATAACACCGTATCTTACATTGCTAAAATTCGGGGCCTCACATTCACCCTCCTTAAAAGAATTTGGTCCCCAAATTCTCTTTAGAACAACTCTGGATATTGATTCCTCATGTCTTCTTCCATCTCCCACGTTGCGTCTTTATCTCGGTTGTGGTTTCGCCATACCACTTTAACCATCGGAATCTCTCTATTACGCAATTGACGTATCTGCTGGTCAATGATCCGGATTGGTTTCTCGATGTAGGATAAATTTTCCATCAAAGGAGGAGTATCTTGGGTGATGATATGCTCGGGATCTGGTTGATACTTCTTTAACCTCGATACGTGGAATACATCGTGCATTCCCGCATACTATGCTGGTAACTCGAGTCGGTTGGCTAACTTCTCGATCCTCTGCAAAATCTTGTAAGGTCCAACATATCTCGGGCTCAACTTGCCTCATTTCTTCGGATTGATCAAACCTTTCCGTGGAGAGAGTCTGAGAAATACTTCATCTCCAGCTTCAAATTCCAAGTCCTTTCTCCTCTTGTCTGCGTAACTCTTTTGGCGCTCTGAGTGTGCGGATCCGTTCCTTGATCGCTTGACCTTCTCCATGGCCTCCTAAACTAAGTCGACCTTTGGAATCGAGGCAACTTTTGTTTCTCTTTTGGAGTCCATTGGTCATCAATCTCCCAATGTAGTGGAGATCTACACTTTCGCCCGTACAAGGCTTCATAGGGTGCCATCCCAATTGTGGCCGATAGGCTGTTATTATAGGCTAACTCGGCCAATGGTAAGTGTGAATCCCAACTTCCTTGAAAATCCAACGTGCGGGCTCGCGGCATATCTTCCCGGGGTTTGAATCGTTCGCTCGGGGCCGCCATCCGTTTGTGGATGTCTTTGTTGTCTTGAAGGCTTAGCGAGTACCCAATTCCTCGTGCAAGCACTTCCCGAGAATCTGGAGACAAACCTCGGGTCTCTGTGCGACCTGATGTCAACGGCACTCCATGCGGTCGAATGATCTTTCGGATATAAATTTGCGTGAGTTTTACGCAGGTGTCGTTTTTCTTCATGGGTAAGTGTGCGATTTCGTGAGTCGGTCTACGACTACCCATATAGCATCATGGCCTCCTCTAGTCCTTGGTAGATCCGTCACGAAGTCCATCGTTATGTGTTCTCATTTCCACTCGGGAATTCTCAACGGTTGTAATAAACCAGATGGTCGTTGGTGGTCTGCCTTTACTCGTTGACAAGTCAAACATCTCGCAACGAACTCCGCTACCTGGTTCTTCATGTTTACCCACCAGTAAAGCCGTTTCAAGTCCTTATACATCTTGTTTCCTCAGGGTGTATAGTGTATTTCGAACGGTGTGCATCTGCTAGAATTCTGCTCCTAATCTGCTCATCACTCGGCACACAAACTCGATTTCAAAATCTGATGATCCCATCTTCTTGTATCAAGAATTATGATCTCTCTCCTTTAATTATCTTCTCTTTCAGTTTCTGAAGTTGCACATCTGTCCCCTGTGCTGCCTTGATCTCGTTCAGTAGATCGTGTTTAACCGAAATGTTAGCACAAGAAATTTGAGTATTGGTCCTCGTCGAATTCCAAGTGCTCATCTCTTCTAATGATTTCCACTCTCAAATCATTAGTCTGGCTAAACTCGCCTTTCTACTCAATGTGTCAGCTACTACGTTAGCTTTCCCGGGATGGTATTGAATATCAAAGTGTTAGTCCTCAATTAACTCCATCGATCTCTGTTGCCTCAGATTGAGTTCATTCTGAGAGAATAGATACTTCAAGCTCTTGTGATCTGTGAAAATCGTGAAGGTTGCTCCGTAGAGATAGTGCCTCCATTTCTTTAATCTGCCAATTCCAAGTCATGCGTTGGGTAATTGGCCTCATACGGCTTGAGCTTTCGTGATGCATAAGCGATGACCTTTCCTTCCTGCATGAGCACTGCTCCTAGTCCTTCCTTTGATGCATCACTGTAGACGATGAAGTTTTCTGTTCCCTTTGGAAGGGCTAAGACTGGAGCTGTAGTGAGTCGTTTCTTCAGCTCTTGGAAACTAGCCTCACACTTGTCATTCCACACAAACTTGACTTGCTTCTGGGTTAGTCGAGTGAGTGGTCCGGCTATCTTGGAGAAATCCTGGATAAATCTTCGATAATATCCAGCTAGTCCTAAGAAACTTCTTATCTCCATTCTGACTCGGGTTGTTTCCATTCAACCACTTGCAGCCTTCCCGAGTCTCTCGGCGATCCCAGTGCGGATACTATGTGCCCAAGAATACGACTTCACTAAGCCAAAATTCGTACTTGCTCAATTTGGCATACAGCGTGTGCTCTCGTACTGTCTCCAAAACAATTTTCAGATGACGTTCATGCTCTTCTCTAAACTTAGAGTATACGAGTATGTCATCAATGAATATTACTATGAATTGATCCAAATAAGGTTGAAAGACTCGATGCATCAGGTCCATAAACACTGCTAGTGCGTTCGTCAGACCGAAAGGCATCACTACAAACTCGTAGTGTCCATATCTTGTTTGAAATGCCGTTTTGGAAACGTCTTCTTCACGGATCTTCAGTTGATAATATCCTTGTTGTAAATCAAACTTCGAGTACACCGTCACTCCTTGAAGTTGATCAAATAGCTCGTCTATCCTCAGGAGGGGATATTTAGTGGTAACATCTAGTCGAGATCGTATAATAGTCACATCCTTAATGTATATTATCCGTTATACCTAAACCACAAGTCAAATTCCCTTACTTAAGCTTGTGCAAATACTTGAGAATGAATAACACAAGGGTATTATCATTGATCAATATACTTAGTGATTCCCCTACTATCATTTTCCCCAAAGTAATATCATTAGGTGTCTAGATCCCATAATATATCACATCCAAATCATATACTTATCAAGAGATATCCTCATATTCTTCGAGTCTCACCATATCAGACATTATAATCTCTAAATCACGGATTTTCTAAATCACCTAATGTCCAAATAGAGGAATATCCAGATATCTTAACACTATAAAAGCCCAAAAGAGTTCAATATTCATCCAAGATTCAACTTAGGTCATCTAGTAGTGGTACCCAATCCAAGACAGAGGAACCTATCCTAGGTCAGCTCGGTGTAAGTTTCCATCTTACTAGCCGAGCTCTGATACCATAACTGTCACGCCCCAAACGCGACGCGACGACGATCAATCTCTTAAACAGAAATAAACCCAACAGTCTAGACAAATGATACAACAATCCCAAGTGAAACGGAGTCTAAAGCAGCGGAATTAAAATAAACATTAGTACGAATTACAATTTAAAGTCTAACGAGGTCCAAATACATCCGACATAATAACTTGAATAAGTTTACAGGCCAGAACTAAAGCGTAAAGAACACCATATCCAAATCTTAAAAGTCAAGGGGCCTACGCCCTCAAATTACAGTCAAAGAGAAAAAGAGTAGCAGGATAAAATGGAGTCCAACATCAGCAGAAGTACATGAAATAAAGTACAATCAACAGAAAAAGAATGCAAGTTCGACAAGCGGGGCAAGGGTAATCAGTCTGTGGCCGGTTCGACATCTTCAACATAGTTCTCATCTAAGGGTTAGAAAACAGTGGATGGGGTGATCGTGTGCAAGTGTGGTGATATATATAGTTAATGCAAGGAAAACAATTGTATGAAAAATGCGTGATATATGATGCATGATTTCACACACAGTCCACAAGCGTCGTGATAAATATATTTAAGTAATATACTTATACAGTTTAAGAAACAATTCGTGGTCACACAGGCACTCTGTGATTCAGGCAAGACTGGTAGGATTGCGTACGGATTTGTAGCGCCAAACCTATGCAAGACAAATAATGGTTGCGTACGGATTTGTAGCGCCAACCAATGCAATACAAGTAGCGGTTGCATACGGATTTGTAGCGCCAACCAAACGGGTCAGATTAACTCCAGAATCGTGTGGACCAGACAGCGATTCCTTCGTTCTTCCTTGTAACTCCCCAAACAAGATGGTCCAAGACCTGTCACCTTATCGCTCCATAGGCAAAGACAAAATCCACAGTGGAGATAGCTAGGCTCGGATTTGTCATAATCATGATTATACCTCAAGTACTACGACCCGTTTCTCTTGGACAAACTCCATCCCTCAGTTGCGGGATTAGGACGATGGGGCCAAAAGAGTGGAATAGCAGTCGTGCAGCCCGGTTCCATCCCCGACGTATCCATTCCGAATGTGAGCTCGACACACCAAGTTGACTCAGATAAGAAAGTAAATACAAGTTCAGGAAGTCAACCAGGCAGTCGAGTATTATTGATTCAGGGAACAGTTCAGGAAAAGTTTCGAAAATCGCAAGTGGCAATTATGGCATTGGTGGAGCTATTTGGATGAAGATGATTATCGGGAGGATAAACAATCTTCGATATCTTGAAAGATTAGGTAGAACATAAGTCGCGTTATAGATTCGAAATCGAAAGACGAGGAAGTTGCCCCGCGATCGGGTATTAATCGGTCAAGACGATCCGAAAAGTCAAGGGGTTTTAAGAAAATAAAATCTTTTAATTAATTATTAAAATTCAGAGGGTCCAGGGCTGTTTCTTTAAAAGAAAAATAATTTGAGTTAGGTCCTTGTTAAAAAGAAAATTTACAATTAGCCCCGTTTTGTAAAAACCAATCCTTTTGGGGTTAAAAAATGAATAAATAAATATCCCCACCTTGAAATATTATGAGGTCAGTTCTTAAATTCTCCAAATTGTTCAGAGATTCAGGTTTTTAAAGTTTTGAGGTCGAGTTTTTATAAAATTCTCATATTGGCCCCAAATTTATTAAAATTGTCATTTCGGGCCTTAAGTTTAAAATATTCGGAACTCACAAACCGGAAGGGCATTTAATGTGATTCCAAATGGAAAATGTCATTAAGTTAGTGGGATATTGGGACAAAAACAGTTTTAAAAAGAAATAAGTTTAGGTCCCTTAACTTTAGAAAATCTCATTTTTGTCCCATTTTGAAATAATTGCCTTTAAGGCTTTTAGGGGTCCAATTGTTATGAAATTTGAACCTTAGGTCCAAAGTATAATTAAGTTATAGTTAAATTTGTATTTCCAGGTGCATGGGCTGCATAAGTCCTGGAAATTTCATTTGGGTCCTCAAGTTTAATCTTTTACACTTTAGTCCCTCAATTTTAGTAAAATTACTTCCCAAGCTCTAAACACTTGGATTTTATGAATACATTTAAAATATGTCATTTCCAGTCCCCAAGTCAAGAAATATCAAAATTTTGGAGTTAGAAAAATGAGAGAAAAATTAAGGAGAAAAAGAAGGAGATAAGAAAATTGGAAATACTACATTTTACCTTGTGTAGTAGGTGATTTGAAACTAGTTGAAACTTCAAATTTGGGATTTTTGGTTCAACTCCAAAATCACCTAAGGTCAGCCCCTATTTCTCAAAAATGAAAAAGGGGTGTTAAAATTTGAAAAAAAATGGGGAGAAGAAGAAAGAAGGGCTCTAGTATCCAAATCTTACCTTGTAGTCCAATTTCTCTACAAATTATTCTTCAAGTCTTCTAATTTCACCACCATGCATGCATGTCTTCAAGTAGTCTTCTAAGTAACTAAAAATCCAAAATTCAAACTTAAATTAAGAAGAGAAGGTGATGAGTAGTAAGATATTAAGTTGAATTGAGGAGTGAAATTTCTTACCTTGAGATAGGGGGTGTTCGAATTTTTTAATTTTAAGTAGGAAGATTGTTTGTTTTGGTTTAGATGTTTGAAGAAAGAAAGAGTGTTTGATGATAGGAAGAAGATGTTCTTGAAGGTATGAAGGTAGGCTTGAAGATGTGAAGAACTTGTGTTTGAATATTTGAAGATGTGAATAAGTGGTACTTGAAGATATGAAGAACTTATGTTTGAAAATTTGAAGATGTGAAGAGTGGGTGTTTGAAGATTTGAAGATGTGAATGATTTGGTGTTTGAAGATTTGAAGATGTGAATGATTTTTAGAGAGAGGTTAGAGAGAAGGAGGAGAATTTGTTAGGGAATTAAAATGTGTTGGATGAAATGAACAAAATTTGTTCAATTTTGCCATAATGGCCGTCCAACATGGGGAGAGAGGGAGAGATTTTTTGGTTTAATTTTGTGTCTTGAATTTTGCTTCTTGCATGGGAGACATTTTGGTGGTCAAAGGTATGGGCATGGGATGGGTTTGAATGGAATGTTGGGAAGACTCCAACATGTTGGGAAATTTAACAATAAAGAATTTATGTATAAGATGATGTGTATAATGTTTGAATTAACGGTATAATTATACACAAGATGACTAATATAAGGTGTAAGTGTACAAGAGTTGGATGATATTTCTACTGCAAAAATCCCATCATTGCCGTCCACTAAAGGGCAATTTGGTAATTCCATATATTTTTTTTGTCCCAATTTGATGATAATAGATGAAATATATCAATCTCCAAAATAATTAGTGATTTCCTTGATCACTTATAAGTCTCATGATCACTTATACTAAATCAAATTTTTAATTCTATAAGGTAAAAGTCTCTAAAATAAATAGTCTCTTAAAATTCTAAGGTGACTAATAAATACAAAAATAGTAATAATGATTAATCAAGTGATCATAAATGTGAAATAGAATTAATGATGAAAATGATCACAAGTAATTAAGTAAAATGAAATTAATTGCAAAATATATATTTATTAATATTTACCCGTCAAAGTGATGCGGTAATATAGTCGATCAAATACATAGACGACAAAAAGAATCAATTACATGCTCAGAAAATCGGGGGCTTCACAAAAATAACTTGAATTAGGTCCTTGTTAAAAGAAAATTTTCAATTAGCCCCATTTTGTAAAAACCAATACTTTAGGGGTTAAAAATTGAATAAATAAATGTCCCGACCTTGAAAAATTATGAGGTTAGTTCCTAAAATCTCTAAATTGTAGATTCAGGTTTTTAAAGTTTTGAGGTCGAGGTTTTATAAAATTCTCATATTGGCTCCAAATTTGTTAAAATTGTCATTTCGGGCCCTAAGTTTAAAAATATTGGAACTCACAAACCGGAAGGGATTTTAATGTGATTCCAGTTGGAAAATGTCACTAAGGTTAGTAGGATATTGGGACAAAAACAGTTTTTTAAAAAAATAAGTATAGGTCCCTTAACTTTAGAAAATCTCATTTTTGTCCCATTTTGAAATAATTGCCTTTAAGGCTTTTAGGGGTCCAATTGTTATGAAATTTGAACCTTGGGTCCAAAATATAATTAAATTATAGTTGAATTAGTATTTCCAGGTACATGGGCTGTATAAGTCCTAGGAATTTCATTTGGGTCCTCAAGTTTAATCTTTTACAATTTGATCCCTCAATTTTAGTAAAATTACTTTCCAAGCTCTAAACACTTGGATTTTTGGAATACACTTAAAATATGTCGTTTCCAGTCCCTTAAGAGTTAAAATTTCAAATTTAAAAATTAGGGTCTGGTACAGTTTCAAAAATTGCAAAGTAGCCCTTAAACTTCTAAAATTTTACAATCTAGTCCTTGGGCTTTTAAAGGTTGATTTTATTTATCTGAAAACTCTTAAAACTTTATTAAAATGTCCAAAAGTAATTTTTGAACCTGAGTACAGTACCAAAATTCGAAAATTACAGAGGGGTCCTTTAAGTTTTATTTTCTTGCAATTAAGTCCACCAACTTTCCATTTTTGCATTTTAAGTCCAAAAATTGAAATTTAATTAATTATGCTCAACTTGTCTAGGTTATAAGTCATCCAAAATATGGATTTCAAATATCATACACATGCATGTCGAATTCATACAAAAATTCATCAAATAGAACATTAAATTGTACATGCATGCACCTAAATTTCAATAAATAGCATGCAATACATAAAATATATATCTCCAGTGCCCATGATCAAAAGACTACATGGATTTAACAAAAACACCTAGAAGTTGGAAAGATTTTTTCACCACCTTAAATTTGGAGAGTTGTGAAATAAAAAGGATAAATTTCACAACTTGGTGTGAGGTCACTTAGGTCAGCCCCTAAGTCAAGAAATATAAAAAATTTAGAGTTAGGAAAATTAGTGAAAAAATTAAGAAGAAGAAGAAGAAGAAGAAGATAAGAAAATTGGAAATACTACACTTTACCTTGTGTAGTAGGTTAATTGGAACTAATTGAAGCTTCAAAATTGGAATTTTTGGCTCACCCTCAAAATCACCTAAGGTCAGCCCCTATTTCTCAAAAATGAAAAAGGGGTGTTAAAATTTTAAAAAAATAGGAAGAAGAAGAGAAAAGGGCTCTAGTATCCAAATTTCTCTTCAAATCTTCTAAGATGACCGCCATGCATGCATGTCTTCAAGTAGTCTTCTAAGTACCTCAAAATCAAAATTTCAAACTTAAATTAAGAAGAGAAGGTGATGAGTTGTAAGATATCAAGTTGAATTGAGGAATGAAATTTCTTACCTTTGAGATAGGGGGGTTCGAATTTTATGGTTTAAGTAGGAAGAATGTTTATTTTTGTTTAGGTGTTTGAATAAAGAAGGAGTGTTTGATGATATGAAGAAGATGTTCTTGAAGATATGAAGGTATGTTTGAAGATGTGAAGGAATTGTGTTTGAAGATTTGAAGATGTGAAGAAAGGGTTCTTGAAGGTTTGAAGATATGAAGGAATGGTGTTTGAAGATTTGAAGATATGAAGGATTGGTGTTTGAAGATTTGAAGATGTGAAGAAATCTTAGAGAGAGATTAGAGAGAAGGAGGAGAATTAGTTAGAAGATTAAAATGTGTTGGATGAAATTTTTAACAAAATTTTGTGTAAAAATGGCCTGTTGGCCGTCCACCTTAGGGGGAGAGAGAGAGAGGGATTTTTTTGTTAAATTTTGTGTCTTGTAATTTGTCTCTTGCATGGAGACAAAAGGGAAGTCAAAGGTATGGGCAAGGGATGGGAAGAGAAGGAATCTTGGTTAAGTGGGAAGATGTTGGGAAAAATAGTAATAAAGAATTGGTGTATAAGATAATGTGTATAATGTTTGAATTAATGGTGTAATTATACACAAGATGACTACATAAGGTGTATATGTACAAGAGTTGGGTGGTATTTCTACACCAAAATACTCCCTATTGCCGTCCACCTAAGGGGGTATTGTGGTAATTCCATATATATATTTTTTTATCCCAAATTTGATGATAATAGATGAATAATATCAATCTCAAAAATAATTAGTGATTTCCTTGATCACTTATAAGTCTCATGATCACTTAATCTAAATCAAATTCTTAATTCTATAAGGTAAAAGTCTCTAAAATAAATAGTCTCTTAAAATTCTAAGGTGACTAATAAATACACAAATAGTAATAATGATCAATCAAGTGATCATAAATGCGAAATAGAATTAGTAATGATCATGATCAAAAGTAATAAATAGAAATGAAATTAACTGCAAAATATATATATTATTAATATTTACCCGTCAAAGTGACGCGGTAAAATAGTCGATCAAATACATAGACGACAAAAGGATCAATTACATGCTCGGAAAATCGGGGGCTTCACAATAATAATTATTAGCCTACTAATCCTTGAAAGACGACTTGTGATCAACTTGCTACCCTACAATTGATCTCATTCTCTTGCGAGGATTGCTAGATTTATTTTAGGTGTTTAGCGCTCGAACACTTATAAATGAATTTGAACCTTAAGGCCAATTACATGCCAAAAATGAACAGGAAGTATATTCATAAAATATCTTTAACATATTTTGTACATTGAGTACTCTTACTGAGATTATAAATGAATTGAAGAATATATATGCACATGGCTGAGAAGATGAATATCATAATCTAAATTTTGCTGGAGATTTGAGTTATTTGGAAGATGGATGCAGGGCTAATTTAAGAACAAATTTGAGATGACACAGGTGTGTTTCATGTAAGTCCATCCCAATGTTTATGAATGTTGGAGTTGTGGAGTGTGAATTAATGGAGTCTTAGAAACCATCTGGTTTGTTCATAAATGAATCATGACGAGTTGCACATAATATAAAGTTTTTAAAGGAAATTTCTATAATTGTTACATATGTCGATGCCTATTTGAAATTGGATATGCCTGAAGTTAAAGCTAAATCTGAACATCTATCTAAGAATAGGACGACTGAGGTGGGGTGGCCTAGGGCCCAACAGTGGTTGCTCTACCCATACCAGAGGATCTTGCTCCTACATTTAGCACTATAATGATCTGATAATGACTTTAGATTTAATTATATTAAATTTAATGTGTTAGTTGTAAAAACAAAACAAACTATATATAATTCATTTGTTAGTTTTTGTGGATGTAGGAAAAGAAGTATGGGCGACCGCCAACTAAGTTTGAGTTTTCACGCATACCCATACCAAAAACAATGGTCAATTGGTGGATGAGAGGCCCGAGAAAAGTCACTTTGTAAGTAATATAAGTAAATAATATTTAAATAATATCAATTCATATATTTTTAAATATTTTTAAAAGAGATGTGTTTCTAAAAGTCAATAATATTTTTAAAATTTTTAACATGATTGTTTCCTTGTAGAAGGATGTACATGCACGTTTAGGCGATGCTACTGCAGAAGGCGAGATTGAGTGAGCCCATGGAGGTGGACATGTCCCAGTTGTACATGGAGACAGTTGGCGGGGTTATGAAGCAGTGAATTTATGGCCTCGGGCCCAAGGTGGCTGCATTTATACCGACACGCACTAGTGCCAGCTCATCCGCTAGTTCACACATAGATTGGGACACAATTAGGGAAGAGGTGCGGATGGAGTTACATGCAGAGAAGGACGACATGCGGACGGAGATGCGAATGGAGATGGAGCGGATGCGGGCACATATGCGCATGACGATGGACGAGCTACGCCACCAGGGTCAATCCCCTTCTACAGATCCTCCTAGTGGTGCTAGTGATTCTTAGACGCTGCATTTTATTGTATTTTATGTATTGAACTATAGCTCGTTTTGACACCATCATTGTGTTTTGATTCGACAGTGTAACGAATATATTTTGTTATATTACACTGTGATTTCTGGTTTATTTTATAGTTTGGGTCTAAATTATTGTGCATAGGTACATGGAATTATAGGGTTATTATTATTTTTTTAAAAAAAACAATGAAATATTTCCATTGTTAACTTAGCAACAGACCTTCCGTCGTTAACACTAATCGAAATGAAACAATGGAATATTTCCATTGTTAACATAGCAATAGACCTTCCGTCGTTAACTTAGCCACGGACATCCCATCGTTAATGTAGCCACAGACATTTCATTGTTAATGTAGCGACAGAAATTCCGTCGCTAACTATTGTTATATTGGTCAAAATGGCTAAATCATCATTTAACAATAACTACAGATATTTTTCTCTAGCGATGGAAATATCTATTGTTAATGTTAGCCACAGACGTATTTCTGTCGTTACAATTTTGCCGATGAGGATTTTAATGACATAAATTTTCTGTTGGAAATCCGTGGCTAATGTATATAGTGACAGAAGTAAGTTGTTTAGCGACATAATTTTCCGTCGTTATTTTCCAGTTTTCTTATAGTATTTGAGATGATTGTTGTTTTGTAGTTAAGGTCGTTCCAACGACCCATATTTGCACATCCCTTGTCGTTCAAATAACTCATTCTTGTTGGTCGTTTGAACCATAGATTACGTGCAAATATGGGTCACTCGAATGACTCTTAATTGCACTTGTTGTTTGAATGAAAAGTAACAATTCTGGGTCATTCAAACGACTTAACTATAAATCAGTCACTTGTCGATTGAACGAACTATTGCCGTTTGAACCCATCTATAATGAACATGCACTCTACTTTATTCTCAAATATTTTACAATTTTTCTTGTATTTACTTGCAGTCATGTCTTCACTATTTTGGATTATCGAGTATTATTTTGGATAGTTTGTTAATAACAAAGAAAAATTGGAGTGGAGGGGAGGGGATAAATCTCATGAAAGAAACAGAAAGACTTAATCCTAATCAACACCCTTGCAAAGGGTGAGAAATATTACTTGAGCTACAAAACTAAATTATACTACACTAAATGCACTGCTAAATTTAAGCGTTAGATATAGCTTTCAACAATTTTACGATTAAACTTTATCTGCAACTTTTATATTCAGACACTATTTTTTTTCCTATATGGTTTGATTTAAAATAAATGATTCTAGTTAATTTAGTATTTGATATCCTAATTTAATGAAGGATGTTTCCTTTGAAAGAACAAATTAAATAAGATTCTACAATGTACAATATCATTTCATTAGTCATTTTCAATAATTTCTTGTGTTACCAAATGTTGGGAATATATGATGTGTATATATAATTGGAAATGGCTTAGGAAATTTGGGCAATGTGACGGTGAAAACTTGTAAGTTGAAGTCGAAGCAAGAGTTCTATTGAATGAATTTTCAAACTTTATTGTGAGAATATGCATAGTTTGTTATCTGAATCTATATTATAATATATATTTAGATGAAAATCATATGTTTGGTTATAGCTTTGACATAGATTTGTGTGATTGTAGTGAAAAGATATGTGATTATAATGTTTGAAGTGTCTCTCCAAATAGATTTGCATGATTGTGATGAAAATTATTTGGTTGTATTTTTAAAATCTTATGTCTATCAAAAACTAAAAACTGAAAATGAATCCATTTCGTTGCGAATTTCCATAAACAATCATAAACTCATTTTTGGAAAAGTTGGAGAAATGAAAAATGACACATGCAAATACATTCATACAAGGCCGAATCTTTTGACTAATTATCCATTTTCAAGAAATAGATAAACTTGACTCTTGACTAAGTGAAAATAGTAAATTAACATCTTATGTATGATAGAAATTAATGTTCCTCAAAAAGAAACTAAGTTACCTTATGCAATATATTATAAGATTAGAATAGTAATAGTTTTTGGACAGACTGGCCCGCTAAGTGGCTATAAATCTTGTCGTAGATAACCTTTTCTTCAAATTCTTTTTGTCTTGGGTTTAAAACTAGACTCACACGGCTCACTAACCATGTACGACATCTAGACATATAAAAATTATGGCCAATAGATAATTGCCAAGTGTCAAATCTCAAATCCTTAGAGACCAAGACATGTCTTGACAGTTATCTCAAATCTTTGGACATTAAGACTTATCTTGATAAGATTTTGAATTGATCATTATCTCTTTTTATATTTATCACATCTTGTGATTAAAGAGATGGATAAATATCAAATATTGACTAACCAATCAAATCAAAGCCTTCACCATATGAGTTATCTAAGAACCCTTCTCCTACAAGTATAAATATGGGTCATTCTCAAGGAATTAAATCACAATTCAAAGAGAAGAAATACAAGCAAGAAAGGCGGTAAAGGAAATTCTCTCAAGCCAAGACAATTAAATTCAAGGAGATCCATGGTGTTCAAGGTGAAATTCAAGGCGTTCATCGCAGATTCAACTCAAGTCCCACATTTGATTTGGGAATAAGCTATCGAGATCTCGAGCTAACATTATTGAAGTTCAAGTTCATCTTGGAGGAAGATCAAAAGGTCAATTTCACCAAAACTTTTCATATCCAAGTCAAATATAGTGAATAATTCACGTTTGATTCGAGATTAAGCTTTCAAGCACTCGAATAACATTATTGAAATTCAAGTTCAAATTTGGAGAAGATCAAACTGAAGAGTTTAACTCCAAATTCTCAAATTACGGATATTTTGTTGTTGAAGAAAAGAATCAGAGGAGAAATAGAGATTGCAACCTATATTTTCCATTTTGATTCATATATGTTTAATTTGTACAATTTTTTATTGTTAGTTATTTCCCAGACAATAAAAATTTATGTTACACATATACATGTGATAATTAATTTACTTAGTTCATTGAAGTACAAGATAGAACATAAATTAGAATAGGAGATTTCTTGTGCTCAGTTCATTCATACTGGAATTAAGCGGAAAAAGAAATTCTATAAAAAGATTATACGTACCAAGCAGGCTGGCTTACCACCCTTAACCCGGCCCGGTCAAGCAACAACGTAGTGTGTAGGTATTTGGATCAAATTAACCAACAAGATAAGAGTATAAGTTTCTCCCCTTCCAAACACTAAGTGTTCCCCTTGAAGTCCAAACCAAAAAGTCCAACTTGAGCTAAATGAAGCTTACACTCTTTAGCTTATTTTCTAATGTGGGTTGGTAAGAGAGTGATTGATTGACATTTCTTTAGTTTTTTTTTATATTTTTGGAGAGAATAGTGTAAAAACTTATTTTGAAAAATGAAAATGATTTTTGAGAGTATAATTGGATATAAGAAGAGACTGTGATGATGATAGTTGATGTGATAGTTTATTAGTGTAATAGTGTTTAGATGTGATTGATAATTTGAAAAATGAGAGAGAGTAAATAATATATTTGGGATATATTTATATAGTAATAGTAGATAAGGCATTTTTACGTAAATTATAAATGGATGTGATTGATAATTAAAAAAGGAGAATGAGTAATAGTGAATTACTTGAATATTATCACAAATAATTGAACATTTAATGATATTCGTTTGAAAAATGAAAGGGAGGAAAAAAATTCACAACCAAGCACTTCCCATCTTTATATTTCCAACAGTAAACACAATAAAGTTACTAATTTTGTGCATTAATTTTTCATTTACTTAATATTTGATTTAATTTTTCATTTATTTTATAATCTCAATAAATAAATCTATTTAAATAATACCCAACTTTTAAACACAAAATTGTAAATCTGTAATTTAGTTTATGTAAATAGAAAACAAAAATTAATATTAATACATTTTGAAAACTTAACCATCCATCCAAATTCCAATCATATACGAGTTTCACATTTTTTTAGGTTAAAACTATATGAATTATTTACTTCTTTTTTCTTTTATGACCAATTTCTTGCAAGTATTTCTAACTAACCATATCTCCCTTCTTGTCCAACAAGGTAAAACCTGACCAGCAGGTCTCATGCGAGATGGTATGAGACTATGAGACGTAACAAATGATATTTTTGGTGTAAAAAATGATACTTTGTCTAAATACACTAATTTAAGTGTATTTGGAAAAGTATCATTTTTTACACCAAAAGTATCACTTTTTACATTAAGGTATCGCTCTTTCACGGTCTCATGGAATTTCACCGTCTCACATAAATCTTTACGAAACCCGAAAACTTTATATGCACTCATATGTGAAATAAAAATAAAAATAAATATAAAGGAGATAGCCTAATTATTCTATTATATAGAAAGTAGAAACAAGGTCAAAGAAAAGGAAAAATATAATGTTTTCAAATTCTAAAAACAGGATGCGGTAATTATTATGTGCATTAATTATAGGCAAAAGAAAAAATCTAGAAAATAAGAGTACAATAATTATCCTTGGATTTTCTGTCACGCCCCAAACGGGACGCGACGAACAATTCACAACTTAAATACAAATGGACTAACATCCAGGACAATACCAATGAGAACCCAATAAGACAGAGTCTAAATAGCAGCGGAAATAAATAACAGATACAAGTTATCACTTAAAGTCTACATTCCAACATCCAAATTACAACCCGAAATTCAACAAGGTAGTAACTTAAAGCCAAAGGGCCATACGCCCCTCAATTACAAACCCGAATTGATTAGGATACAAAAGTCCAACAACAACATAATAAGAAAAGAGTCCAATCAACAACAAGAAGCGATGGAAATCCAAAAGAGTAGTACAAGGTCTCAATCCGAGCCGGTTCAAGATCTCCAAATGAAATCCTCATCTAAGGTTAGAAAATAGGTGGAGATGAGACAAAAATCTCAGTGGATGGGGTGATCGTGTGCGAAAAGTGTGGCGCAATATAGTTAATGTGAGAGAACGATTATCACGAAAACGCGTGAGTATGATGCATGGTTTCACACACACGATTCTAAGCGTCGTGATAAAATATTTAAATAATATACTTATACGATTTAAGAAAATGATTCATGGTCAAACAGGCACTATGTGATACAAATCAAGACAGGTAGGATTGCGTGCGGGAGTGTAACGCCAATCCTATGCAAGGAAATTAATGGTTGCGTACGGACTTGTAGCGCCAACCAATGCAAAATTAGCGGTTGCGTGCGGAAATGTAACGCCAACCAAAACGGGGCGATAACTCCGAATCGTGTGGATCGGGACAATGATTCCTTCGTTCTTCCTTGTAACTCCCGATCGGTATGGTCCAAGACCGGCACCTTATCGCTCGTAGGCAAAGACAAAATCCCGTGGAGTGGAGGCTCGCGATCTGGATCTGTCATAATAATGATTATACCTCGATTACGACCCGCTTCCCTTGGACAAACTCCATCCCTCGGTTCGGGATTAGGGCGATGGGCCAGAAGAGTGGAATAGCAGCCGAGCTGCCCGGTTCCATCCCCGACATATCCATTCCGACTGTGAGCTTGACACACCAAGTTGACTCAGATAGAAAAGTAAAAGAGAAAATAATTTGAGTTAGGTCCTTTATTAAAGAAAAATTGTAATTTAGCCCCGTTTTGTAAAAACTAACACTTTTGGGGTTAAAAATTGAATAATTAAATACCCCGACCTTGAAATTGTCCAGAGATTCAGGTTTTTAAAGTTTTATGGTCGAGTTTTTATAAAATCTCACATTGGCCCCAAATTTGTAAAAATTGTCAATTCGTACCTTAAGTTTTAAAAATTCGGAACTCACAAACCGGAAAGGCTTTTAATGTGATTCCAGTTGGAAAATGTCACTAAGGTTTGTAGGATATTGGGACAAAAGCAGTTTTTAAAAGCAATATGTGTAGGTCCTTCAATTTTTGAAAATATCATTTTTGTCCCATTTTAAAATAATTGCCTTTAAGGCTTTTAGGGGTCCAATTGTTATGTAATTTGAACCTTGGGTCCAAAATATAATTAAGTTATAGTGAAGTTAGTATTTCCAGGTGCATGGGCTGCATAAGTCCTGGAAATTTCATTTGGGTCCTCAAGTTTATATTTTACACATTAGTCCCTCAATTTTAGAAAAATTACTTTCCAAGCCCTAACCACTTGGATTTTTGGAATACTTTTAAAATGTGTCATTCCCAGTAACTTAAGAGTAAAATTTCAATTTTTAAAGTTAGGTCTGGTACAGTTTTAAAAATTTCAAAGTAGCCCTTAAACTTTCAAAATTTTTACAATCTAGTCCTTGGGCTCTTAAAGGTTGATTTTATTTATCTTAAAACTCTTAAAACTTTATTAAAATGTCCAAAAGTCATTTTTGAACCTGAGTACAGTCCCAAATTTCGAAATTTGCAGAGGGGTCCTTTAACTTTTATTTTCTTGCAATTTAGTCCACCAACTTTCCATTTTTGCATTTTTAAGTCCAAAATTGAAATTTAATCAATTATGCTCGACTTTTCCACGTTATAAGTCATCCAAAACATATATTTTAAAGATCATACACATGCATGTCCAATACATACAAGAATTCATCAATTAAAACATTAAAGTGTACATGCATGCACCTAAAATTCAATAAATAGCAATTTTGAGCAACTCTTGAGAATTTTCATGATTTGATACATAAAATTGACATGCATTACATAGATTATATATCTCAAGGGCTCATGATCAAAATTCTACATGCATTTTAATAAAAACACCTAGAAGTTGGAAAGTATTTTTCCACCCACCTTAAAATTGGAAATTGTGAAATAAAAGGATAATTTCACAATCTTTGGATGAGGCCTCTTAGGTCAGCCCCTAAGTCAAGAAATATCAAAAATTTGAAGTTAGAAAAATGAGAGAAAAATTAAGGAGAAAAAAAGAAGGAAATAAGGAAATGAGAAAGACTACATTTTACATTGTGTAGTAGGTGTTTGGAGACTAGTTGAAGCTTTAAAATTGGAAATTTTGGTTCAACTCCAAAATCACCTAAGGTCAGCCCCTATTTATCAAAAATGAAAAAGGGGTGTTAAAAATTTGAAAAAAAATAGAAAGAAGAGGAAAGAAGGGTTCTAGTGTCCAATTCTTACATTGTAGTCCAAATTCTCTACTAGTTCTTCTTCAAGTCTTCTAAAATTCACCACCATGCATGCATGTCTCCAAGTGGTCTTCTAAGTACCTCAAAATCCAAAATATAACTTAAGTTAAAAGAAGAAGGTGATGAGTAGTAATAATTTAAGTTGGATTGAGGAGTGAAATTTCTTACCTTAAGAAAGGGGGTGTTCGAATTTTTGAGTTTTAGTGGTAAGATTGTTTGTTTGGTTTAGATGTTTGAAGAAAGGAAGTATGCTTGATGTTAGGAAGAAGATGTTCTTGGAGTTATGAAGATGGGTTTGAAGATGTGAAGGACTTGTGTTTGAATATTTGAAGATATGAAGAAGTGGTACTTGAAGATATGAAGAACTTATGTTGAAGATTTGAAGATGTGAAGAGTTGGTGTTTGAAGGTTTGAAGATATGAATGGATTTTGTTTGAATGTTTGAAGATGTGAATGAATCCTAGAGAGAGGTTAGAGAGAAGGAGGAGAATTAGCTTGAGAGATGAAGGTGTTGGGTGAAAAATGAAATTTGTTTGTTAAATTTTGGCCTAATGGCCGTCCACTTTGGGGAAGAGAGGGGAAGAAATTTTTTGATTAATTTGTGTCTTGTAATTTGTCTCTTGCATGGAGACAAAAGGTGAGTCAAGGTATGGGTCAAATTGGAATGTTGAGAGGAATAAGAAGAATGTTGGGAAGATTAGAATATGTTGGGGAATTTAATGATATAAAATTGAGGTATAAGATAATGTGTATAATGTTTGAATTAATGGTATAATTATACACAAGATGACCAATATAAGGTATAAGTGTACAAGAGTTGGATGATATTTCTACACCAATGTCGTCCACTATAAGGGTATTATGGTAATTCCATATATTTTTTTTTGTCCCAAATTTGATGATAATAGATGAAATATATCAATCTAAAAAATATTTAGTGATTTCCTTGATCACTTGTAAGTCTCATGATCACTTAATCTAAATCAATTCTTAATTCTATAAGGTAAAAGTCTCTAAAATAAATAGTCTCTTAAAATTCTAAGGTGACTAATAAATAAAAAAAATAGTATTAATGATCAATCAAGTGATCATAAATGAGGAATAAAATTAATAAAGATCATGATCACAAGTAATTAAATAAAATGAAATAAAATACAAAATGTATATATTATTAATAATTACCCATCAAAATGACGCGGTAAAGTAGTCGATCAAAAGTATAAACGACAATAAGGATCAATTAATTGTTCGGAAAAATCGGGGCTTCACATTTTCTTCCTTTTAAAACTAATGCATTAAACAAGATTTTATCACTTACAGTAATTCCTATATACGTTGTCCTTATCCGCAATTTCGTCGGACTTTATATATGCCAATACATTTTGGTTTTGGTTGCAAAACTTCAATAGTGTTTCTCATGTCCTCCTTTGTCACCAATTCCTTTTAAAAGGTAAAATCTCTGTTTAATTTCAAATCGTTTTGTTTTTCTACCGAAGTTGATCTTCTGTGTTTAAAGTTCTTGAATGAATCATATATTTATAATGTTTGTTGGAATTTAATCTTTTTGTGCTTGTGGAATTGTTATTCTTTACAGAGAATGGAATTTTCAATTCTCCAAATTCCAGAAAAGGTACAAATTTACTTTGAATATGATTTTTCATTATTAGTTGATTATTAATTTATTGATTTTTTATTTTATAATTTTTAAGTGAGGTCTAAATTTGTTTATTCGCAACAATTATGAGGGACTCGCCATGTCTTTTCTCATTTTATTAGATCTTATGTTTACGGGTATGAGCGAGGTGCTTTGTATGTGTTTTTGTAGATCTAGATACAAGTGACAATCATCCGTGCGGTGGAATAGGAGATAAAACACCATATTGAAATATAAGATCTCATCTGGTAAATATTCCTGATATTTGCCATTTTGTAGATGTTACATACTCATATTCATATTGTATTGTTCATTCATAGACCCTTTTTGCTTTGAATATGGCAACTTAAAACAAGCAATTCAACATTAATTAAATTGGTGATATTTGATGAGTGTTTTTCATTTAATGCTTAGATATTTGTTCTAATCCTTCAATCTTCAGCGGCAGGCACGATCCATAAATTTTTTACGAGGCGACACAAAATAAATACAATAATAAACTACATTAAAAATAGTTAATGGGGGCACATTTTGCTTTCTTTAAATAGTAAAAAATCAATGAAAAAAGCTATTAAAATATGGAAAAAAACTAAAAGAAAAACGAAAAATAAATAAAAACTATGGCGGCCCGTGCACCCGTAGGTGGGAGTGTGTATCCATTTTTGTTCAACGAGCTTTTGTGTTCATTTAAAATCATTTCTTGGGTTATTTAATTTAATTTTCTTTTCTTTTTTTATACATGAATACAGTACAAGAAAATCACGTAATAGCAATGAACGATTTTTGTCACTAGATAACTATGAAATACCAACAGAATTGCGATAAAAATAAAATTTTAAAATGTTAAACAATTAGCGAAGATCTAGCAACAAAATTATAACATAAGATTAGCGGCGATGTTATCATGTTGCATTGTCGGTTTAGACTAAACCATAACGATGGATAATATTATTGTTCTAACTTAGCGATGGAACTTATTCTCTAGTAAATTCAACTAAGTGTAAAATTAAGTTGTCCTTTGTATCAAATTTAAAAACGAAACTTAAATTCGATTGGTAATGTCTGAACTAATTTCGGCTCAAAGTCATTCTTCCGCCTTTTATTTCCACAAAAAAGTCTCAAATCATTCCACTCCACAACAAAAATCCCAAAATCGACATTTCCATGTTCATCCCAAATTTGTTCCCTCTCTCTCTCTCTCTCTCTCTCTCTCTCCCTCTCTCGTAACTCATGCTTTTGATTTGTGCTTTGACTAGAAGCGTGACTATTTCACATAATTGCCAGTTCAATCCAAGAACTCAATTAATTAAGTCGGTGATATTTGACAAGTGTTTTTATTTTGATACAAGATATTACAATTTTATTTTTGATCTTCAACGAACTTTTGTGTTCATATAAATCAATTCCTTGGTCTAGTTCATCCAAATAGTATTTTCTTATTTTATACATAATGTAATCAACTTACTAAAAAATGCAATAATTGGTAAAAACTTATTAACACTACAACAAAATCACGGATTAGCGATGGAATTTTGCGATGGATGACTTCCTTTGTCGTTGAAAAAGGTCGAGTGTCATCGCAAATAAAGTTTTTGCAACAACAAATCGTCGCAAAAAAATCGCCTGAATTAATGCGATGCAAAAAAAATCAATTGCGACGACATATCGTCATTTGTGACATTTTTGTCGTCTCAAATAAGGCCTCATTGCTGACAATATTTTTTGGGTTTTTTGCGATGACATGTCATCGCAAATACCCAATCACTAATTAGTAACAGTTCAGTGATGGATTAAGGTTACAATCTCCTTCAATAAATCTAAAATATATTTTACCAAATGATAACGGCCTAACAATGGATTAACGACAGAATTCGCGACAACTGTCTGTCTGTCGATATTGTGTTAATAATATATTGCGCCAAATTATTTTATGATGGGTCGAAGATGGATCAGCAATGGAAAATATAGCTATAGGAGTATATATCCGTCAGTATATCTGGAATGTTACTTTATAGCGATGGATCTGAATCAGTCACTCATATGTTTTAAATAAAACCATAATGTTTGTGTCATGAGAGTATAAGTTTTACTTTATTTTAGCAATGGATGAAGATCTCATTGCTATTTAGCAATAGATTCATGTCACTGCTATTTTTCGATAATGAAACAACAATGCTTTTACTTATATAATGACGAATTGAAACCTGTTGCTATATCTTGATAATGAAACGACACGTTTAATAATGAAACAACAATGCTTTTACTTATTAGCGATAGATTCAAGTCTATCGCTATATCTTGATAATGAAACGACAACATTTAATAATAAAACAACAATTCTTTTACTTATTAACAAGGGACTCAAGTCTATCGCCATTTCTTGATAATGAAACGATAACTTTTTTCTTATTTAGCAATGTTTTCAAGTTCTTGCAATTTCTTGATAATGAAATGAGAACATTTAATAATGAAACAACAATATTTTTACTTCTTTAGCGATGGATTCTCAGACGTTGTTGATCCATTGCTAAAATTAATAGCATAAAAGAGATATCAACTTTCTTCTCCCATCAATTTCCTTTCCTCTAGTTTATTTCCCCCTGATTTCACCCCACAACGCCTCAATCCCAATTTGACTAGCCACCATTTTCCATCGTCGGATGCCGCCGCACCACCTCCACGCCACCAACTACATTTTCACCTTCTCTATTTCGTATAGAATATAATCAAAAATTGTGAATCTTCACAATTTGATAATAAATTCTGAATTATCCACTTCTTTGGAAGGTTTGAGAATGTGTAATTTAATGTCGGTTCATTAGCATACTATTTATTTTGTGTACGTATTAAAATCATGGTTTAGATCTCCCATTTGTTCTCGAGTGCGCTACAATCATTAAGAACGAAGGGAAGATGTTGTTGATATTTTCACATAATACATGAAAAAAATAGTATGCTAATAAAACCACGTTAAGTAAGTTCACATTCTTGAACATGATATAGGGCCCTTACCAAATAGGAGGAGGAGAATTGGAGGGGAATGAATGCATGTATGTAGTATATAATTGATCATATGATATAACAAAATGGTAGTTTGCTCCTTACATGTAGTTACTAATATCTTGAGTTAGTACACTATATAAGAAATGTGTTTTGATCGTAGTTTGATGTATACATGGATGTAGGATGGCATCTAGCTATGGGTTTGTTACTAGACGTTATGCTTTCATTGAGTATCGTACTAGTCAACTTAGATAGATGGACGAGAAAATTTTAGGTGTTCATATGTCTCACCACAAACAGATCCAAAAAACTGAGACTTCAATTTTTACTAAAATAATAAATACGTTCATTAATTACATGTCAATTAACAATATTCAGTCTATATTTCCAAGTACAACAATATACTAAAATTAAAATCACCCACTACTTCTAGGAAAGTCCATCGACAATGGTTGCAACTAGATATTCTCATCTTCTGAAGCATTTCCTTCTCATACGAGTTCAATCTCTATTGGGAAGAAATTAAAAAAATTATATGAGAAAAACCTTAGCGAGTGGGTGCAAATGTGACTTTTCAAAAGTACAGAAGTTTAGATGTTCGCGAAATTTACATTTATAATTTTTAGAAAAAGATGAACCATATCATTTTCTATATATATAAGACAAATTATGATTGAATATATTAATACGACACAATATGAAGAAGTTTTGAATTTAACAATAAACAGTGAGAAAAGGAATGAACTTTTATCCACGAAACAGTCAATAGCATTCAATACACATTTAAGCCTTATGAAACCATATTTTGATAATGATTAGCCAAGCATATCTTATCCCAAGGCTCCACTAGCTTATACCTTATCACCACTTATAGTAATGGTTCAACGCCCCAACCTTACACTACAAGAACTTCTCGAATTACCAACGGAATTTACCGACGGCACGCTGTCGTCGGTATATATCGACGCTTTACCGATGGAACACTGACGTATCATGGTCGATTTATTATTTAAAAATTATGAAACTTTACCGACGACGAATACCGACGGATTACCAAAGATTTATCGGCGGATTCAAATCCGTCGGTAGATGGGTCGGTGCATTTGCGCTAAATTTCGGCGTGCAAAAATTCCGTCGGATGGCTAGAGGTAGAGGTGCAATAAATAACATATTAATTGTTTTATTCTTTCAGATGGCTAGAAGTAGAGGGGCACGAGGCACACAGGGACGTGGCCGAGGACGAGGGGATGACTCTTCATCTACTTCGTATCAGCATGTCCCTTCGTCTATACCTTCAGATGAGGGAGACGTGATGGATTTGAATGCAGCCACACCATCATTAGATGTCGTCCCTTCGAGCTCCGCTTCTGTCATCATGACACATGTGTGCCTACTCTTTGAGTGTGTCACATAGAGGTAAAAGGTATATTTATCTTAAATACATGTTTATGCATTTCTTATTTCATATTTCAATGATATATAATATAAATGCAAACACATTTTTTGTAGATTGTGGCCTGGGAGCACTTCACGAAATATGACTAAGATCTTCCAGCAGAAAATGCACGAAAAATGGATATAACTGGAAGAGCCTCTCAGATAGTCAGAAGAATGGGTATTTATCAGAATTTAAGGTAAATTAATTAACTTTTTATATGCCAAGGATGATTAGTGGTGCATCCACACCTACACATTTTTTATTTACTAATATATTGTTTTTTTGCAATCGAGGAACCATTTTGATTTAAAAAATAAAAAAAGTTGAAAAACGTGGGGTAGCTGTTGTGGGAATGACATGAGCATGGAGAATTCTGGAATTTCTATATATTTGTAATGTATTTTGGGAATGTTTGGTTATTATTCCTTTGTGACTACTTAAGTTTGAAAGATAATATTTTTATTTGGTGGAAGCTGTTGTGGTTATTTTTATTCCTTTTGGTAATAATGTGTAGTTATACATCTTAATGGAGATTCTGAACATAATGTATATAGCTGTTGGTTGAAGCACAACTTATCTCATGTTGAGCTAGCCTCTAGTGGCCATAATGTATTTGTGATAGGAATTTTTGGACTGTTGGCATGTTTAATTTTTAGGGGAAATGCTGTCGATTTTCTTTAAACTTTAATTTGTTAATTAATTTTATTTCTTGGTTGCAGAAATATTATACGTGGGACCAAGCAGACGAGGCACGGATTCGTCGAGTGTTTGAGTCACATGCGTGTAGGCGGTACAGTGACGTGGTCAGCGACATGAAGTCAAAAGGACTAGACAAGAAGCCGCTATGTTTGTCTGAGAATACATGGAAACTGTGGCAGGATTTCTGGAAACGCCCAGATATCATAGCAAAGTCGCAAACAAATAGCAAAATTAGGAAAAGCGAGCCAGGGGGACCCAGATCAGGTATTTCTAAACACACGAGAGGGTCTCGCTCGATGATTGGACATGCTCGTGCTATCGTAAGTAAATCAGCAGTATTTTAAAATTATTTGCAGCTTTATTTATGTGTATATATATGTGTGTGAGAATTTTTGTTTTTAATGCAAAAGCAAGGCAGACGCGAGAATCCTAATGCGTTTGAGTGCTTCAAACATACGCATATGAATCGGGATGGCTCGTATATTGACACGAAGTCTAGGAATACAGCTGTAAGTTTAATATTAGTTATCAATACTTATAATTTTTTTGTCTTATTTTATATATACTTAAGTTATATTTTTTTCAAACAACTTGAGGTTGAGCGACTCGTAGATGAGGTACGGGGAGGTTGGAAAGGATTTAGACATGAATTAGATTTATCTAGATCTTTGTGGGTGGACCGAAAAAGCAATGGATATATGGCACGGAGATATGTCATATTTTTTCACCAAAAGGGTGATAACGGTGTTCATCTTCACAGTGAGAGCCAACAGATTGAGACAATGATCTACAAGAGTCGCAACAAACGCAAAGAATCTGCAGCATACGCTTGAGCAGATGCAAAGAAGCCGATTCAACCAGATGCTAGCGGACATGCAAAATGGCAGTGGCACGCAACTACCTCCTACACATCCACCGTCTGACTTGATGACCCTTCGATTAGATACTATTAAATATTTAACTATGATGTAAAAGTAAGAATTGATATTATTTTAGTACGAGTATTTTAAATTTTAATTTGACGTGAATTTGATATTTTTGTGAACATTGACGTGAATTATAATATTCTGTTTTTTGGGTAATGTTGTGAGGCCCCGAATTTTAACAACGTGAGATACAGTGTTATGTAGTGATTATTTATTCGGCTATGTATCACAAATCAATTGAAACGTGACACGACTTTTATTTATTTCTTCCAATGTCAATTACGTCTTCCTTACTTTCTAGCGTAATGATTTTATATTCTACTCTAGTACTAATACTTGGTCGGTTAACTATGACTTTAGAAATATTAGATCTCGATAATTTAGGAGTATATTCCAATCCTTATTCAAATATTTCTTCTTATTCTATAATTCATCCCAACCAATTTCCAATTTTTTTTTGGAATACACATTTGTTATTTCACATCTTTATTTTAAGTTTCTAAACATTTAATTATGGATATTTATACATTTTATTTTACCTCAATTTTATAAAGAAAAGAAACCAAATATTGTTTTCCCGAATTTTCGAATTTATCACCTAAAATGGGAAAATAACTTATTTTTCTTTCATTACTATTTTATTTTTTTGTATCTCCCAACTAGATTATTATGGGACAAAAAAAATAATAAATAAAATTTTGATAATTTCATTTCTATTTTATTTTATGTCTTGCAAGCCTACAATTAAAAATTTTCTCTACAAATTCCACTACACCATTAGTCAACTCAACAAATTTTAAATTTCTCCCTAAAACCTAGCTTTTGGCCAATTGTCCCTAAGAAAGTAACCTAGCTTTTAATTTATGTCCTAACTTCCCCAATTATTATCCTAACTCATCATTTAATCAAAACAAAACACAAATCTTCTCTCCAACTTCTCTCAAAAATCCTACTACTTCTCTCTACACTTATTTCTTCTTCTTCTTCAAACACTTAGAAAAATTTCAAGAATTTTCCTCCTATTTCTTCCAAAAATTCGAACCATATACTACACAAGGTAAGAATTTTTCTTCTTCAATCTATTCTTATACCTTCTAGCTCACCTCTTTCACCTTCTAATTTAAGTTTGATTTTTGATTTTGAGGTATGCCTAGAAGATCATTTGAGGATATTAAGAGACTTGAGGTCATCTTGAAGAAGAAATTGTGTAGAAGTTGGACTGTAAGGTAAGAAATGGGATTTTTAGTACATTTTCTTCTTCTCTTCTATTTTCCAAAATTTTGATACTCCATTTTCATTTTTGGAGTTTTAGGGGCTGACCTTAATTGTTGGTTTAAGAGTAAAGAAAGAGACCCATTTTGAGATCTCTACTAGTCTTATTTCAACTACTACACAAGGTAAGTGTAGTTTTACCAATTTTCTTCACCTACTTTCTTCTTCTCCTTAAATTTTTAACCTCATTTTTCTAACTCCTATATTTTTTAGATATTCCTTGACTTAGGGGCCGACCTAAGTCACTTCTTCATCAAGAGTGATTTATTCCATTTTTCACCAACAAATCAATCTTTAAGGTGGGTGGAAAAATTCTTTCAACTTCTAGGTGTTTTATCTAAAAATGTTTGAGCACTTGAGATATATATTATGTATTGCATGCTATTTTCTTGTATCAAGTTGGAAAAATTCGCAAGTGTTGCTCAAAAATGCGATTTATCGAAAAACAGGGCATACATATACACTTTATTGTTATACTTGATGAAATTTTGTATGAGACGGATATGAATGTGTATGACTCTTGAAATCTAAGTTTTGAATTATTTATAACCTGGACAAGTCGAGCATAATTGATTAAATTTCAACTTTTGGACTTAAAATGCAAAAATGGAAAGTTGGTGGACTTAATTGCAAGAAAATAAAACTTAAGGGACCCCTCTGTAATTTTCGATTTTTGGGACTGAAATCAGGTTCAAAAATTATTTTTTTACATTTTAATAAAATTTTAATAGTTTTTAGATAAATAAAATCAACCCTTAAAAGCCCAAGGACTAGATTGTAAAATTTTAGAAGTTTAAGGGCTATTTTGCAATTTTCAAAACTGTACCAGACCCTAATTTTAAAATTTGAAATTTTAACTCTTAAGGGACTGGAAATAACATATTTTAAGTGTATTCCAAAAATCCAAGTGTTTAGAGCTTGGAAAGTAATTTTATAAAACTTGAGGGACCAAATTGTAAAAGATTAAAATTTAAGACCAAAATGAAATTTCCAGGACTTATGCAGTCCATGCAGCTGGAAATACTAATTTAACTATAACATAATGATATTTTGGACCCAATGTTCAAATTTCATAACAATCGGACCCCTAAAAGCCTTAAAGGCAATTATTTGAAAATGGGACAAAAGTGAGATTTTCAAACGTTAATGGACCTATATTTATTTCTTTTTAAAACTGTTTTTGTCCCAATATCCACTGACCTTAGTGACATTTTCCAACTGGAATCACATTAAAAGCAGTGCTCATGCAGGAAGGAAAAGTCATTGCTTATGCATCACGAAAACTCAAGCCGTATGAAGCGAATTACCCAACGCATGACTTGGAATTGGCAAATAGTGTTCGCGTTAAAGAAATGGAGACACTATCTATACGGAGCAACATTCACGGTTTTACAGATCATAAGAGCCTAAAGTATCTATTCTCTCGGAAGGAACTAATTGAGGAAACGGAGATGGATGGAGTTAATAGAAGACTATCACCTTGATATATTGATATCATCCCAAGAAACGCTAACGTAGTCGACGCCTTGACTAGAAAGCGGGTTTAGCCGGACTAATGATTCGAGAGTGGAAATCATTAGAAGAGTTGAACACTTGAATCCGACAAGAACCAATACTCAAATTTCGTGTGCTAACATTTCGGTTAAACCCGACCTCTTGAATGAGATCGAAACAAGACAAGAGACAAGTGTACAACTTCAAAGACCGAAAGAGAAGATACTCAACGGAGAGGGATCGGGAATTCTCGGTACATGAAGATGGGATCATCGATTTCGAATCGAGTTTGTGTACCAAACGACGAATGCAGTTAGGAGCGGGATTCTAGCGGGCACACCGTTCGAAATACACTATACATCCCGGAGGAAACAAGATGTATAAGGACTTGAAATGAAATTATTGGTGGGTAAACATGAAGAACCAGGTAGCGGAGTTCGTTGCGAGATGTTTGACTTGTCAACGAATAAAAGCAGAACACCAACGACCATCTGATTTATTGCAACCGTTGAGAATTCCGGAGTGGAAGTGGGAACACATAACGATGGACTTCGTGACGGATATACCAAGGACCGCATAAGGTGATGATGCTTTATATGGGTAGTCGTGAGACCGACTCACGAAATTTGCACACTTCTTACCTATGAAGAAAAAACGATGACTGCGTAAAACTTGCGCGAGTTTATGTCCGAGAGATCATTCGACCGCATGGAGTGCCAGCCGACATAGTGTCGACAGAGACCCGAGATTTGTGTCTCCCGATTAAAATGCTTTCACGAGGAATTAGGAACCTCGCTAAGTTTCAAAGACAACAACACATCCCCAAATTGATGGCCATCCGAGCGAACGATTCAAACCCTGGAAGACATGTCATGAGCATGCACGTTGATTTCAAGGAAGTTGGGATTCACACTTACCATTGGCCGAGTTCGCCTATAATAACAACTATCAGGCCACAATTGGGATGGCACCCTACGAAGCCTTGTATGGGCGAAAGTGTAGATCCCTACTACACTGGGAGATTGATAACCAATAGACTCCAAAAGAGAAACGAAAGTCGCCATCGATTCCAAAGGTCGACTTGGTTCGGGAGGCCATGGAGAAGGTCAAGTTGATCAAGGAACAGATCCGCATAGCTCAGAGCCGCCAAAAAAGTTACGCGGACAAGAGGAGAAAGGACTTGGAATTTGAAGCTGGAGATGAAGTATTTCTCAGACTCTTGCCACGAAAGGGATTGATCAATCCAAAGAAAGGAGGCAAATTGAGTCCGAGATATATTGGGCCTTACAAAATTTTGCGAGAGGATCGGAAAATTGGCCTCTGAGACTAGAGTTACCGCACAAGATGCGGAATGCACGATGTGTTCCATGTATCGAGATTTAAAAAGTATCAACCGGATCCTGAGCACATCATCACTCGTGATGCTCCTCCTCTAATGGAGAATTTATCTTACACCGAGGAACCAATCATAATCATTGACCACCAGGTACGTCAATTGCGTAACAGAGAGATTCCAATAGTTAAAGTTGTATGGCGGCACCACGACCGAGACGAAGATGCAACATGGGAAATGGAAGAAGACATGAGGAATCAATATCCAGAGTTGTTCTGAAGAGAATTTGGGGACCAAATTCTTTTAAGGAGGGGAGAATGTGAAGCCCTCGATTTTTATTCAATATTGTATTTGTTTCACGTATTGTCCTTGTATTCTTTTGACTATTTTACCGCGTCGCTTCGACGGGTGAATATTAATGATAAATATATTTCGCATTTAATTTCTTTTCTTTTTATTTGTTACTTGTGATCATAATCATTTATTACTTCTACTTCACATTAATGATCACTCGACCAATCATCATTATTATTATTTGTGTACTCACTAGTCATCTTAGAATTTTAGGAGACTATTTATTTTAGAGATTTATACTTTATAGAATTAAGAATTCGATTAGATTAAGTGATCAAGCAAATCACTAGTTATTTTAGAGATTGATATTATTCACCTATTATCATTAGTTTTGGGACATAAAAACAAAATATGGAAATGCCACAAATACCCCTTAAGGGACGACCATGATGGGTATTTTTAGTGTAGAAATATCTCCCAACTCTTGTACACATACACCTTATGTATTCATCTTGTGTATTAATACACCATTAATTCAAATCTTATACACAATACCTTATACACCAATTCTTTATTATAAACTTACCCAACATGTTGGAGGCTTCCCAACATTCCATGCCAACATCCTCCTCAATCCCTTCAATTTCATCCTCCCATGCAAGACCACACCTTGACCAAGGTCCTTTTCTCACTATCTTCTTCTTCCCCTTAAATTTTAACCACATTCTTCTAACTCCTATATTTGTTTTGATATTCCTTGACTTAGGGGCTGACCTAAGTCATTCCTTCCTCGAGAGAGATTTATTTCATTTTTTTCCCAACAAACCGAACTTTAAGGTGGGTGGAAAAATCCTTTCAACTTCTAGGTGTTTTAATTATAAAAATGCATGTAGTATTTTGTTATTGAGCACTTGAGATATATATTATGTATTGCATGCTATTTTCTTGTATCAAGTTGAAAATTCTCAAGTGTTGCTCAAAAATGCTATTTATCGAAAAATAGACATACATGTACACTTTACCATTGTATTTGCTGAATGTTTGTATGAGTTGGACAAGTATGTTTATGACTCTTTAAAACTATGTTTTGTATGACCTATAACCTGGACAAGTCGAGCATAATTGATTAAATTTCGATTTTTGGACTTAAAATGCAAAAATGGAAAGTTGGTGGACTTAAGTGCAAGAAAATAAAACTTAAGAGACCTCTCTGTAAATTTCGATTTTTGGGACTGTACTCAGGTTCAAAAATGATGTTTTGACATTTTAATAAAGTTTTAAGAGTTTTTAGATAAATAAAATAACCCTTAAAAGCCCAAGGACTAGATTGTAAAATTTCAAAATTTTAAGGGCTATTTTGCAAATTTCAAAACTGTACCAGACCCTAATTTTAAGTGTATTCCAAAAATCCAAGTGTTTAGAGCTTGAAAAGTAATTTTATAAAACTTGAGGGACCAAATTGTAAAAGATTAAACTTGAGGACCCAAACGAAATTTCCAGGACTTATACAGCCCATGTACCTGGAAATACTAATTTACCTATAACATAATTATATTTTGGACCCAAGGTTCAAATTTCATAACAATTGGACCCCTAAAAGCCTTAAAGGCAATTATTTCAAAATGGGACAAAAATGAGATTTTCAAAAGTTAAGGGACCTATACTTATGACGTTTTAAAACTGTTTTTGTCCCAATATCCCACTAACCTTAGTGACATTTTCCAACTGGAATCACATTAGAAGCCTTTCCGGTTTGTGAGTTTTGATTATTTTAAACTTAGGGCCCGAAATGACAATTTTAACAAATTTGGGGCCAATGTGAGAATTTTATAAAAACTCGACCTCAAAACTTTAAAAACCTGAATCTCTGAACAATTTAGAGAATTTAGGAACTGACCTCATAATTTTTCAAGGTCGGGACATTTATTTATTTAACTTTTAACCCCAAAAGTATTGGTTTTGACAAAACGGGGCTAATTGTAAATTTTATTTTTATAAGGACCTAACTCAAATTATTTTCTTTTAAAGAAACAGCCCTGGACCCTCTGACTTTAATATTTAATTAAAATATTTTATTTCCTTAAAAATTCCCTTGACTTATCGGATCATCTTGACCGATTAATACCCGATCGCGGGGCGACTTCCTCGTCTCGCGATTTCAAATCTATAACGGGACTTATGTTCATCCTAATCCTTAAGATATCGAAGACTACTTATCCTCCCGATACTTATCAATAATACTCGACTGCCTGGTTGACTACCTGAACGTGTACTTAATTTCCTGCCTGAGTCAACTTGGTGTGTCAAGCTCACAGTCGGAATGGATACGTCGGGGATGGAACCGGGCAGCTCGGCTGCTATTCCACTGTCCGGCCCCATCGTCCTAATCCCGCAACTGAGGGACGGAGTTTGTCCAAGGGAAGCGAGTCGTAGTACTTGAGGTATAATCATGATTATGACGAATCCGAGCCTTGCTAGCTCCAACGTGGATGTTGTCTTTGCCTACGGAGCGATAAGGTGACAGGTCTTTGACCATCATGAACGGGGAGTTACATGGAAGAACAAAGGAATCGCTGTCTGATTCACACGATTCCGGAGTTGAACGGAACGGGTTGGCGCTACATATCCATACGCAACCGCTACTTGTCTTACATAGGATTGGCGTTACAAATCCGTACGCAATCCTTCTGTCTGCTTGAACCATAGTGCCTGCGTGACCACGAACTATTTTCTTAAACTATATAAGTATGTTACTTAATATATTTATCACGACGCTTGTGGACTGTGTGTGAAATCATGCATCATCTCTCACGCGTTTTCATACAACTAAATTTCTCGCATTAACTATTTATATTGCCACACTTGCACACGATCACCCCATCCACTGAGATTTCTGTCTCATTCTCTCCTGTTTTCTAACCTTTAGATGAAGAGTTCGCTGAAGACATCGAACCTACCGCAGATTGAATCCCTATCAGTGATGTGGAGCGACATTTCCTTTTACTTTTATTTGTTGTTGGACTCCTTCATTTCATTTCTGTTTGGACTGTAAGTTAATTCAGATAATCTTTTGGGTTGTATTTGGATACCGCCAGACTTTAAGATGTAATTTGTACTCGTGTTTATTTTAATTCCGCTGCATTAGAATCTTTTTCACTTGGAGTTTGGTATCTTTGGTTTAGACTGTTGATTTATTTCTGTTTAAGTTATTGATCGTTGTCGCGTCACGTTTGGGGCGTGACAATAATTGCCTTGCGAAAATTTTCGAAAACTTTCCTAAAATGCTTCCCTGAATCAATAATACTCGACTGCCTGGTTGACTACCTGAACGTGTACTTACTTTCTTGTCCGAGTCAACTTGGTATGTCGAGCTCACGTCGAATGGATACGTCGGGGATGAAACCGGCAGCTCGATCGCTATTCCACTCTCTCGCCCCATCGCCCTAATCCCGCAATCAAGGACGGAGTTTGTCCAAGGAAGGCGGTCGTAGTATTTGAGGTATAATCATGATTATGACGAATCCGAGCCTTGCTAGCTCCAACGTGGATTTTGTCTTTGCCTATGGAGCGATAAGGTGACAGGTCTTGGACCATTATGAACGGGGAGTTACAAGGAAGAACGAAGGAATCGCTATCTGATCCACACGATTCCGGAGTTAATCGGAACGTTTGGTTGGCGCTACACATCAGTACGTAACCGCTACTTGTAATGCATGGGTTGGCGCTACGTATCAGTACGCAACCACTAATTGTCTTGCATGAGATTGGCGCTACACATCGACGCAATCCTCCCGTCTTGCTTGAGTCATCATGTCTGCGTGTGACCACGAACTATTTCTTAAACTGTGTAAATATATTATTTAATATATATTTATCACGATGCTTGTGGGCTATGTGTGAAATCATGCATCATACCTCACGCGTTTTCATACAACCGTTTTCTCGCGTTAACTATATATATCGCCACACTTACACACGATCACCCCATCCACTGAGACTTCTGTCTCACCCCTCATGTTTTCTAACCTTTAGATGAGGAGTACGTTGAAGACATCGAACCTACCACGGACTGAATCCCGTGCTCCGCCCGTCGTACTAGTTCTTATAATCATTGATGTCAAGCGACATTTTCTATTTTAGTTTGGACTGTAAGTTTAAATTCGGGTATTTTGATGGATTGTATTCGGATATTGTTGGACCTTGAGATGTAACTCGTACTTGTGTGTATTTTATTCCGCTGCATTAGACTCTATTTCACTTGGAGTTTTGTATCATTGGTTTAGATTGTTGGATTATTTCTATTTAAGTGATTGATCGTCGTCGCGTCGCGTTTGGGGCGTGACAAATGTTATGTTTGTGCATTGGATATATATTGCTTGTATCGGTTATATAGGTGGCAGGTATCAAATATACAAAAAAATAAAAAAAAATGCAAATAAATTACCGACGGAATGGAATCCATCGGTAAATTGCAAAAAAAATGAAAAATATTACCGACGGCTTGTATTCCGTCGGTATTGTAATTATACTCCATCGGTATATCCGTCTGTAATAGTGTCGATAGGCCGTCGGTAAGTCCGCCAGTACTTGGACATCAAAACGTCGCCGGAATTCGTCGGTTCAATGATCATTGCCGACAGCAATATAGAAATATATCCGTTGGTAAATCCATCGGTAAATTACCAACGGATAAAAGATCCGTCGGTAAGCGGTTACCGACAACAAATTTGGCGATGTTTGGTTTCCGTTGGTAATTATGTTGGTAATGTTATTACCGATGGATATTGAGATGTTACCGATGGAAGTTTCCGCTTGATTGCGAATTTCTTGTTGGTGTTATGCCTCCCATAGTAAGCTTGCGCGAGACGATGGTCATAACCCAGATATGCCAAATTCCTTCGACCCCCTAAAACCCTTAGAACATTCCATCTGTAGGTGGTGGAATTAGATAGTGGATAGCGGAAAACTTTTTAAGATCGCAGGCCCTTGCCTAACTAGCCGATTCCCAGCCAAATACATACCACACTTAGGGCCCGACTCAATGCACCACAATTCTTGCCTAACTAGCCGATTCCCAGCCAAATACTTTTTTTGGGAAATTAATGTAGTATGTCTATATAGTTTTTGCAAGAATTCTCATTGCAACAATAATAGTTTATTCAATCATTACAGTTGGATTGAGAGGAGTTCATAGAAGTTTGAGGAAAATATGAAGCAAAAAGGACAGGCACCGTGACTCAGGGGTTGATGTTGCAAGTTACCAAACAAGCGGAGCTTGCACGCAACATGAGAAAAACAGAGTTGTCGTGTGATGTTACCGAGAGAAACGATAGTGGGATTGCGAACTGCAAGTAGAGTTGAAACAGGTGGGGGAGGTTTTGAGTAACAATGCAGAGAGAAGTTTACTATTGTACGTATCCAAGTTTGGAACATGACAAGTGTTCGCCTTTATTTTTAGCTCACCGCAAGTGTACGGTGTACGTTATAGAAAAAGGGTAGCAAGGTCGTATCCACGGAGACTAATAAATTTATGTACTAAGTATTAACCAAGATAGCTTATTTTTGTTTAGACGATCGTAATTTGATGATTGTTATTATGAAATTAAGACAAGTTAGAATCCTAAAACACAAGATTAAGTTAACACAATTGATAGAAGTATCAAAATGATGAAATGGATTCCCGAGTTAAGGTTTCGATTAATATCACTCTTGCTATCCGATTTAATCCAAGCCAAGTTATTATCAATACTCCTATAAGACGATCACAAAGATATTTTATCCTCCCTCTCGAGATGCATATAAAACGTAGATTGAAATACTTAATGCTAGCATCTCTACTCAACATGAAGCACTCAAATGTCTTCACATATATTTACAAACCTCTCGATTCATGCAAATATTTGTGTCGAGTACTCAAGATCTAATATTGAAACTCATCTCTCGAATTATGAATCAATATATCAAACAAGTTAAATCATTGATCAAGTGATAAAACAAGAACAAGCACAAAGTACTCAAATAGGCTTCAAGATAATAACTTCAACTAAGATTAAAACATCCAACAATAGTTCATTAATCTATTTCCAAAACCCGGAAATCTAAAGAGTTTAGCTACACATGATTTCTAAAAAATCCATATACAAATTGTTCATAGCCATGATAACTAAAAATGAAAGATGAAAACTACAAGAGAAGCAAGAAAAACTTAGAAATATCGACAATCTCTCGATGTATCTCCGTTCCTTGAGCTCCGATGCAACCCGATTATCTCCTTGATGTCCTCTTTCAAGAATATACCCTTGTCTTGTGTTGTAGATCCCAAAAATGTCAGAATGTCCTTGGTGTGCGCCCCCAAAAGTGCTTAAATACCCCCTCAAATTCTAGGTCATGTTCTTTTGTCAAAAGTAATGATCGATCCAAGAGGGACGCACGGGTTACCCGTGCGCAAGTCCGTAGGCAATTCTTCTGTTCACCAATCAGCGCACGGGCCGTGCGTGATACGCATGGGTGACCCGTGTGCATGTCCGTAGGATATGTTCTGACCTTCCGTGGCGCACGGGTGGTGTGTGCAACGCACGGGCTACCCGTGCGCATTGCCGTACCTTCATTTCTGCTTTACCAGGGGCGCACGGGTGGTGCTTAGGCGCTAGCCCTACCCGTGCGTCATGTATTTTCCATCATTTGTGGTATTTCTTCTTCGCAATGCTCGTATTTGTATCCAAGTTCCTTCAAATATCACTAAATTCCTACAAAACGAACAACGCATAATATCTTTCCCACAAAAAGCGAATATGAATCATTTCGTATGAGTTTATGTACGTTTAGTCACCATTTTAGCCATAAATACGCCCCAAAATACATGCAAAACTCACACCTATCAACAAGATAGACTGGTGGTCCGTTTGTAAGATTAGAAAAGTGGAAGTTTTTGAATCGTTATAACCCCTTAATTCCAAGATGAAACCATAGATATACAAGATTTCATATAAGTAGATGATGACCCTGTAACTCTGGATGTCCATCTGATGATGTTACAAAACTTGGAGATGAACTAGTTAACACTGAGGATGAGTTGGAGCTAGATTAAGAAACAAATGATCAGATTGAACATTCGGATATAGCAGAGAGCGACATTGGTAGTGAAGGTTACTCTTAGGTATCATTTGAATGAGGGGACTTGGAATGAGGGGTTTGAGATCCTTAGTTAAATTCACATCCTTGTTTGGCTTATAAATCCATATTAATAGATTTTAAATCTCTCTTTAAGTTTTAGTTCATTTTTTAAGGATTCTAAATCTCTTCCAAAACCTAGTTATTTGAAATCCATTTTTTTTCTTTTTCTTTATACACACTTGCATATTCACACACTCACATTCACACATACTGCACACAGACAAGCACATTGTACACACTGCACACAAACATGCACATTGCACACACTTCACACTTCACACACAATTGCACACTACACACACTACACACACAACACACACTACACAAACATTGCACGCACACACTCTCTCTTGGGCACATATTCACACAATTTCTCTCTTACACACATATTCATGCATAATAAAATTTATATATTTCGTATTTTTAATTTTGTATAAAATTATATTTTATATAAATAAAGTAAGATTAAATCTTTTATATTTATTAATTAAATGCCAATTAAAAATGATTTGAGCCTTATAAAAAAATTCATCAAAATTTTACATTGGATTTTAAATTCCTATACAAATCCACAACATCCAAATAAAAGATGGATTTCAAATCAAGGTATTTGAAATCCATTCATTCAAATACAATGAATTTGAAATCTCTCAATCCAAATGCACCCTTAGATGATTCGTTTGTAATTTTAAACACATTGGAGATATCTTAAATATAATTAATTAATTATTCATCACTTTTGCATATCCTACTAATTAAAAATATCAAATATAATCGATTAATTGAAAAAGGTAATAGTATTTTATAAAATCTACACTAACAAAAATAATCACATGATTCTTTATTAAACTAAAATACATGTAAATTAAAAAGAAAAGGTAGACTAATAAGAATTCATTAAACGATAATTCTGGCCATTGCTCGAATATTTCACTAGTAAAAATGATATTTCAATGCTGGTATTCCCCCACTTATTATATTTCTATCATGCTAATGTTATTTGTTCTTTTTTTTCCCTTCCAGATGAATAGAAGTAGAGACAGTAGAGATAGTGGAAGCAGTAGTGGTCGTGGACGAGGTGATGGTTCATCGATATCACAGTAGGAGGCACCGTCTAAGCCTCCACCTCCAGTTAAGGTAGCGATGGACTTGATTGCTGCTACGCCAGGTGCTAGGAATTATGATCTTGGATATCATGTCAGCCTCTCGATATTTACTTCATCTGCACCTAAACCACATGGGGTGACTTTGCCTGTTGCTTATGTACAGGATGAGAGGTAATATTATTTAATATATGTAACTTCATTTTGTACTTTTTATTTTGTAAATTTTATTTAATATTTGTCGTTTTGAAATGTCCATTGTTATTAATTTGTAGATTGATGCCTGAGACGACTTTGGGTCACATTACAAAGATCTTCAAGCAGAATATCCATGAAAATGGATATAACTGGAAGAGCGTGCCAGAGCATAAAAAGGAGGAGTACTTCCAGGAGTTCAGGGTAAATTAATTAACTTAATATTCATATTAATTGTTGTTGGTTTTCAAGTTACAAATAGTTTTGTGCTTACTGAACACATTGTTAGTACGGTTTTTTGGTTGGATATTATATTATTGATTGTATTGGTACATTTCGTTATTATTTTTGTTGATCTTTTTGGATGAGTTTGAGTTATTTTTGTTTAGGTTGTGACTAGACACTGCCAATGTTTTGGAAAAATACTGCCGAGTGTTTTTAGTTTTGTGATAGTTGTTTATGTTGTTTTTGTTATTATTGTTGTGTTTGTTTTTATACGTAAGCATTATCAATTTTCAAGCGAAATGTTGTTGAATATTACTAATTATTATTTTAATTTATTTTGTATATTAAATAATTGTATTTATTATTTGCAGAAACACTACAGGTGGGATCCGACCAATGACACACATATTCATGATTATGAAGCAAGCTGGGGGGTGCTATAGAGATACGGTATACACATTCAAAAGATATAGAAACCGCAGAACGTTTAATTGTGTTCCCGAGGATACTTGGAAGAACTGGTTGGTATACTGGAGTCAACCAGAGGTCGTTGATCTTTTTAAAAAGCCGAGCAATAATAGGTTATCCAAGGTAGGGGGATCTGGAACAGGTTGTTCTTGTCACACTGGAGGGTCTCGCTCGTACATTGCATATTATAATACTTGCGTAAGTAACTTTAGTTTTAATTTTTAATTATTTTGAAACTTTTCTAAATTAATTATAAGTTATTTTTAATACTTTTTATTTTTGGATGCAGCGACAGGAGAATGGGCAGGATCTTAATGCGTATGATACTTTTATGCGTAGACGTTTGAGGAAAGATGGTACATTTGTTGATAAGAAGTATATACAAATAACTGTAAGTATAACTTTAAAATACTTTAAACTATTACTATATACATTCTGAGTCTTTTGTAATGTAAGTTAATGTTTTTTGCAGGAGGAGCTGCAACACGTGTAGCAGCTGCTATACAGAAGGCCGGAGAAAAGGGATCCATAGATATGACACAGATATACCTCAATGTCCTTGGGGTGAAGAAGCAGCGAGTCTACGTCCTTGGGGTGAAGAAGCAGCGAGTCTACGTCCTCGGGACTCAGGCATCTATGTTTACTAGGACTCAGGCATCTATGTTTACTAGGATTCATGAGAAGATAGGTGACTAAGCATGTCACATAATGGATGGCGGCTATGAGAGAACATATGGAGAATAAGTGTGCTCAGTTGCAGTCACATGTAGTCGTACGGTGTGTATGATAATGGAGAAGCGCCACCAAGGGCAGATGCCTCATACATGTTAGTTATGCGCTTACTGGACAGATGATAGACTTTTGTATTTTATGATTTGTATTATCTTATGGATGTATTGTATTATGGATGTATTGGATATAAAGTGTTCTACTAAACATACATGATAATAATAGTCATAAAAGTATGTAATAAAGTACATCCATGAGATAATACAAACCATAAATTACAAATTCTATCATATTTCTAGTAGGTGCATAACTATCAAGTAGGAGGAATCTGCCCCTGGTGGCCCTTCTCCATCGTCATACACACCATACTGCAATTTTATGTACTTTGTGTAAATGTACTTTATATTTGAATGTGTGTTGTGTGAACAAGTTTTTAGAGGTTTATAAATAGAAAACTTGAAAATAAAACCAAATAAAATATATCAAAAAAGATATATTTAGCTACAATTGTATCCATTAAATAATTATTAATATTTATTATTTTAACGACAGATTGGCCCACCATTAAATCTATACCATCTTAAAAGTGTGAATGTTTCCTGCAATTTTTATTAGACAAAAATATTCTCTAGACATAGTAAAATTTTAGGATAACTAAGTAATTTGATATTTATATTTAGCTTCTATTTGTTCAATTATAAGACAATCTGACCTTTTATATTCTACATTTTAAAAGTATTTATACTTACAGCTAGAACTCTTAAAATATTTTGAATTTCAAATAATATTTAAATTCATATTAAACTAGATTTTGAGAGCTTTCTAACCATATGTCATAAGCATATATAAGGACTTCATATGAGAAATTTTTAACATTATAAAGTCCAACACTATGTAAAAATTAAGAATTTATGTTTTTCTATTGTGAAGCCCTCGATTTTTATTCGAACATGTACTTGTATCACGTATCGTCTTTGTACTATTTGACAATTCTACCGCGTCGCTTTGACGGGTAAATATTAATGATAAATATATTTTGCATTTAATTCTTTTAATTTCTATTTGTGATCATAATCATTTATTAATTTTAATTCGCATTTATGATCACTTGGTTGATCATCATTATTATTATTGGTGTATTATTAGTCACCTTAGAATTTTAAGAGACTATTTATTTTAGGGATTATAATTTATAGAATTAAGAATTCGATTTAGATTAAGTGATCATGAGACTTATAAGTGATCAAGGACATCACTAATTATTTTGGAGATTGATATTTATTCATCTATTATCATCAATTTTGGAAAGAAAAAAATATATGGAATTACCAAAATACCCTTAGGGGACGGCATTGGTGTATTTTTTTGGTGTAGAAATATCTCTCAACTCTTGTACATGTACACCTTGTGTATTCCTCTTGTGTATTTATACACCATTAATTCAAACCTACATCTTAATTTAATCCCACCATTTCAATCATCCAATTGGTCAAACAAGACCAAATTAAAAATTTCCCCTAAACTTAGCATTTTGGCCCATTGTCCCTAATAAAGATACCTAAATATTACTTTCTTCCCAATTCCCTCAATTATTACTCTAACTTATCATTTAATCAAAACAAAATTTTTATTCTTCCCATTTCATTTCACCAACACCAAATTTCTTCTAAGTCTTGTAATTCCTCTTACCTCTCTAAAAATCCTCCTATATCTCTCTACCTATTCTTCATCTTCTTCACTAACACTTAACCAAAACTTCAAGAATTCATCTCCCATTTTCTTCAAAAATTCGAACCATATACACTACACAAGGTAAGAAATTTTCTTCTTCAATCTATTCTTATACCTTCTAGCTCACCTCTTTCACCTTCTAATTTAAGTTTGATTTTCGAATTTGAGGTATACCTAGAAGACCTTTGAAGAAGTTAAGAGACTAGTCATCTTGAAGAAAAATTGTGAAGAAGTTGGACTATAAGGTAAGAAATGGAATTTTAGTACACTTTCTTCTTCTCTTTCTATTTTCCAAATTTTTACACTCCATTTTCATTTTTGGAGTTTTAGGGGCTGACCTTGGTGGTTGACATTAAGGGTGACCAAAACCTTATAATTGGAAGCCATTACTAGTCACATTTTACTCACTACACAAGGTAAGTGTAGTATTTCCAATTTTCTCACTATCTTCTTCTTTTCCCTAAATTTTTAACCACATTCTTATAACTCCTATATTTTTTGATATTCCTTGACTTAGGGGCTGACCTAAGTCATTCCTTCACCGAGAGAGATTCATCCCATTTTCACCAACAAACCGATCTTTAAGGTGGGTGGAAAAATCCTTTCAACTTCTAGGTGTTTTAATTCATGAAAATGCATGTAGTATTTTGTTATTGAGCATTTGAGATATATATTATGTATTGCATGCTATTTTCTTGTATCAAGTTGAAAAATTTCTCAAGTGTTGCTCAAAATGCGATTTACCGAAAATTAGGACATACATGTACACTTTATTGTCATATTTGATAAATTCTTGTATGAGATGGATATGTATGTTTATGACTCTTGAAATATATGTTTTGAATGACCTATAACCTGGACAAGTCGAGCATAATTGGTTAAATTTCGATTTTTGGACTTAAAATGCAAAAATGGAAAGTTGGTGGACTTAAGTGCAAGAAAATAAAACTTAAGGGACCTCTCTGTAAATTTCGATTTTTGGGACTGTACTCAGGTTCAAAAATGTTGTTTTGACATTTTAATAAATTTTTAAGAGTTTTTAGATAAATAAAATCAACCCTCAAAAGCCCAAGGACTAGATTGTAAAATTTGAGAAGTTTAAGGGCTATTTTGCAAATTTCGAAACTGTACCAGATCCTAAATTTAAAACTTGAAATTTTAACTCTTAAGGGACTGGAAATAACATATTTTAAGTGTATTCCAAAAATCCAAGTGTTTAGAGCTTGGAAAGTAATTTTATAAAACTTGAGGGACCAAATTGTAAAAGACTTAACTTGAGGACCCAAATGAAATTTCCAGGACTTATGCAGCCCATGCACCTGGAAATACTAATTTACCTATAACATAATTATATTTTGGACCCAAGGTTCAAATTTCATAACAATTGGACCCCTAAAAGCCTTAAAGGCAATTATTTCAAAATGGGACAAAAATGAGATTTTCAAAAGTTAAGGGACCTATACTTATGACGTTTTAAAACTGTTTTTGTTCCAATATCCCACTAACCTTAGTGACATTTTCCAACTGGAATCACATTAAAAGCCCTCCCGGTTTGTGAGTTCCGATTATTTTAAACTTAAGGCCCGAAATGACAATTTTAACAAATTTGGGGCCAATGTGAGAATTTTATAAAAACTCGACCTCAAAACTTTAAAAACCTGAATCTCTGAACAATTTAGAGATTTTAGAAACTGACCTCATAATTTTTCAAGGTCGGGATATTTATTTATTCAATTTTTAACCCCAAAAGTATTGGTTTTTACAAAACGGGGCTAATTGTAAATTTTTCTTTTATCAAGGACCTAACTTAAATTATTTTTCATTTACTAAAACAGCCCTGGACCCTCTGACTTTAATATTTAATTAAAATATTTTATTTTCTTAAAAATCCCTTGACTTATCGAATCGTCTTGACCGATTGATACCCGATCGCGGGCGATTTCCTTGTCTCGCGATTTCGAATTTATAACGGGACTTATGTTCCTCCTAATCCTTAAGATATCGAAGACTACTTATCCTCCCGATAATTATCTTCATCCCAATAACTCCACCAACGCCATAACAATCTTGCGCAAATTTTTGAGAACATTTCATGAATCGCTTCCCAAATCAATAATACTCATTGCTGTTGACTAACGAGCGTGTACTTAATTACCGCTGAGTCAACTTGGTGTGTCGAGCTCACGATCGAATGGATACGTCGGGGATGGAACCGGGCAGCTCGGCTGCTATTCCACTCTCCGGCCCCATCGCCCTAATCCATGGCCGAGGGACGGAGTTTGTCCAGGAAGCGGGTCGTAGACTGAGGTATAATCATGATTATGACAAATCCGAGCCTTGCTAGCTCCACTGTGGATTTTGTCTTTGCCTACGGAGCGATAAGGTGACAGTCTTGGACCATCTTGCTCGGGAGTTACAAGGAAGAAACGAAGGAATCGCTGCCGATCCACACGATTCCTGAGTTAATCGACCCGTTTGGTTGGCGCTACAAATCCGTGCGCAACCGCTTACTTGTATTGCATAGGTTGGCGCTACAAATCCGTACGCAACCGCTACTTGTATTGCATAGGTTGGCGCTACAAATCCGTACGCAACCGCTACTTGTCTTGCATAGGATTGGCGTTACAAATCCGTACGCAATCCTCCTGTTTGCTTGGACCATAGTGCCCGCTTGACCATGAATGTTTTCTTAATTGTATAAGTATATTAATTAAATATATTTATCACGACGCTTGTGGACTGTGTGTGAAATCATGCATCATCTCTCATGCGTTTTCATACAACTAAATTTCTCGCATTAACTATTTATATCGCCACACTTACACACGATCACCCCATCCACCGAGATTTCTCGTCTCATTCCCTCCTCGTTTTCTAACCTTTAGATGAAGTGTTCCAAGACATCGAACCTACCGCAGATTGAATCTCTATCGGCGATGTGGAGCGATATTTCCTTTCACTTTTTTTTGTTGTTGTTGGACTCCTTCATTTTATTTCTTTGGGTACCGTAAGTTAATTAAGATAATCTTTTGGGTTGTATTCGGATACTACCAGACCTTAAGATATAATTTGTACTTGTGGTTGTTATAATTCCATTTGCATTAGACTCTATTTCACTTGGTGTTTTGTATCTTTGGTTTCATTGTTGAATTACCTCTGTTTAAGTGATTGATCGTTGTCGCGTCACGTTTGGGCGTGATGGTTATGGTATCGAGCTCGGCTAGTAAGATGGAAACTTACACCGAGCTAACCCGGATAGGACCCTCGGATTGTGTTGGGTAGTACCGTGACTTGACTAATTAAGTTGTGAAATCGATTTCAAAAATGGCATAGAACCATATTATTGATGTTTAGGTTAAGCTAAAATTTATACTTGGAGAATCCATAGTCATATTTGATTTGACTTAGTTGACTTTGATGACTTTCCTTAGTCATTCTTTCCTTGTTCTCCTTATCTTTTCCTTACATTCGTCTAATCCGCCTTAGTTACGTTTGACCAGGATAGGTTCCTCCCTTGGATTGGGTACCACTACTAGGTGACCTAAGTTGAATCTTGGATGAATATTTGAACTCTTTTGGGTCATTATAGTGTTAAGATATCCGGATATTCCTCTATTTGGACGTTAGGTGATTTAGAAAATCATGATTTAGAGATTATAATGCCCGATATGGTGAGACTCGAAGAAAATGAGGATATCTCTTGAGAAGTATATGATTTGGATGTGATATATTATGGGATCTAGACACCTAATGATATTACTTTGGGAAAATGATAGTAGGGGAATCACTAAGTATATTGATCAATGATAATACCCTTGTGTTATTCATTCTCAAGTACCGCACAAGCTTAAGTAAGGGAATTTGACTGTGGTTTAGGTATTACGGATAAGATACATTAAGGATGTGACTATTATACGATCTCGACTAGATGTTACCACTAAATATCCCCTCCCGAGGATAGACGAACTGTTTGATCAACTTCAAGGAGCGATGGTGTACTCGAAGTTTGATTTACAACAAGGATATTATCAGTTAAAGATCCGTGAAGAGGACGTTTCCAAAACAGCATTTCAGACCAGATATGGACACTACAAGTTTGTAGTAATGCCTTTCGGTCTGACAAACGCACCAACAACATTTATGGATCTGATGCATCGAGTTTTTCAACCTTATTTGGATCAATTCGTAGTGATATTCATTGATGACATACTTGTATACTCTAAGTCTAGAGAAGAGCATGAACGTCATCCAAAATTGTTTTGGAGACACTACGGGAGCACAAGTTTGTATGCCAAATTCAGCAAGTGCGAATTTTGGCTTAGTGAAGTCGCATTCTTGGGACATATAGTATCCGACACTGGGATCGCCGTAGATCCTTTGAAGGTGCAGACAAAGGGTTGAATGGAAACAACCCGAGTGCAGAATTGGAGATCGAAAGTTTCTTAGGACTAGTGGATATTATCGAAGATTTATCCGAGGATTTCTCCAAGATAGCCGGACCACTCACTCGGCTAACCTGCAGCAAGTCAAGTTTGAGTGGAATGACAAGTGTGAGACTAGTTTCCAAGAACTAAAGAAACGACTTACTACAACTCCATTCTTAGCCCTTCCAAAGGGAACAAAAACTTTGTCGTCTACAAATGATGCATCAAAGGAAGGACTAGGAGCAAAGTGCTCATGCGGAAGGAAAGGTCATTGCTTATGCATCACGGAAACTCAAGCCTTATGAAGCCAATTACCCAACGCATGACTTGGAATTGGCGTGAATAGTGTTGGCGTTAAAGAAATGGAGGCACTATCTCTACGGAGCAACATTCACGGTTTACATAGATCATAAGAACCTAAAGTATCTATTCTCTCGGATGGAACTCAATTTGAGGCAAACGAAAATGGATGGAGTTAATAGAAGATTATCACTTTGATATTCAATACCATCCCTGAAAGCTAACGTAGTAGCGACGCCTTGAGGAAGCGAGTTTAGCTAGACTAATGATTCGAGAGTGGAGATCATTAGAAGAATTGAACACTTGGAATCCGATGAGAACCAATACTCGAATTTCATGTGCTAATATTTCATTAAACCCGATCTCTTCGAACGAGATCAAAGTAACACGGGATTGACGTGCAACTTCAAAAACTAAAAGAGAAGATACTCAAAGGAGAAAGATCGAATTCTCGATGCACAGGAAAGATGGGATCATCGAGAATTCGGAATAGAATTTGTGTAGGAGTGATGAGCAACTTAGGAACAAGCCTTTTCGAAGCCCACCGTTCGAAATACACTATACATCCTGGAGGAAACAAGATGTATAAGGACTTGAAACAACATTACTTGGTGGGTAAACATGAAGAACCAGTAGCGAGTTCGTTCGCGAGATGCCCGACTTGTCAACAAGTAAAAGTCAACACCAACGACCATCCGGTTTGTTACAACCGTTGAGAATTCCCGAGTGGAAATGGGAACACATAACGATGGACTTCGTGACGGATCTACCAAGGACCAGGCGAGGCGATGATGCTATATGGGTAGTCGTGAGACCGACTCACAAAATCGCACACTTCCTACCCATGAAGAAAACCGGCGGACTTACGAAACTTGCGCAAATTTACATCCGAGAGATCATCCGATTGCATGGAGTGCCAATCGACATTGTGTCAGACAGAGACCCGAGGTTTGTCTCCCGATTCTGGAAATGCTTACATGAGGAATTGGGTACCTCGCTAAGTTTCAAGACAAAGAAGACATCCGCAAATCGATGGCGATCGAGCGAACAATTCAGACCCTGGAAGACATGTTGCGAGCCTGCACATTGGATTTCCAAGGAAGTTGGGATTCGCACTTACCATTGGCCGAGTTCGCTTATAATAACAGTTATCAGGCCACGATTGGGATGGCACCCTACGAAGCCTTGTATGGACGAAAGTGTAGATCCCCACTACACTGGGAGATTGATTACCAATGGACTCCAAAAGAGAAACGAAAGTCACCATCGATTCCAAAGGTCGACTTAGTTCGGAGGCCATGGAGAAGGTCAAGTTGATCAAGGAACGAATCCGCATGACTCGGAGCCGCCAAAAGAGTTACGCGGACAAGAGGAGAAAGGACTTGGAATTTGAAGCCGAGATGAAGTATTTCTCGGACTCTTGCCACGGAAAGGATTGATCAATCCAAGAAGGGAGGCAAACTAAGTCCGAGATATATTGGACCTTACAAGATTTTGCGAGAGGATCGGGAAGTTGGCCTACCGACTCGAGTTCCGGCACAAGACGATGGAATGCACGATGTATTCCATGTATCGAGATTGAAAAAGTACCAACCGGATCCCGAGCATATTATCACTCGTGATGCTCCTCCTCTAATGGAGAATTTATCTTACAGGAACCAATCGTAATCATTGACCAACAGACAATCGTCGGTTGCGTGTGAGAGAGATTCAATGGTTAAAGTTGTATGGCGGAACCACAACCGAGACGAAGACGCAACATGGGAGAAGGAAGAAGACATGAGGAATCAATACCCAGAACTATTGAAGAGAATTTGGGGACCAAATTCTTTTAAGGAGGGAGAATGTGAAGCCCTCGATTTTTATTCGAACATGTACTTGTATCACGTATCGTCTTTGTACTATTTGACAATTCTACCGCGTCGCTTTGACGGGTAAATATTAATGATAAATATATTTTGCATTTAATTCTTTTAATTTCTATTTGTGATCATAATCATTTATTAATTTTAATTCGCATTTATGATCACTTGGTTGATCATCATTATTATTATTGGTGTATTATTAGTCACCTTAGAATTTTAAGAGACTATTTATTTTAGGGATTATAATTTATAGAATTAAGAATTCGATTTAGATTAAGTGATCATGAGACTTATAAGTGATCAAGGACATCACTAATTATTTTGGAGATTGATATTTATTCATCTATTATCATCAATTTTGGAAAGAAAAAAAATATATGGAATTACCAAAATACCCTTAGGGGGACGGCATTGGTGTATTTTTTTGGTGTAGAAATATCTCTCAACTCTTGTACATGTACACCTTGTGTATTCCTCTTGTGTATTTATACACCATTAATTCAAACCTACATCTTAATTTAATCCCACCATTTCAATCATCCAATTGGTCAAACAAGACCAAATTAAAAATTTCCCCTAAGCTTAGCATTTTGGCCCATTGTCCCTAATAAAGATACCTAAATATTACTTTCTTCCCCAATTCCCTCAATTATTACTCTAACTTATCATTTAATCAAAACAAAATTTTTATTCTTCCCATTTCATTTCACCAACACCAAATTTCTTCTAAGTCTTGTAATTCCTCTTACCTCTCTCTAAAAATCCTCCTATATCTCTCTACCTATTCTTCATCTTCTTCACTAACACTTAACCAAAACTTCAAGAATTCATCTCCCATTTTCTTCAAAAATTCGAACCATATACACTACACAAGGTAAGAAATTTTCTTCTTCAATCTATTCTTATACCTTCTAGCTCACCTCTTTCACCTTCTAATTTAAGTTTGATTTTCGAATTTGAGGTATACCTAGAAGACCTTTGAAGAAGTTAAGAGACTAGTCATCTTGAAGAAAAATTGTGAAGAAGTTGGACTATAAGGTAAGAAATGGAATTTTTAGTACACTTTCTTCTTCTCTTTCTATTTTCCAAATTTTTACACTCCATTTTCATTTTTGGAGTTTTAGGGGCTGACCTTGGTGGTTGACATTAAGGGTGACCAAAACCTTATACTTGGAAGCCATTACTAGTCACATTTTACTCACTACACAAGGTAAGTGTAGTATTTCCAATTTTCTCACTATCTTCTTCTTTTCCCTAAATTTTTAACCACATTCTTATAACTCCTATATTTTTTGATATTCCTTGACTTAGGGGCTGACCTAAGTCATTCCTTCACCGAGAGAGATTCATCCCATTTTCACCAACAAACCGATCTTTAAGGTGGGTGGAAAAATCCTTTCAACTTCTAGGTGTTTTAATTCATGAAAATGCATGTAGTATTTTGTTATTGAGCATTTGAGATATATATTATGTATTGCATGCTATTTTCTTGTATCAAGTTGAAAAATTTCTCAAGTGTTGCTCAAAATGCGATTTACCGAAAATTAGGACATACATGTACACTTTATTGTCATATTTGATAAATTCTTGTATGAGATGGATATGTATGTTTATGACTCTTGAAATATATGTTTTGAATGACCTATAACCTGGACAAGTCGAGCATAATTGGTTAAATTTCGATTTTTGGACTTAAAATGCAAAAATGGAAAGTTGGTGGACTTAAGTGCAAGAAAATAAAACTTAAGGGGCCTCTCTGTAAATTTCGATTTTTGGGACTGTACTCAGGTTCAAAAATGTTGTTTTGACATTTTAATAAATTTTTAAGAGTTTTTAGATAAATAAAATCAACCCTCAAAAGCCCAAGGACTAGATTGTAAAATTTGAGAAGTTTAAGGGCTATTTTGCAAATTTCGAAACTGTACCAGATCCTAAATTTAAAACTTGAAATTTTAACTCTTAAGGGACTGGAAATAACATATTTTAAGTGTATTCCAAAAATCCAAGTGTTTAGAGCTTGGAAAGTAATTTTATAAAACTTGAGGGACCAAATTGTAAAAGACTTAACTTGAGGACCCAAATGAAATTTCCAGGACTTATGCAGCCCATGCACCTGGAAATACTAATTTACCTATAACATAATTATATTTTGGACCCAAGGTTCAAATTTCATAACAATTGGACCCCTAAAAGCCTTAAAGGCAATTATTTCAAAATGGGACAAAAATGAGATTTTCAAAAGTTAAGGACCTATACTTATGACGTTTTAAAACTGTTTTTGTTCCAATATCCCACTAACCTTAGTGACATTTTCCAACTGGAATCACATTAAAAGCCCTCCCGGTTTGTGAGTTCCGATTATTTTAAACTTAAGGCCGAAATGACAATTTTAACAAATTTGTGGCCAATGTGAGAATTTTATAAAAACTCGACCTCAAAACTTTAAAAACCTGAATCTCTGAACAATTTAGAGATTTTAGGAACTGACCTCATAATTTTTCAAGGTCGGGATATTTATTTATTCAATTTTTAACCCCAAAAGTATTGGTTTTTACAAAACGGGGCTAATTGTAAATTTTTCTTTTTATCAAGGACCTAACTTAAATTATTTTTCATTTACTAAAACAGCCCTGGACCCTCTGACTTTAATATTTAATTAAAATATTTTATTTTCTTAAAAATCCCTTGACTTATCGAATCGTCTTGACCGATTGATACCCGATCGCGGCGATTTCCTTGTCTCGCGATTTCAATTTATAACGGGATTTATGTTCCTCCTAATCCTTAAGATATCGAAGACTACTTATCCTCCCGATAATTATCTTCATCCCAATAACTCCACCAACGCCATAACAATCTTGCGCAAATTTTTGAGAACATTTCATGAATCGCTTCCCAAATCAATAATACTCATTTGCCTGGTTGACTACCTGAACGTGTACTTAATTACCTGAGTCAACTTGGTGTGTCGAGGCTCACGAATCGGAATGGATACGTCGGGGATGGAACCGGGCAGCTCGGCTGCTATTCCACTCTCCGGCCCCATCGTCCCTAATCCCGCAACGAGGGACGGAGTTTGTCCAAGGGAAGCGGGTCGTAGTACTTGAGTATAATCATGATTATGACAAATCCGAGCCTTGCTAGCTCCACTGTGGATTTTGTCTTTGCCTCGGAGCGATAAGGTGACAGGTCTTGGACCATCTTGCTCGGGAGTTACAAGGAAGAACGAAGGAATCGTTGCCCGATCCACACGATTCCTGAGTTAATCGGACCCGTTTGGTTGGCGCTACAAATCCGTGCGCAACCGCTACTTGTATTGCATAGGTTGGCGCTACAAATCCGCACGCAACCGCTACTTGTATTGCATAGGTTGGCGCTACAAATCCGTGCGCAACCGCTTACTTGTCTTGCATAGGATTGGCGTTACAAATCCGCACGCAATCCTCCTGTTTGCTTGGACCATAGTGCCGCTTGACCATGAACTGCTTTTTCTTAATCGTATAAGTATATTAATTAAATATATTTATCACGGCGCTTGTGGATGTGTGTGAAATCATGCATCATCTCTCATGCGTTTTCATACAACTAAATTTCTCGCATTAACTATTTATATCGCCACACTTACACACGATCACCCCATCCACCGAGATTTGTCTCATTCCCTCCTGTTTTCTAACCTTTAGATGAAGAGTTCGTTGAAGACATCGAACCTACCGCAGATTGAATCTCTATCGGCGATGTGGAGCGATATTTCCTTTCACTTTTTTTTTGTTGTTGTTGGACTCCTTCATTTTATTTTGTTTGGTACTGTAAGTTAATTAAGATAATCTTTTGGGTTGTATTCGGATACTACGGACCTTAAGATATAATTTGTACTTGTGGTTGTTATAATTCCATTTGCATTAGACTCTATTTCACTTGGTGTTTTGTATCTTTGGTTTCGACTGTTGAATTACCTCTGTTTAAGTGATTGATCGTTGTCGCGTCACGTTTGGGGCGTGACATCTATAGTTTTATTATTTATTTAATCTTCTTTGTTCAATTATATGAGAGATGTTCATTATACTTTAATTAGCCATATCAGTAAAATAAAAAGTACAAAATAAAAGGAATCAAATTAACATGAAAAAAAGAAAGTGAACAAGAACCAAAACAAGTTTGTCGCGACAAAAACATTACCTTTTAAATTTTAACTATATGTGTTAATATGACTTTTACTTAATTTTCTATTTATAACATTATAAGTTTTAGTTTCTAATTTATTATTTTTAATATATTTTCTAATCATAACACTAAGAATACTTTAAATTTCTTATAAAATTAATTTCAAATTTAAATTGGATTTCAAAATCTTCAACTATATGTTCTAAACATATACACAAGTCGTTATAGAAGAATTTTTTTAACTATTTAACTTTTAGTATGACGCACAATTCTATATTTTTTATATTCGTTAAATTTTCTCAATAATTAAATATGCCTATTATAATTTATAAGAAAAAGATCAAATTACAATATATACGATAAGAAAAAATAAAATAAAAAATATTTTAGGTGGTTTGATGCTAAATAAAAAGTAGAGAAAATACATAATTCATTTATGGTCGAAAAATTCTTTCTCAATTAGTAATATGCAATTTAAAAATTAATTTATTGATGGTTGTTAAAGAATAATATTGAAAACATGTGAAGCCCTCGATTTTTTGAGCGTGTATTTATTTCATCTAACGTCTATGTACTATTTTGACTACTTTACCGCGTCACTTTGATGGGTAAATATTAATAATATATAATTTTGACATTTTATACCATTTTTATTATTGATCAATTACTCGTGATTAATGATCCTTTATTAATTTTATTTCACATTAATGATCACTTGATTGATCATTATTATTACTTGTGTCTTTAATAGTCACCTTAGAATTTTAAGTGACCATTTATTTTAGATACTTGTACTTTATAGAATTAAGAATTTGATTTAGAATAAGTGATCATGAGACTTATAAGTGATCAAGGAAATCATTATTTATTTTGGAGATTGATATTATTCATCTATTATCATCAATTTTGGGGAAAAAATATATATGGATACTACAAATACCCTATAGTGAACGGCCATGATGATGATTTTGGTGTAGAATATCGCTCAACTTTAGTACACATACACCTTATATTATACATCTTGTGTATAATTCTACCATATTACAAGCCTTATACTTATCATCTCATACCTTAATTTTTAATATTATTTTTTCCCATCATATTTCATTCTCCCAACATTCTCCTTATTCTTCCCCCAACCCATACTTTGGCTCATTCTTTTGTCTCCATGCAAGAGACAAAATTCAAGACTTGGAAAATTTTCTCTCTCTCTCTCTCTCTCTCTCTCTCTCTCTCTCTCTCTCAAATATTCGACCATTAGGCCTTATCACAAAAAAAAATTCATTCATTTTTCACTAACACAAAACTTAAGGGACTCCTCTGCAATTTTCAAATTTTGGGACTATACTCAGATTCAAAAGTTATATTCGGATAATTTAATAAAGTTTTAAAAGTTTGGAGATAAATAAAATCAACCCCTGAAAGTCTAAGGACTAGTTTGTAAAAAATTTAGAAGTTTAAGGGCGAAATTGCAAATTTCGAAACTGTACCAGCCCAACTTTTTAAAATTTGAAATTTTATTTTTTAATGGACTGGAAATATCATAGATTAAGAGTATTCCAAAAATCCAAGTGTTTAGAGATTGGAAAGTAAGTTTACAAAATTGAGGGACCAAGTTGTAAAAGATTAAACTTGAGGACTAAAATGAAATTTCCAGGACTTATACAGTCCATGTACCTATAAATACACTTTTAACTATAACCTTATGACATTTTGGACCCAAGGTTCAAATTTCATAACAATCGGACCCTTAAAAGCCTTAAAGGCAATTATTTAAAAATGGGACTAAAAAGGAATTTTCAAGAGTTAAGGGACCTACTTATTTCTTTTAAAAACTGCTTCAGTCCCAATATACTACTGACCTTAGTGACATTTAAAAATTGTAATCACATTAAAATTCCTTCCAATTTGCAAGATCCGATTATTTTACATTTAGGGCCCAAAATGACAATTTTAACAAATTTAGGGTCAATATGAGAATTTTATCAAACCTCGACCCAAAAACTCTAAAAACCAAAATCTCTGAGCAATTTAGAGAATTTAGAAACTGACCTTATAATTTTTCGATGTCGAGACAAAAACTTATACAACTTTTAACCCCAAAAGGACTAGTTTTTACAAAACGGGGCTAATTGTAAATTTTTCTTTTAACAAGGACCTTAACTCAAATTATATTCTTTTAAGTACAACCCTGGAACCTCTGACTTATAATTATTAATTGTAATAATTTTTTTTCTTAAAAATCCCTTGACTTATTGGATCATCTTGACCGATTAATACGCGTTTGTGGGGCGACTTCCTCGCCTTTGCATTTCTGAATCTATAACAGGACTTTTGACCCACTTAATTCTTCAAGTCATCGAAGATTATTTATCCTCTTGATAATTATCTTCATCCAAATTACTCAACCAATGCCACACACGATTTCGGAAATTTTCCTAAACTGCTTCCCTGAATTAATATACTCGACTGCCTGGTTGACATCCTGTACTTGGTGTGTCGAGCTCACAGTCGGAATGGATACGTCGGGCGTGGAACCGGGCAGCTCGGTTGCTATTCCACTCTCCATCCCCATTGTCCTAATCCCACAACTTAGGGACGGAGTTTGTCCAAGGGAAGCGGGTCGTAGTACTTCAGGTATAATCATGATTATGACAATCTGGGCCTAGCTAGCTCCACTGTGGATTTGTCTTTGCTTATGGAGCGATAAGGTGTCAGGTCTTAGACCATCTTGCTCGTGGAGTTACAAGGAAGAATGAAGGAATCGCTATCTGATCCACATGATTCTAGAGTTACTCGGACCCATTTGGTTGGTGCTACAAATGCATGCAGCAGCAAATCAGCTTACTTTGCATTGGTCGGTCGCTACAAATGCACGCAACCACTACTTGTCTTGCTTGAATCACATAATGCTTGTATGATCATGAACACTTTTATCAAAACTGTATAAGTATATTATTTTAAGTATATATATATATCACTATGCTTGCGAACTGTATGTGAACCATGCATCACGACTCACGCATTTTCATACAATAGTTTTCTTGCATTTAGCTATATATATCGTCACACCCAAACACGATCACCCCATCCACTGAGATTTTTGTCTCATCCCCTCCTATTTTCTAATGGCTAGATGAGGAGTACGTCGAAGATGCCGATCCTGCCACGGACTGACTTTCCCGTGTTCTGCCTGTTGGATTGTTTCCTTTTGATTACTGCTATTGTTGGACTTTCTTTTATTTTGTTTTCTATTTGAGTTGTAACTTAAGGGTGTAGGATCTTTTGACATTTAAGTTATGATTTGATGCGTACTTTGTTTCTTTTCATTGGACTGTAAGTTAATTCGGAAAGCACTGGATTGTAAGCTTATTTGGATGTTTGATGGAATGTATTTGTAATTTGTACCCGTACTTGTATTTTATTTCCGCTGCTTTAGATTCTGTTTCATTTGGGGTTATGTTGATATTTGCCTAGACTGTTTGGTTTACTTGTGTTTAAGTTCTGGATCGTCGCCGCGTCTCGTCTGGGGCGTGACACGTTAGAGTAGTATCAGAGCTCGGCTAGTAAGATGGAAACTTACACCTAGCTGACCCAGGATAGGACCCTCGTTCTGTGTTGGGTAGTACTGTGACTTGACTAATCAAGTGTGAAATCGGTTTCAAAATGTCATAGAACCGTATTATTGATGTTTAGATTGAGTCACTACAAGAAAACTGCTGATAGAAACCACCAAAAAGACACCGTTTTTATGACTTTACTAGTGTCTTTTCCTTTTTAACACCGGTTTTGCAAGAAACTGGTGTCTTATTAGTGATGTCTTTTGATAAACAACACCAGTTTCCTAGAACCGGCGTCTATTGGAAAAATAATTCCCAAATAGACACCGGTTTTTGCATCGGATTTCCAAACTGGTGTCTATATATAAAAATTATTTTAGATTTGACACCATATCTTTTGACATCGGTTATCGAATCGGTGTCGTTGTTTTTTAACACCAGAATATTTAACATCGGTTTTACAACCGGTGTGGTTAGGAGTCTAGGACCCTTAGTAATTAGGGTTATTATCAACAAAAAAGAAAAACAGCGTCCGCACGCGCTCTCCCGTCTGCCCTCTCACCCCCCGTGCCTCTCTCCCTCACCTCTTCCTGACTCACGTCGCGCCACTCCATACCGTCTAAGCAGCCTTGAAATAGATATATTATTGAACCTTTGATTTTTAGGAGTATGGTTTTCAGTTTATTTTCATTCCTTAGTGTCACGTTCTCAAGGTAGTGTTGATCGGTGACTCCACCGTTGGCAAGGCTCAAATACTCTCTGCTTTGCACCAAATGAGTTCACTTGGACTCAAACCCATGATTGGCGTCAATTCCAAACGCACCTCTCATTATCGTGCACAATTCTGTTAAAGCTCAAATCTGGGACACCGCTGGCCAGGAAAGGTGCGTATTTGTAGTTTATTGGTAAATATCTTGTATGTTGAGATTTGCAACTACAAATTTGGATTTTGTTGGTGATTTGAACGGTAGAAGGCACAAAGCATGTATTAGTGGTTTGAACTGGATTATTCTTGGAAGTATTACGTTTTAGATAGGGTATGTCCTCATAGGGAAATTTCTACTGCGCGGTTTTCATAAACCGATGGGCGTCCTTTTCAATTCTTGACCCATTTTCATTTCCGGAACATTTCTCTTCTTTCATGGAGGTTCCTGGAATGGATGAGGTCAAGAAGCTAGATAATCACATGACATTAGTTGCAGCTTTTGTAGAAGGCGAGATTCAAGATCCCTGTGCTGGCACTTGTAGCATATGCCTTGAGGCTGTTTTAATTTGTTAATTTGGTTTTTCTGAAGAATAGAAAAATACATATAGCTGTCTCAGAAAAATCTCAAGCATGAGCGCAACCGCATTCTAGAAATTTGAGCTCTGAGGCGTCGCTTCTTGAAATAATTAGGTATCAGTCCTGGTTAGACTAAGACATACATGATATTGGGAAGAAAATTCAAGATTATAACAAATCTTGTGATTGTGAAGCATTGGAATAGGAGTAATTCAGAATCGTTCTTGAAGTATGAAGAGAAAGGATGATGGTTTATAATGTTTATGAATTTAATTGGGCAGATAGAGTCTGGAGATTGACATTGATTCTAGGTAGATGTTCAATTGAAAAATTGGATATTATTATACCATTATTTCTAGGAGAAGTAATTTATATGGGTTGCGAATATTGGCGTTCATGTGGCCTCATTTTATGTCATTTTTGGACAATCTTACGTTGAGTTAAATCTTAATTCTTATAATGTATGAATCATTAAGGACCAGAGGTGGTCCGTTTGTGAAGTGATGAGTACATTGCTATTAATCTCACCTACATCTTTTATGTTATTACTTCTTTGAATTTGAGTGTTTAGAAAGAAGCTGCTAGGTACATTGAGAAATTGAAAATGATTTGGTGTTTTGTGCTGCAGTTCAAGGAGCTTGCTCATGCTTATGAGGTTTTAAGCGATCCTGAGAAACCGAAAATCTATGACCAGTATGGGGAAGATGCACTCAAGGAAGGAGTGGGCAGAGGTGGGGGCATGCATGACCCATTCGACATCTTCTCATCTTTCTTTGGTGGGAGCCCATTTGGAGGTGAGGCATTTGAACTTTCATCTCTCTTATTTTGATTTGTTATGGGCCGATCTTCACTGGAGTTTTGTTTTCATGAAAGTTCTCTGTATTAGTATAATCCATCAGAAAACATATAATATGTTCCAAATTATTAGAGTTTACCAGAACATTGTAAATTTCTTTGGTTTGAGACATAATAGCGCATAATGCAACATTTTTTACATGATGTTTTATCGTTGTTGTTGAAAACTTACTTTCTAATTCTAATATACAATCATGCGAAAACATTTGATTACAAGTTGACAATGTTATTAAGATTGTATCATAAGGTTGGTGTAGCTTTCTGGAGGACTGAAAAAATGGAACCGGATGATTTAGACAATTGTTTGTATTTTAGTTTCTGCATGCCATATCATCATCCTGTCTACAGAATGAGAAAAAGAATGTAAGCATCAAAAATGGTATAGAGTACATTCCCCAAAAGCAAGATGCCTTACATTACACAACTTAATAGATATCATCGCAATGAACATACTTTCCACCATGACTTTAATTTTAGAATTTCAAATCAGATTGGTAAGCAAACTTGAAAGTGCATTTTCTCACCCGTGGTTTATATGCTTATTCTGGTTTTCTTATAGAAGTATTTAATATGATCGTTGCTTGTTATGGAGTATGCCACTTCACTATTAACCATAATCCACCAGAATGACTTTTTCTTATGCTATGCTGTTTTAGGATGCAGATGATCTGAAGAAGCAAAGTCGGTCCTTTCTTACTCAATTCTTTTCCCCCATCCTGATGAAGGTTCTAATAAATTCTCTTAATTAATCAACTCCAGGAAAAAATCCCACTTATTATTCCTAATATTTTATTTCCCCCCTTTTCTCTAGGCATTTTCCATAACTTTCTTCAGATAATGGGGTGATAAGAGTTAGGTAAGTATTTCAAAGGGTGGATCTCTGTTCACTCTGCCACAACCTTTTCCTCGTTTAACAACAAGCACCATATTTTCTCCAGATTGCAACAATAGGTTTGGCTACGGATGAGAATCCTCTGGGGGTTGTTCTTGGTGGAATCCTGTAAGTCCATATCTAAATTGTTTTCGTTGGTAATCCATTTTCTCGTGTTTGCTATGGGCTTGAGCATAGAGCATTTTTACATGAAATTGTTGCGCTGTAGGTAATCATTTTTTTTCTATTTGGTTTGCTTTTGGTATTAGTGGACAAGCTTTGTGTACTACAGTTGCTGTCCTTGGAGGAAAGGAAATGGATTTCTTCTGCTCGACTAAGATTTTAATGTGAAAGGTACGTATTGTCTGTTTAAATTCGCTCTTACCTTTGGAGGTAAATATGGCTCTTTATCCATTCTAGATTTCCAAATTCTGTAGATTGTCTAGATTTTTTTCAAACATTTCAACTACCAAGGCCGAATTTTAATCTATGTTCCATCTTTGTGATATTGGATTACAATGAGGGAATTTTGGGAAAAGTTCTTTGATGTGCAACATAATGAGGCGGCTAATTTTTCTAAGGACCAAGATTCTACTGGAAATAATATTTGTGTTCTTGTATTATATTATGATGATAAAGGGCCACAATTATGACGTTCTATCGATTTGAGAATGTACATGAGGTTTTGCTGCTTTTTTTGTGCCTAGAGATTTACATATCTTGTTCTATTGTTTATTTTCTATACACTGCGTGTTGAAACTTGGTTTCTGCTGCTGCAGACAATGGTTAAATCTTTTTGAGGTTACAGAACTACCAGGTGCATGATTGAATTCATATTTTATTTCTTTTGATTGGATTGCGTCAAATATGAGCCTTGCTTATTTTGTTTATGTGTTTGAACTGTGCAGAACCAACGGTAACAACGTGAAGAACAGATTTTGAATTACAATATGCCAGATTTGGAAGATGCAGTTACGTATGATAAAGAAATTTAGAGAAGCTTGAGCATTTTTGAAAGCTTGAATGACATGAGCTATGTTGATCATATGGATTTTGTTGCGTTTAGTTGATTATATAGTCTTTTTGTTGGTTGATGGAATTGAATTATGAATTTATAGTTGTTTTATCGAAAGGAAACTCGCTACTAGTACTTTTTGTTGGATTTTGGCTATTGGTGACTTTAGTATTAATGGATTTCATGTTTAATTGGGAGTGAAGTTATGATGATTGCTAGAATTGGAGTTTATATTGAATTTTGTTTATTTATATGGATTTTTTGCAAATTTGGACCGGTGTTTTGATACGGTGTCTATTCATCAAAAGACACCAGTTTCAAACCTGTGTGAAATACATAAACTTTTAACATTAGGGCCTTTGAAAGCGGATATTTTACATCTACGACATCGGTTTAAAACCGGTATCTTTGAAGGAAACGACACCGGTTTTAAACCGGTGTCATAAATTTCAGACTTTTAACACCAGTGGCTTTAACACCGGTTGCTTTACTAATAGACATCGGTTTAAAACCGGTGTCTTTCAAGGAAACTACATCGGTTTTAAACCGGTGTCAAAAAGTTCAGACTTTTAACACCAGTTGTTTTACTAATAGACACCGGTTTAAAACCGGTGTCTATCAGGATTTTGTAGTAGTGAGTTAAGAATTTTATACTTGGAGATTCCATAGTAATACTTGTCTTGACTTAGTTGACTTTTGACTGACTTTATTTATTCTTCCTTATCCTTCCGTTTACATTCATCTAACCCATCTTAGTTGTGTTTGACCAGGATGGAGCCAGCGCCCCAGACTTGGTGGTTAGTGTTTGAGGCTCGCGCGGAGCGAGACTATTACAAAGTGCTGAAGACCCACTGGCACAAGAAGTGCATCCGGGCCACGACCAAGCAGACAGGGGAACGTCACCGCACCCGCGAACTAGAACACCTCCTGGCGAAGAGCCAAGAAGAGAAGAACAACCTTTCTCTCCTTGTTAACGAGATCACCATTCACGCTCGCGAAGACCAAATTCAGTTGATCCAGGAGCGCTTGGATAGTACTCGCGAGAAGATGAAATGCGCCAGTGACAGTCAAACCAAGTGGGAGATGGATGCTCACATGTCGAGGGACACTACCGATAGACTCGAGGAGACTATCATCAAACAGATGATGGTGATCGGGGACCTCACACAGGCCTTGTCTCAGTGGGATACCGCTTTGGAGGCTGCTTTGGCAGCTAATGCACCAACACTACCACCGCTTGAGGCGGATCCGAAAGCCAATCCCGAGGCTAACAATGAAGACGATCCCAAGGAAAATCCCAAGGAAGATCCCAAATAGGATCCAACAGAGGCAGAGGAGCCGAAAGAGGCACATGATGCTGCCCCACTTGGTGATGCGCCGGCGCTTTACGAGTGGCTCGAATTCGTTGACTGGCCAGATGCCGAGGAATGGCACGTAATGGAACCGATCAAGGTCGTTAATATGGAGGATGACAGTCTTGACGATAGTGCTGCTACTGAGTAGATAGGATTTTTATTCCTTGTATTATACTCGCTATTGTATTTCTGAATTTCCTTGTACTATTGTTGTACGATCTTATTTCCATTCGTGTACTTTATATTTTGTATTAATGGATATTCCTTCTTACTTGTTGTTGACTTTATGTCTTGGTTATCTACACACCATGCGCTAATGGACTACCATCGCAAGTCCATCAAATTATGCGAACCTGGGAAGCCTAAAGTGGAAATTTTGGGAAGGGTGCAAGTCAAGATTGCCCCAGTCATATCTGCCACGATAGCAAGAAAGGCAATCACTAGAGGGGCACAAGGGTACTTGGCGTTTGTAATCAACAAACCCAAGGTAGAGACACAAATTCACCAAGTGCCCATAGTATCTGAATACAAAGATGTATTTCCACAATAACTCACCTTTGTCCCTCCAGATAGGAAAGTCGAGTTCACCATCGAGGTATTACCGGGAACCGCCCTAATTACTAGGACGCTGTATAGAATGGCTCCTACTGAGTTGCAGGAGCTGAAGACACAATTACAGAAGTTGATGGATGTAGGATTTATCCAACCGAGTACGTCTCCATGGGGAGCACCGGTACTGTTCATGAAGAAGAAGGATGGCACATTAAGACTGTGTATACATTACTGCGGTTTTAATAGCGTGACCATCAAGAATAAATGTCCCCTCCGGAGAATAGACAAACTGTTCGATCAACTTTAAGGAGCGACGGTGTACTCGAAGTTTGATTTGCAATAAGGATACTACCAACTAAATATCCATGAAGAAGACATTTCTAAAACTGTATTTCAGACCAGGTATGGACACTACGAGTTTGTAGTAATACCTTTCGGTCTGACAAACACGCCTGCAACATTTATGGATCTGATGCATCTAGTCTTTCGACCCTATTTGGATCAGTTCGTAGTGATATTCATTGATGACATAATCGTGTACTCTAAATCTAGACAAGAAGGAAAATGTCATTACTTATGCATCACGGAAGCTCAAACCATATGAGGCCAATTACCTGACGCATGACTTGGAATTGGCAGCGATAGTATTCGCATTAAAGAAGTGGAGGCACTATCTGTACGGAGCAACATTCACAGTTTTCATAGATCACAAGAGCCTGAAGTATATATTCTCTCAGAAAGATCTCAATCTGAAGCAACAAAGATGGATGGAGTTAATTGAGGACTATCACTTTGATATTCAATATCAACCCGAGAAGGCTAATGTAGTAGTTGGCGCCTTGAGCAGAAAGGCGAGTTTAACCAAACTACTGATTTGAGAGTGGAATCATTAGAAGAACTGAGCAATTGGAATTGGATAGAACCAACACTCAGACTACATGTGCTAACATTTCAGTTAAACCCGATCTGCTGGACGAGATCAAAGCCGCGCAGAAAACCGATATACATATTCAAAAGCTGAAAGACAAGATACTTAAAGGAGAGAGACCAGAATTTTCGATACCCAAAGATGGGATTGTTAGATTCTGAAATCGAGTGTGTGTACCAAATGACGAGCATATGAGAAATAGAATTGCAGCGGCGCACATCGCTCGAAGTGCACTATACATCCTGGAGAAAACAAGATGTATAAGGATTTGAAATGAAATTATTGGTGGGTAAACATGAAGAACCAGGTAGCAGAATGTGTTGCGAGATGTTTGACTTGTCAACGAGTAATAGCAAAACACCAACGACCATCTGGTTTACTGCAGCCGTTGATGATTCCCAAGTGGAAATGGGAACACATAACAATGGACTTCATGACAGACCTACCGAGGACCAGAGGATGTCATGATGTTAAATGGGTATTGTAGACCGACTCACGAAATCTGCACACTTCTTACCCATCAAGAAAATTAACAGCTTGCAGAACTCGTGCAGACATATATCTGAGATATCATTCAATTGCATGGAGTACCATTCGACATAGTATCAGACAGAGACCCGAGGTTTGTCTCCAGATTTTGGAAGTGCTTGCACAAAGAGTTGGGTACCTCACTGAGTTTCAGCACAGCAGCACACCCACAAATAGATGGACGGTCTGAGCGAATAATTCAAACCCTGGAAGATATGTTGCGAGCCTGCACATTGGATTTCCAAAGAAGTTGGGACTCGCAATTACCATTGGTCGAGTACGCCTACAATAACAGCTATTACGCCATGATTGAGATGGCACTCTATGAGGCACTATATGGGTGAAAGCGTAGATCCCCACTACACTGGGGGATTGATGACCAATGGACTCCAGAAGTGAAACAGAAGTCACCCTCGATTCCAAAGGCTAACTTAGTTCAGGAGACCATGGAGAAGGTCAAAGTAATCAAGGAACGGATCTGCACGGCTCAGAGCCGCCAGAAGAGTTACGTGGGCAAGAGAATGAAGAATTTAGAATTTGAAGTCGGAGATGAAGCATTTCTCAGACTCTCACCACTGAAAGGATTGATCAATCCAAAGAAAGGAGGCAAGTTGAGTCCGAGATATGTTGGACCTTACAAGATTCTGTAGATGATCGGGAAGTTTGCTTACCGACTCGAGTTCCCATCACAGTATGCAGGAATGCACAACGTATTCCACATCTCGAGATTGAAGAAGTACCGACCAGATCCCGAGCACATCATCATTCGTGATGCTCCTCCTCTGATGGAGAACTTTTCCTACACTGAGAAGCCGATTCAGATCATTGACTGGCAGATACGTCAACTATGGAAGAGAGAGATCCCGATGGTTAAAATGGTGTGTTAGAACCATAACCGAGATGAAGACGCCACATGGGAGATGGAAGAAGACTTGAGGAATCAATATCCTGAGCTATTCTAAAGGGTATTTGGGGACCAAATTCTTTTAAGGAGGGGAGGATGTGAAGCCCTCGATTTTTTGAGCGTGTATTTATTTTATCTATGTCTATGTACTATTTTGACTACTTTACCGCGTCACTTTTACGGGTAAATATTAATAATATATAATTTTTGAATTTTATTCCATTTTTATTATTGATCAATTACTCGTGAGTAATGACCCTTTATTAATTTTATTTCACATTAATAATCACTTGATTGATCATTATTATTACTTGTGCATTTAATAGTCACCTTAGAACTTCAAGTGACCATTTATTTTAGAGACTTGTACTTTATAGAATTAAGATTTTGATTTAGAATAAGTGATCATGAGACTTATAAGTGATCAAGGAAATCGCAATTTATTTTGGAGATTGATATTATTAACCTATTTTCATCAATTTTGGGGAAAAAAATATATGGATACCACAAATACCCCAATAGTGGATGGCCATGATGATGATTTTGATGTAGAAATACCTCTAAACTCTTGTATACATACACCTTATATTATACATCTTGTGTATAATTCTACCATATTACAAGTTTTGTACACATCATCTCATTAATTTTTAATATTATTTTTCCCCAACATATTCCATTCTCTCAACATTCTCCTTGTTCTTCCCCAACCCATACTTTGACTCGATCTTTCGTCTCCATGCAAGAGACAAAATTCAAAACTTGGAAAAAAAATTCTCTCCTCTCTCTCTCTCTCAAATTTTCGGCCATTAAGCTTTATCACACAAGAAAAATTCATTTCATTTTTCACCAACACCAAACTCTAAGTCTTGCAAATCCTCTCGCTTCTATCTAAAATTCTCCAACTTCTCTCTTCTCTTTTCTTCCAACCCTTAGAAAAATTTCAAGAATTCTCCTTCTGCACCTTCATAAAATTCGAACACTATACTACTAACAAGGTAAGAAATTTCTTCTTTCAATCCATTTTTGGTATCACCTAGCTCATCTCTTTCACCTTCTAATTTAAGTTTAATTTTTGATTTTGAGGTATACTTAGAAGACCATTTGAAGATATTAGAGAATTGATATCATCTTGAAGAAGATCTCAAGAAATTGTGAAGAAAATTGAACTACAAGGTAAGAATTGGGTTTTTAGTGCATTTTTTCCTTCTTCTTTTATTTTTCCAAAATTTGACACTCCATTATCAATTTTGGAGGACTAGGGGCTGACCTTAAGAGTTAGATTAAAGGTGAGCAAGGAGACCCATTTTTGAGACCTCGCTGTTGTATTTCTGAATTTCCTTGTACTATTGTTGTACGATCTTATTTCCATTCGTGTACTTTGTATTTTGTATTAATGGATATTCCTTCTTACTTGTTGTTGACTTTATGTCTTGGTTATCTACACACCATGCGCTAATGGACTACCATCGCAAGTCCATCAAATTTTGCGAACCTGGGAAGCCTAAAGTGGAAATTTTGGGAAGGGTGCAAGTCAAGATTGCCCCAGTCATATCTGCCATGATAGCAAGAAAGGCAATCACTAGAGGGGCACAAGGGTACTTGGCGTTTGTAATCAACAAACCCAAGGTAGAGACACAAATTCACCAAGTGCCCATAGTATCTGAATACACAGATGTATTTCCACAAGAACTCACCTTTGTTCCTCCAGATAGGAAAGTCGAGTTCACCATCGAGGTATTACTGGGAACTGCCCTAATTACCAGGACGCTGTATAGAATGGCTCCTACTGAGTTGCAGGAGCTAAATATGCAATTACAGAAGTTGATGGATGTAGGATTTATCCAACCGAGTACGTCTCCATAGGGAGCACCAGTACTGTTCGTGAAGAAGAAGGACGGCACATTAAGACTGTGTATACATTACCGCGGTTTTAATAGCGTGACCATCAAGAATAAATGTCCCCTCCCGAGAATAGACAAACTGTTCGATCAACTTCAAGGAGCGACGGTGTACTCGAAGTTTGATTTGCAATAAGGATACTACCAACTAAATATCCATGAAGAAGACATTTCTAAAACTGTATTTCAGACCAGGTATGGACACTACGAGTTTGTAGTAATACCTTTCGGTCTGACAAACACGCCTGCAACATTTATGGATCTGATGCATCTAGTCTTTCGACCCTATTTGGATCAGTTCGTAGTGATATTCATTGATGACATACTCGTGTACTCTAAATATAGACAAGAAGGAAAATGTCATTACTTATGCATCACGGAAGCTCAAACCATATGAGGCCAATTACCTGACGCATGACTTGGAATTGGCAGCGATAGTATTCGCATTAAAGAAGTGGAGGCACTATCTGTACGGAGCAACATTCACAGTTTTCATAGATCACAAGAGCCTGAAGTATATATTCTCTTAGAAAGATCTCAATCTGAAGCAACAAAGATGGATGGAGTTAATTGAGGACTATCACTTTGATATTCAATATCAACCCGGGAAGGCTAATGTAGTAGTTGGCGCCTTAAGCAGAAAGGCGAGTTTAACCAAACTACTGATTTGAGAGTGGAATCATTAGAAGAACTGAATAATTGGAATTGGATAGAACCAACACTCAGACTACATGTGCTAACATTTCAGTTAAACCCGATCTGCTGGACGAGATCAAAGCCGCGCAGGAAACCGATATACATATTCAAAAGCTGAAAGACAAGATACTTAAAGGAGAGAGACCAGAATTTTCGATACCCAAAGATGGGATTGTTAGATTCTAAAATCGAGTGTGTGTACCAAATGACGAGCATATGAGAAATAGAATTTTGGCAGAGGCACATCGCTCGAAGTGCACTATACATCCTGGAGAAAACAAGATGTATAAGGATTTGAAATGAAATTATTGGTGGGTAAACGTGAAGAACCAGGTAGCAGAATGCGTTGCGAGATGTTTGACTTGTCAACGAGTAAAAGCAAAACACCAACGACCATCTGGTTTACTGCAGTCGTTGATGATTGCCAAGTGGAAATGGGAACACATAACAATGGACTTCATGACAGACCTACCGAGGACCAGAGGATGTCATGATGCTGTATGGGCAGTTGTAGACCGACTCACGAAATCTGCACACTTCTTACCCATCAAGAAAATTAACAGCTTGCAGAACTCGTGCAGACTTATATCTGAGAGATCATTCAATTGCATGGAGTACCATTCGACATAGTATCAGACAGAGACCCGAGGTGTGTCTCTAGATTTTGGAAGTGCTTGCACAAAGAGTTGGGCACCTCACTGAGTTTCAGCACAGCAACACACTGTTCGCCTTATTTTTAGCTTCACCGCAAGTGTACGGTGTAGTTTATAGAATAGGGTAAGCAAGGTCGTATCCACGGAGACTAATAAATTTATGCGCTAAGTATTGAACCAAGATAGTCTTATTTTTATTTAGACGATCGAAATTGGATGATTGTTGTATTGAGATTAAGACAATTTAAATCACTAAAACACAAGATTAAGATAATACAAATGATAGAAGTATCAAGATAATGAAATGAATTTCCGAGTTAAGGTTTCGATTAATAATCCTCTTGTTGTCCGGTTTAATCAAGCCATGTTATTATCAATATTCCTATAAGACGATCACAAAGCTATTTTATCCTCCCTCTCGAGATGCATATAAAACGTAGATTGAAATACTTATGCTAGCATCTCTACTCAACATGAAGCATTCAACTCCCAAAAGTTTAAAAGATCAAATGTCCTCACAAATATTTACAAACCTCTCGATTCATGCAAATATTTGTGTCGAGTATTCAAGATCTAATATTGAAACTCATCTCGCGAATTATGAATCAATATATCAAACAAGTTAAATCATTGATAATAACTTCAACTAAGATTAAAACATCCAACAAGAGTTCATTAATCTACTTCCAAAACCCGGAAATCTCAAGAGTTTAGCTACACATGATTTCTAAACAACTTATAAACAAGGTGTTCAAAGCCATTACAAATGAAAATGAAATATTGAAACTAAAAGAGAAGCAAGAAAAACTTAGGAACGTCGACAATCTCTCGATATATCTTCGTTCTTCAAGCTCCGATGCAACCCGATTGTCTCCTTGATATCTCCTTCCTAGAGTTGACCCTTGTCTTGTGTTGTAGATCCCAAAAATGCCAGAATATCCTTGTGTGCGCCCCCAAAAAGCCTTTTTATACCCACCTTCAAGTTTAGGGCATAATGTCATGACATGGGATTCAGTGCACAGACGCACGGGTGGTGTGTGGGAGCACGGGCTACCCGTGCGCCACCCTGTTGAAATAACCCAAGTCTCTATAGAGCACACGGGTGGTGCGTAGGAGCACGGGCTACCCGTGCGCCATCCCGGTTGAACTCATCTATTCTCTGTAGGGCGCACGGGTCATGCGTCGGTGCATGGGCTACCCGTGCGCCATGCTGCAGCTCTAAATTGATAAATTCAGGGGTGCACGGGTGGTGCCTAAGGCACGCCCAACCCGTGTGCCCCCTGTCTTTTCCTTAGACGCTCAACTTTCGCTCTTTTTGACTTTACTTTTCGTATACTCACTCAATTCTCCGTGTTTCCACTTTGCTATCCTCGTATTCGTATTTTGCTTCATATATCATGAAATTCCTAAAAAATAAGCAAAGTGTAATATCTTTTCCACAATGAGTGAATATGTAACATTTAACGCGAGTATGTGCATGTTTATCCATCATTATAGCCAGAAATACGCCTCTAAAAACATGCAAAACTCACACCTATCACACACCCACAAATAGATGGACGGTCTGAGCGAATAATTCAAACCCTGGAAGATATGTTGCGAGCCTGCACATTGTATTTCCAAAGAAGTTGGGACTCGCAATTACCATTGGTCGAGTACGCCTACAATAACAGCTATTACGCCACGATTGAGATGGCACCCTACGAGGCACTATATTGGTGAAAGCGTAGATCCCCACTACACTGGGGGATTGATGACAAATGGACTCCAAAAGTGAAACAGAAGTCACCCTCGATTCCAAAGGCTAACTTAGTTCAGGAGACCATGGAGAAGGTCAAAGTAATCAAGGAACGGATCTGCACGGTTCAGAGCCGCCAGAAGAGTTACGCGGGCAAGAGAATGAAGAATTTGGAATTTGAAGTCGGAGATGAAGCATTTCTCAGACTCTCACCACTGAAAGGATTGATCAATCCAAAGAAAGGAGGCAAGTTGAGTCCGAGATATGTTGGACCTTACAAGATTCTGCAGATGATCGGGAAGTTTGCCTACCGACTAGAGTTGCCATCACAGTATGCAGGAATGCACAACATATTCCACATCTCGAGATTGAAGAAGTACCGACCAGATCACGAGCACATCATCATTCGTGATGCTCCTCCTCTGATAGAGAACTTGTCCTACACTGAGAAGCCGATTCAGATCATTGGTCGCGTATCGTCAACTATGGAAGAGAGAGATCCCGATGGTTAAAATGGTGTGTTAGAACCATAACCGAGATGAAGATGCCACATGGGAGATGGAAGAAGACTTGAGGAATCAATATCCTGAGCTATTATGAAGGGTAAAAACTTGTTCGCCTATATTTTTAGCTTCACCGCAAGTGTACGGTGTTCGTTATCGAATAGGGTAGCAAGGTCGTATCCACGGAGACTAATAAATCAATAGGCTAAGTATTGAGCCAAGATAGTTTTACTTTTATTTAGACGATCAATATTTGATGGTTGTTGTTTTGAGATTAAGACAATTTCAATCACTAAAACACAAGAATACAATAACACAAATGAAAGAAGTATCAAGATGATGAAATGGATTTCCGAGTTAAGGTTTCGATTAATAATCCTCTTGTTGTCCGATTTAATCAAAGCCAAGGTTATTATCAATAATCCTATAAGACGATCACAAAGCTATTTTATCCTCCCTCTCGAGATGCATATAAAATGTAGATTGAAATATCTATGCTAGCATCTCTACTCCACATAAGATATACAACTCCCAAATGCACAAAAGATCAAATGTCCTCACAACATTCACAAATCTCTCGATTCATGCAAATATTCGTGTCAAGTACTCAAGATCTAATATTGAAACTCATCTCTCGAATTATGAATCAATATATCAAACATGTTAAACCATTGGCCAAGTGATAAAACAAGAATAAGCTCAAAGTACTCAAATAGGCTTCAAGATAATAACTTCAACCAAGATTAAAACATTCAACAAGAGTTCAATTAATCTACTTCCAAAACCCGGAAATCACAAGAGTTTAGCTACACATGATTAAACAACTTACACACAAAGTGTTCAAAGTCATTACAAATGAAACTAAAAGATAGAAACTAAAAAAGAAGCAAGAAAACTTAGGAACGTCGACAATCTCTCGATATATCTCCGTTCTTCAAGCTCCGATGCAACCCGATTATCTCCTTGATGTCTCCTTCCAAGAGTTGACTCTTGTCTTGTGTTGTAGATCCCAAAAATGCCAGAATCTCCTTGTGTGCGCCCCCCAAAAAGCCTTTTTATACCTTCCATCATGTTTAGGGCTTAATGCTGCAGATTATGGGATTCCAGCGCAGACGCACGGGTGGTGCGCCCACGCACGGCCTACCCATGCCCCACTCCGGTGAGATACTCTAACTCTTTGTAGGGCGCACGGGTGGTGCGCCCATGCATGGGCTACCCGTGCGCCATGCTGCAGCTTCAATCAACCTTATACAGGGGTGCACGGGTGGTGTCTTGAGGCACGCCCAACCCGTGTGCCCCCTGTCTCTTCCGTGAACACTCAACTTTCGCTCTTTTAGGCTTCACGTTTCGTATATCCACTCAATTCTCCACGTTTCTACTTTGCTTTCCTCATATTCTTATTCAATTAGCTTCAAATATCATGAAATTCCTACAAAATAAGCAAAGTGTAATATCTTTTCCACAAGGAGTGAATATGTAACGTTTAACGCGAGTATATGCATGTTTACTTATCATTATAGCTCGAAATACGCATCAAATGTGAAGCCCTCGATTTTTATTCGAACATGTACTTATATCACGTATCGTATTTGTACTATTTGACAATTCTACCGCGTCGCTTTGACGGGTAAATATTAATGGTAACTATATTTCGTCTTTAAATTTCCTTATTTACTTCTTGTGATCATAATCATTTATTAATTTTATTTCGCTTTTATGATCACTTGATTGATCATCATTAATGTTATTTGCGTATCTCATTAGTCACCTTAGAATTTTTGGAGACTATTTATTTTTGAGATTTATACCTTATAGAATTAAGAATTCGATTTAGATTAAGTGATCATGAGACTTATAAGTGATCAAGGAAATCACTAATTAATTTGGAGATTGATATTATTCACCTATTATCATCAATTTTGGGACATAAAACAAAATATGGCAAATACCACTAATACCCTTAGGTGGACGGTCATGAGGTGAATTTTGGTGTAGAAATATCTCCCAACTCTTGTACATGTACACCTTGTGTATTCATCTTGTGTATTTTTACACCATTAATTCAAATCTTATACACAATATCTTATACACCAATTCTTTATTATTAAATCATCCAACATGTTGGAGGCTTCCTAACACCCCATGCCAACATTCCTCTCTATCCTTGCAATTGCATCCTCCCATGCAAGACCTCATCTTGACCAAGGTCCTTGTCCCTCATGCAAGCTACACCTTTCAAGCCATAGAACAAAACAAAATTTTGTCCCCCTCCCCACCCCATGTGGACGGCCAAGAGGCCTAGTTGGGCAAGAAATTTGTCCAAGTTTCATTCATCACTTCATTTCACCAACATTCATCTCTTCAAGCCTTGAATCTTCTTACCTCTCTCTAAAAATCCTCCTACCTCTCTCTACAATTTTCTTCTCTTCTCTTAAACACTTAGTAAAAATACAAGAACTCTTCCTTCCATTTCCTACCAAAAATTCGAACATCCCCCCCCCCCTCAACAAGGTAAGAATGTTGTTCATCTTCTTGTCTTGATGTCATCTAGCTATCTCCTCTCACTTATTAATGTAAGTTTGGATTTTTATTTTTGAGGTTTACATAGAAGACTTGGAAGATACTAAGAGCCTTACCATCACCTTGAAGGAGACTTCTAGACTTGAAGAAATTTGAAGGATTTTGGACTATAAGGTAAGAAATGGGATTTTTGGTACCTTCTTCTTCTCCCCTATTAATTTCGAATTTTAACACCAAAATTATCATTTTGAGGTGATTAGGGGCTGACCTTGGAGCTTTGTTTAAGTGGTGATCAAGTTCTTAAGAGACCATCAATTTTTGACTACAACTTTCAACTACACAAGGTAAGTGTGGTACCTTTGGCCTATTCCTTCTCTTTTTCCCTCCTTGGTTCAAATCTTCATTTTTCTAACTCAAAACTCCTTGTATTATTGGACTTAGGGGCTGCCTTAAGTGAGGATTAAAATCCTAAAGGTCTTGTGACACCACTTTACACCAATCAACCGAACAAACAAGGTGGGTGGAAAAATCCTTTCAACTTCTAGGTGTTTTAATTCATAAAAATGCATGTAGTATTTTGTTATTGAGCATTTGAGATATATATTATGTATTGCATGCTATTTTCTTGTATCAAGTTGAAAAATTTCTCAAGTGTTGCTCAAAATGCGATTTACCGAAAATTAGGACATACATGTACACTTTATTGTCATATTTGATAAATCCTTGTATGAGATGGATATGTATGTTTATGACTCTTGAAATCTATGTTTTGTATGGCCTATAACCTGGACAAGTCGAGCATAATTGATTAAATTTCGATTTTTGGACTTAAAATGCAAAAATGGAAAGTTGGTGGATTTAAGTGCAAGAAAATAAAACTTAAGGGACCTCTCTGTAAATTTCGAGTTTTGGGACTGTACTCAGGTTCAAAAATGTTGTTTTGACATTTTAATAAAGTTTTAAGAGTTTTTAGATAAATAAAATCAACCCTTAAAAGCCCAAGGACTAGATTGTAAAATTTGAGAAGTTTAAGGGCTATTTTGCAAATTTCGAAACTGTACCAGACCCTAAATTTAAAATTTGAAATTTTAACTCTAAAGGGACTGGAAATATCATATTTTAAGTGTATTCCAAAAATCCAAGTGTTTAGAGCTTGGAAAGTAATTTTATAAAACTTGAGGGACCAAATTGTAAAAGATTAAACTTGAGGACCCAAATGAAATTTCCAGGACTTATACAGCCCATGTACCTGGAAATACTAATTTACCTATAACATAATTATATTTTGGACCCAAGGTTCAAATTTCATAACAATTGGACCCCTAAAAGCCTTAAAGGCAATTATTTCAAAATGGGACAAAAATGAGATTTTCAAAAGTTGAGGGACCTATACTTATGACGTTTTAAAACTGCTTTTGTCCCAATATCCCACTAACCTTAGTGACATTTTCCAACTGGAATCACAATAGAAGCCCTTCCGGTTTGTGAGTTCCGATTATTTTAAACTTAGGGCCCGAAATGACAATTTTAACAATTTTGGGGCCAATGTGAGAATTTTATAAAAACTCGACCTCAAAACTTTAAAAACCTGAATCTCTGAACAATTTAGAGAATTTAGGAACTGACCTCATAATTTTTCAAGGTCGGGACATTTATGTATTTAACTTTTAACCCCAAAAGTATTGGTTTTGACAAAATGGGGCTAATTGTAAATTTTATTTTTATAAGGACCTAACTCAAATTATTTTCTTTTAAAGAAACAGCCCTGGACTCTCTTACTTTAATATTTAATTAAAATATTTTAATTTCTCAAAAACTCCTTGACTTATCGGATCGCCTTGACCGATTAATACCCGATCGCGGGCGACTTCCTCGTCTTGCGATTTGAATCTATAACGGGACTTATGTTCCACCTAATCGTTCAAGATATCGAAGATTTCTTATCCTCCCGATAATCATCTTCATCCAAATAACTCCACCAATGCCATAATTACCTTACGCAAATTTTTTGAAAACTTTTCGTGAACTACTTCCCGAGTCAATAATACTCGACTGCCTCGTTGACTACATGAACTTGTGTTTACTTTCCGCTGAGTCAACTTGGTGTGTCGAGCTCACTCGGAATGGATACGTCGGGGGATGGAACCGGCAGCTCGGCTGCTATTCCACTCTTCCGCCCCATCGCCCTAATCCCGCAAATCGAGGGACGGAGTTTGTCCGGAAGCGGGTCGTAGTACTTGAGGTATAATCATGATTATGACAAATCCGAGCCTTGCTAGCTCCACTGTGGATTTTGTCTTTGCCTATGGAGCGATAAGGTGACAGTCTTGGACCATCTTGCTCGGGAGTTACAAGGAAGAACGAAGGAATCGCTGTCCGATCCACACGATTCCGAGTTAATCGACCCATTTGGTTGGCGCTACAAACTGCACGCAACCGCTACTTGTATTGCATAGGTTGGCGCTTACAAACGTCACGCAACCGCTACTTGTCTTGCATAGGATTGGCGTTACAAATCCGCACGCAATCCTCCCCGTCCGCTTGAACCATAGTGCTGCGTGACCACGAACTATTTTCTTAAAATATATAAGTATGTTACTTAATATATTTATCACGACGCTTTTGTGGACTTTGGGTGTGAAATCATGCATCATCGCTCACGCGTTTTCATACAACTAAATTTCTCACATTAACTATTTATATCGCCACACTTGCACATAGAGCCAATAATGGGTCAGGCATTGACCAGCCAACCAGTCGGGCTTTTCCAAAAATTCGGCCGATCGGGCGCCCGATTTTGGTCGGGCGCAAAAATGATTGGCCCACCGGCCCATGCATGAAAACTATGTGTTAAAATTCGGCCGCCCGAAAAAGTCGGCTAGCTGGCCGACCCATCGGGCCATTCGGGCCGGGCCAAATAGGCCCGATTTTTTTCGGCCTAAAATTCATGACCAACCCAACCAAACCTCGGGCCCTAAGTCAATGGGCTGCCCATGGGCCGGGCCGGGTTTTGCCACCTCTACTTGCACACGATCACCCCATCCACCGAGATTTCTCGTCTCATTCCCTCCTCGTTTTCTAACCTTTAGATGAAGAGTTCGGCCAAGACATCGAACCTACCGCAGATTGAATCCCTATCCGTGATGTGGAGCGACATTTCCTTTTACTTTTATTTGTTGTTGAACTCCTTCATTTTATTTTTGTTTGGTGTAAGTTAATTCGTATAATCTTTTGGGTTGTATTCGGATACCGCCGACTTTAAGATTGTAATTTGTACTCGTGTTTATTTTAATTCCGCCGCATTAGACTCTATTTCACTTGGAGTTTGGTATCTTTGGTTTAGATCGTTGATTTAATTCTCATTTAAGTGATTGATCGTTGTCGCCACGCTTGGGGCGTGACATCAAAACACATGCAAAATTCACGCTTATCAAAATCCCCAAACTTAAACTATTGACCGTCCCCGATCAACAATATTTAGAACACGATAAAGCATAACAGGAGATAAAGATAACAAATAAGACACCAAGAGTCTACAAGAAAATCCAAATTGTTTGTCATGAATGCCGAGTACAACTCAATCAAGCCTCAAATATCTAATCGAGAACACGCCTCAAATAAAACAAAGTGAAATGCTCAATCCAACTCTCAAAGTTAAGTATATACTCATCTCACGAGGTTATAGGACGTGTTTACGCTCAAATCAATTCGATGTCGCAAAATTACCATAAAGCTTGCAATTTGTCTCATATCTCCGCCAATCGCAGAGATAACCTAATCGCACATATAGCTTTGCAAACAGATATTAGTTTTCATGAGGCAACAAGCGGAGCCTCGTCAACCTAACCATGAACCTACTCGAGAGACGAATGACCGCACCTTGGAGCGGTTTTTACGATTCGACCCCGACTTTCTTAGGGAACCGGATGACGTGAAAGAGAAGAATGGATCGGAAATCGAGAATATCTTCAATGCTCTCCAATACTCGGGGAACAAAGGTTACGCTCGCCGTGTTCCGACTAGAATCACCGCCGAGATTGGTGGAGAACAGCTTGAGAGAAAGTGGGAACAGGATCAAATAGATAGGGTGGGAAAATTTCTGGTCAATTAAATGAGCAATACATACCCCAAGTCGTGAAGGAGGCACGATGAATTCCATAAGTTGAGACAGGGAACATGTTTGTGGCCCAAGATAAGTCCAATTCCATCGGTTATCCAAATATGCCCCAGAACAATCAATCGACGGAAGCGACAAATTGTATAAGTTCACACGGGATCAAGCCGAACTCGAAACAACTTTTGATCATTGAAATAACAACATACTCACCATGATAAAAGACCCTCCGCATTGAGTCGGGACTTAACCGCATTGGTCGATTCACCAATAGGCCATCGAACAGATCTCAAAAGGACAGCAAAGGGACAACCATCAAGGCCGCCCGTTAAAATTCGAAGGGGCCATTGTTAAGACAGAAAAAGGAAAGGACCGACTGAGGGAAAACCGGGCCAAGTATGTACACATTGCCAAAAACCGGGTCATACTACCAATGACCGTTGGCGTAAACATGGAAGGTGTTTACGCTGTGGTAGTAATCAACACCACCAAGGATTGTCCAAATACGAAGACCGGACCAAACAGTGCAACCACGTAAGCGCTAACGGCCAGGAAATCGGGCAAGGATGCCTCGCCGAGCATTTGCACTAGCCGGACATGAGGCTCCTGGAGGCAACAGACGTGGTGGAAGGTACGCTTCGGTATCTAGCCATTACGCTAAAGTACTATTTGACCCTGGATCAACGCATTCATTTGTCGCACCCCATTTCGTACACAAGTTGCATGCATGCATGGAACATATGCCTATAGGTTTAGAGGTATCCACTCCTATGGGCGCAACCCGGATAATGATATTATCTATAATGCATGGGTTAAAATTGATGAGATAAATTTCCTGTTGATTTGATCTTGCCGCCATATCTCGAATACGACATTATATTGGGAATGAACTGTTGTCGCACACCATGCACAAATGGATGCCATCGCAAGTCCATTAAACTTTGTGCACCCGATAAGCCCGAAGTGGAAATTTCGGGAAGAGCACGAGTTAAGATTGCCCCAATCATTTCAAAGAATGAAAGCGAGGAAGCGATCACTAGAGGGGCACAAGGGTACTTGGCGTTTGTAATTAACAAACCTAAGGTTGAAAAACAAATTAATCAAGTACCTATAGCATCGGAATATACAGATGTATTTCCACAAGAACTCACCACTGTCCCTCCAGATAGGGAAGTTGAGTTCACCATCGAGGTATTACCAGGAACCGCCCCAATCGCCAGAACGCCGTATAGAATGGCTCATGTTGAGTTACAAGAGTTGAAGACACAATTACAGAAGCTTATGGATGTAGGATTTATTCGACCAAGTACGTCTCCCAAAACCCATTACTATTTGTCAAAAAGAAAGATGGCACATTAAGACTGTGTATAGACTATCGCGACTTAACAACGTGACCATCAAGAACAAATATCCCCCCCGAGGATAGACGAACTATTTGATCAACTTCAAGGAGCGGCGGTGTACTCAAGTTTGATTTACAACAAGGATATTATCGCTTAAAGATCCGGAAGAGGACGCGTTTCCAAAACAGCATTTCGGACCGGATATGGACACTACGAGTTTGTAGTGATGCCTTTCGTCCGACAAACACACCAGCAGCGTTTATGGATCTAATGCATCGAGGCTTTCAACCTTATTTGGATCAATTCGTAGTGATATTCATTGATGACATACTCGTATACTCTAAGTCTAAAGAGGAGCATGAACGCTATCTCAAAATTGTTTTAGAGACACTACGAGAGCACAAGCTATATGCCAAATTCAAAGCAAGTGCGAATTTTGGCTTAGTGAAGTCGCATTCTTGGGACACATAGTATCCGCACCGATCGGGATCGCAGTAGATCCTTCGAAAGACAGATGGGTGGTTGAATGGAAACAACCCGAGTCCGTAACGGAGATCAGAAATTTCATGTGCTAATATTTCAGTTAAACCCGATCTACTGAACGAGATCAAAGTAACACAGGGGATTGACGTGCAACTTCAAAAACTAAAAGAGAAGATACTCAAAGGAGAAAGATCGAATTCTCGATACCGGGAAGATGGAATCATCGATTTCTAATAGAATTTGTGTACCGAGTGATGAGCAACTTAGAACAGAATCCTTTTTCGAGAAGCACACCGTCGAAATACACTATACATCCTGGAGGAAACAAGATGTATAAGGACTTGAAACAACATTACCGGTGGGTAAACATGAAGAACCAGGTAGCGAGTTCGCTTGCGAGATGTTTGACTTGTCAACGAGTAAAAGCTGAACACCAACGACCATCTGGTTTATTACAACCGTTGAGAATTCCCGAGTGGAAATGGGAACACATAACGATGGACTTCGTGACGGATCTACCAAGGACCAGACGAGGCGATGACGCTATTTGGGTAGTCGTAGACCGACTCACGAAATCTGCACATTTCTTACCCATGAAGAAAACCGACAGCTTGCGTAAACTTGCACAAATTTATATCCGAGATCATCCGACCGCATGGAGTGCCGGTCGACATAGTATCGCAGACAGACCCGAGGTTTGTCTCCGTTTCGAAATGCTTACATGAGGAATTAGGCACCTCGCTAAGTTTCATCACAAAGAAGACATCCGCAAAAACCGATGGCGATCGAGCGAACAATTCAAACCCTGGAAGACATGTTGCGAGCCTGCTCATTGGATTTCCAAGGAAGTTGGGATTCGCATTTCCATTGGCCGAGTTCGCTTATAATAACAGTTATCAGGCCACGATTGGGATGGCACCCTACGAAGCTTTGTATGGACGAAAGTGTAGATCCCCTCTACACTGGGAGATTGATGACCAATGGACTCCGAAGGAGAAACGGAAGTCACCCTTGATTCCAAAGGTCGACTTAGTTCAGGAGGCCATGGAGAAGGTCAAGTTGATCAAGGTACGGATCCGTACGGCTCAGAGCCGCCAAAAGAGTTACTGTGAAGCCCTCGATTTTTATTCGAACATGTACTTGTATCACGTATCGTCTTTGTACTATTTGACAATTCTACCGCGTCGCTTTGACGGGTAAATATTAATGATAAATATATTTTGCATTTAATTCTTTTAATTTCTATTTGTGATCATAATCATTTATTAATTTTAATTCGCATTTATGATCACTTGGTTGATCATCATTATTATTATTGGTGTATTATTAGTCACCTTAGAATTTTAAGAGACTATTTATTTTAGGGATTATAATTTATAGAATTAAGAATTCGATTTAGATTAAGTGATCATGAGACTTATAAGTGATCAAGGACATCACTAATTATTTTGGAGATTGATATTTATTCATCTATTATCATCAATTTTGGAAAGAAAAAAATATATGGAATTACCAAAATACCCTTAGGGGGATGGCATTGGTGTATTTTTTTGGTGTAGAAATATCTCTCAACTCTTGTACATGTACACCTTGTGTATTCCTCTTGTGTATTTATACACCATTAATTCAAACCTACATCTTAATTTAATCCCACCATTTCAATCATCCAATTGGTCAAACAAGACCAAATTAAAAATTTCCCTAAGCTTAGCATTTTGGCCCATTGTCCCTAATAAAGATACCTAAATATTACTTTCTTCCCCAATTCCCTCAATTATTACTCTAACTTATCATTTAATCAAAACAAAACAAAATTTTTATTCTTCCCATTTCATTTCACCAACACCAAATTTCTTCTAAGTCTTGAAATTCCTCTTACCTCTCTCTAAAAATCCTCCTACATCTCTCTACCTATTCTTCATCTTCTTCACTAACACTTAACCAAAACTTCAAGAATTCATCTCCCATTTTCTTCAAAAATTCAACCATATACACTACACAAGGTAAGAAATTTTCTTCTTCAATCTATTCTTATACCTTCTAGCTCACCTCTTTCACCTTCTAATTTAAGTTTGATTTTTGAATTTGAGGTATACCTAGAAGACCTTTGAAGAAGTTAAGAGACTAGTCATCTTGAAGAAAAATTGTGAAGAAGTTGGACTATAAGGTAAGAAATGGAATTTTTAGTACACTTTCTTCTTCTCTTTCTATTTTCCAAATTTTTACACTCCATTTTCATTTTTGGAGTTTTAGGGGCTGACCTTGGTGGTTGACATTAAGGGTGACCAAAACCTTATACTTGGAAGCCATTACTAGTCACATTTTACTCACTACACAAAGGTAAGTGTAGTATTTCCAATTTTCTCACTATCTTCTTCTTTTCCCTAAATTTTTAACCACATTCTTATAACTCCTATATTTTTTGATATTCCTTGACTTAGGGGCTGACCTAAGTCATTCCTTCACCGAGAGAGATTTATCCCATTTTCACCAACAAACCGATCTTTAAGGTGGGTGGAAAAATCCTTTCAACTTCTAGGTGTTTTAATTCATGAAAATGCATGTAGTATTTTGTTATTGAGCATTTGAGATATATATTATGTATTGCATGCTATTTTCTTGTATCAAGTTGAAAAATTTCTCAAGTGTTGCTCAAAATGCGATTTACCGAAAAAATTAGGACATACATGTACACTTTATTGTCATATTTGATAAATTCTTGTATGAGATGGATATGTATGTTTATGACTCTTGAAATCTATGTTTTGTATGGCCTATAACCTGGACAAGTCGAGCATAATTGATTAAATTTCGATTTTTGGACTTAAAATGCAAAAATGGAAAGTTGGTGGACTTAAGTGCAAGAAAATAAAACTTAAGGGACCTCTCTGTAAATTTCGATTTTTGGGACTGTACTCAGGTTCAAAAATGTTGTTTTGACATTTTAATAAATTTTTAAGAGTTTTTAGATAAATAAAATCAACCCTCAAAAGCCCAAGGACTAGATTGTAAAATTTGAGAAGTTTAAGGGCTATTTTGCAAATTTCGAAACTGTACCAGATCCTAAATTTAAAATTTGAAATTTTAACTCTTAAGGGACTGGAAATAACATATTTTATGTGTATTCCAAAAATCCAAGTGTTTAGAGCTTGGAAAGTAATTTTATAAAACTTGAGGGACCAAATTGTAAAAGATTAAACTTGAGGACCCAAATGAAATTTCCAGGACTTATACAGCCCATGTACCTGGAAATACTAATTTACCTATAACATAATTATATTTTGGACCCAAGGTTCAAATTTCATAACAATTGGACCCCTAAAAGCCTTAAAGGCAATTATTTCAAAATGGGACAAAAATGAGATTTTCAAAAGTTAAGGGACCTATACTTATGACGTTTTAAAACTGTTTTTGTTCCAATATCCCACTAACCTTAGTGACATTTTCCAACTGGAATCACATTAAAAGCCCTCCCGGTTTGTGAGTTCCGATTATTTTAAACTTAAGGCCCGAAATGACAATTTTAACAAATTTGGGGCCAATGTGAGAATTTTATAAAAACTCGACCTCAAAACTTTAAAAACCTGAATCTCTGAACAATTTAGAGATTTTAGGAACTGACCTCATAATTTTTCAAGGTCGGGATATTTATTTATTCAATTTTTAACCCCAAAAGTATTGGTTTTTACAAAACGGGGCTAATTGTAAATTTTTCTTTTTATCAAGGACCTAACTTAAATTATTTTTCATTTACTAAAACAGCCCTGGACCCTCTGACTTTAATATTTAATTAAAATATTTTATTTTCTTAAAAATCCCTTGACTTATCGAATCGTCTTGACCGATTAATACCCGATCGCGGGCGATTTCCTTGTCTCGCGATTTCGAATTTATAACGGGACTTATGTTCCTCCTAATCCTTAAGATATCGAAGACTACTTATCCTCCCGATAATTATCTTCATCCCAATAACTCCACCAACGCCATAACAATCTTGCGCAAATTTTTGAGAACATTTCATGAATCGCTTCCCAAATCAATAATACTCATTGCCTGTTGACTACCCGAACGCGTGTACTTAATTACCGCCCGAGTCAACTTGGTGTGTCGAGCTCACAAATCCGAATGGATACGCCGGGGGATGGAACCGGCAGCTCGGCCGCTATTCCACTCTCCTCCCCATCGCCCTAATCCCGCAACCGAGGGACGGAGTTTGTCCAAGGGAAGCGGGTCGTAGTACTTGAGGTATAATCATGATTATGACAAATCCGAGCCTTGCTAGCTCCACTGTGGATTTTGTCTTTGCCTACGGAGCGATAAGGTGACATGTCTTGGACCATCTTGCTCGGGAGTTACAAGGAAGAACGAAGGAATCGCTGCCTCGATCCACACGATTCGGAGTTAATCGGACCCGCTTGGTTGGCGCTACAAATCCGTGACGCAACCGCTACTTGTATTGCATAGGTTAGCGCTACAAATCCGTGACGCAACCGCTACTTGTCTTGCATAGGATTGGCGTTACAAATCCGTGCACGCAATCCTCCCCGCTTTTGCTTGGACCATAGTGCCGCTTGACCATGAATCGTTTTCTTAATCGTATAAGTATATTAATTAAATATATTTATCACGACGCTTGTGGATCGTGGTGTGAAATCATGCATCATCTCTCATGCGTTTTCATACAACTAAATTTCTCGCATTAACTATTTATATCGCCACACTTACACACGATCACCCCATCCACCGAGATTTCCTCTCATTCCCTCCTCGTTTTCTAACCTTTAGATGAAGAGTTCGGAAGACATCGAACCTACCGCAGATTGAATCTCTATCGGCGATGTGGAGCGATATTTCCTTTTATTTTTTTTTGTTGTTGTTGACTCCTTCATTTTATTTCTGTTTGACTGTAAGTTAATTAAGATAATCTTTTGGGTTGTATTCGGATACTACCAGACCTTAAGATATAATTTGTACTTGTGGTTGTTATAATTCCGCTGCATTAGACTCTATTTCACTTGGTGTTTTGTATCTTTGGTTTCGATTTGTTGAATTACCTCTCTGTTTAAGTGATTGATCGTTGTCGCGTCACGTTTGGGGCGTGATGATTATGGTATCGAGCTCGGCTAGTAAGATGGAAACTTACACCGAGCTAACCCGGATAGGACCCTCGGATTGTGTTGGGTAGTACCGTGACTTGACTAATTAAGTTGTGAAATCGATTTCAAAAATGGCATAGAACCATATTATTGATGTTTAGGTTAAGCTAAAATTTATACTTGGAGAATCCATAGTCATATTTGATTTGACTTAGTTGACTTTGACTGACTTTCCTTAGTCATTCTTTCCTTGTTCTCCTTATCTTTTCCTTACATTCGCCTAATCAGCGCCTTTAGTTCTGTTTGACCAGATAGGTTCCTCTCGCCTTGATTGGGTACCACTACTAGGTGACCTAAGTTGAATCTTGGATGAATATTTGAACTCTTTTGAGTTGTTATAGTGTTAAGATATTCGAATATTCCTCTATTTGGACGTTAAGTAATTTAGAAAATCCGTGATTTGGAGATTATAATGTCTGATATGGTGAGACTTGAAGAATATGAGGATATCTCTTGAGAAGTATATGATTTGGATGTGATATATTATGGGATCTAGACACCTAATGATATTACTTTGGGAAAATGATAGTAGGGGAATCACTAAGTATATTGATCAATGATAATACCCTTGTGTTATTCATTCTCAAGTACCTGCACAAGCTTAAGTAAGGGAATTTGACTGTGGTTTAGGTATTACGGATAAGATACATTAAGGATGTGACTATTATACGATCTCGACTAGATGTTACCACTAAATATCCCCTCCCGAGGATAGACGAATCTGTTGATCAACTTCAAGGAGCGATGGTGTACTCAAGTTTGATTTACAACAAGGATATTATCGCTTAAAGATCCGTGAAGAGGACGTTTCCAAAACAAAGATTTCGGATCGGATATGGACACTACGAGTTTGTAGTGATGCCTTTGGTCCGACAAATGCACCAAAGAGCGTTTATGGATCTAATGCATCGAGTCTTTCAACCTTATTTGGATCAATTCGTAGTGATATTCATTGATGACATACTCGTATACTCTAAGTCTAAAGAGGAGCATGAGCGCATCTCAAAATTGTTTTAGAGACACTACGAGCACAAGGCGTATGCCAAATTCAAAGAAGTGCGAATTTTGCTTAGTGAAGTCGCATTCTTGGGACACATAGTATCCGCACCGGGATCGCCGTAGATCCTTCAAGGTACAGAGGTGGTTGAATGGAAACAACCCGAGTCCGTAATGTAGAGATCGAAGTTTCTTAGACTAGCCGGATATTATCGAAGATTTATCCAGGATTTCTCCAAGATAGCCGGACCACTCACTCGACTAACCTGCAGGAAAAGTCAAGTTTGAGTGGAATGACAAGTGTGAGGCTAGTTTCCAAGAGTCAAGAAACGACTTACTACGGCTCGATCTTAGCCCTTCCAAAGGGAACAAAAAACTTTGTCGTCTACGGTGACGCATCAAAGGAAGGACTAGGAGCAAAAGACTACTCATGCAAGAAGGAAAGGTCATTGCTTACGCATCACGGAAACTCAAACCGTATGAAGCCAATTACCCAACGCATGACTTGGAATTGGCGCGCAATAGTGTTCGCGTTAAAGAAATGGAGACACTATCTCTACGAGCAACATTCACGGTTTACCTGGATCATAAGAGCCTAAAGTATCTATTCTCTCGGAAGGAACTCAATTTGAGGGCAACGGAGATGGATGGAGTTAATAGAAGATTATCACTTTGATATTCAATACCATCCCGGAAAGCTAACGTAGTAGCCGACGCCTTGAGCGCAAAAGGCGAGTATAGCTAGACTAATGATTCGAGAGTGGAGATCATTAGAAGAATTGAGCACTTGGAATCCGACAAGAACCAAGATCGAATTTCATGTGCTAATATTTCAGATTAAACCCGATCTACTAAACGAGATCAAAGTAACACAGGGGATTGACGTGCAACTTCAAAAACTAAAAGAGAAGATACTCAAAGGAGAGAGATCGGAATTCTCGACAGAAGATGGGATCATCGTTTTAAATAGAATTTGTGTACCGAATGATGAGCAACTTAGGAACAGAATCCTCTCGTAAGCACACCGTTCGAAATACACTATACATCCCGGAGGAAACAAGATGTATAAGGACTTGAAACAACATTACCGGTGGGCAAACATGAAGAACCAGTGTAGCGAGTTCGTTGCGAGATGCCCACTTGTCAACAAGTAAAAGTCAACACCAACGACCATCCGGTTTGTTACAACCGCTGAGAATTCCCGAGTGGAAATGGGAACACATAACGATGGACTTCGTGGACGGATCTACCAAGGACCAGACGAGGCGATGATGCTATATGGGTAGTCGTAGACCGACTCACAAAATCGCACACTTCCTACCCATGAAGAAAACCGACACCTTACGAAACTTGCGCAAATTTACATCCGAGAGATCATCCGATTGCATGGAGTGCCAATCGACATTGTGTCGAAAAGAGACCCGAGGTTTGTCTCCGATTCTGGAAATGCTTACATGAGGAATTGGGTACCTCGCTAAGTTTCAAAGACAAAGAAGACATCCGCAAACCGATGGCCACGGAGCGAACAATTCGACCCTGAAGACATGTTGCGAGCCCGCACATTGATTTCCAAGGAAGTTGGGATTCGCACTTACCATTGGCCGAGTTCGCCTATAATAACATTTATCGTGCCACTATTGGGATGGCACCCTACGAAGCCTTGTATGGACGAAAGTGTAGATCCCCACTACACTGGGAGATTGATGACCAATGGACTCCAAAAGAGAAACGAAAGTCACCATCGATTCCAAAGGTCGACTTAGTTCGGAGGCCATGGAGAAGGTCAAGTTGATCAAGGAACGAATCCGCATGACTCGAGCCGCCAAAAGAGTTACGCGGACAAGAGGAGAAAGGACTTGGAATTTGAAGCCGGAGATGAAGTATTTCTCGGACTTTGCCACGGAAAGGATTGATCAATCCAAAGAAGGGAGGCAAACTAAGTCCGAGATATATTGGACCTTACAAGATTTTGCGAGGATCGGGAAGTTGGCCTACCGACTCGAGTTACCGACAAGACGCGGAATGCACGATGTATTCCATGTATCGAGATTGAAAAAGTACCAACCGGATCCCGAGCATATTATCACTCGTGATGCTCCTCCTCTAATGGAGAATTTATCTTACACCGAGGAACCAATCGAATCATTGACCACCGGAGATACGCGGGTTGCGTAAACAGAGATTCCAATGGTTAAAGTTGTATGGCGGAACCACAACCGAGACGAAGACGCAACATGGGAGAAGGAAGAAGACATGAGGAATCAATACCTTAACTATTCTCAAGAGAATTTGGGGACCAAATTCTTTTAAGGAGGGGAGAATGTGAAGCCCTCGATTTTTATTCGAACATGTACTTGTATCACGTATCGTCTTTGTACTATTTGACAATTCTACTGCGTCGCTTTGACGGGTAAATATTAATGATAAATATATTTTGCATTTAATTCTTTTAATTTCTATTTGTGATCATAATCATTTATTAATTTTAATTCGCATTTATGATCACTTGGTTGATCATCATTATTATTATTGGTGTATTATTAGTCACCTTAGAATTTTAAGAGACTATTTATTTTAGGGATTATAATTTATAGAATTAAGAATTCGATTTAGATTAAGTGATCATGAGACTTATAAGTGATCAAGGACATCACTAATTATTTTGGAGATTGATATTTATTCATCTATTATCATCAATTTTGGAAAGAAAAAAATATATGGAATTACCAAAATACCCTTAGGGGGACGGCATTGGTGTATTTTTTTGGTGTAGAAATATCTCTCAACTCTTGTACATGTACACCTTGTGTATTCCTCTTGTGTATTTATACACCATTAATTCAAACCTACATCTTAATTTAATCCCACCATTTCAATCATCCAATTGGTCAAACAAGACCAAATTAAAAATTTCCCTAAGCTTAGCATTTTGGCCCATTGTCCCTAATAAAGATACCTAAATATTACTTTCTTCCCCAATTCCCTCAATTATTACTCTAACTTATCATTTAATCAAAACAAAACAAAATTTTTATTCTTCCCATTTCATTTCACCAACACCAAATTTCTTCTAAGTCTTGAAATTCCTCTTACCTCTCTCTAAAAATCCTCCTACATCTCTCTACCTATTCTTCATCTTCTTCACTAACACTTAACCAAAACTTCAAGAATTCATCTCCCATTTTCTTCAAAAATTCGAACCATATACACTACACAAGGTAAGAAATTTTCTTCTTCAATCTATTCTTATACCTTCTAGCTCACCTCTTTCACCTTCTAATTTAAGTTTGATTTTTGAATTTGAGGTATACCTAGAAGACCTTTGAAGAAGTTAAGAGACTAGTCATCTTGAAGAAAAATTGTGAAGAAGTTGGACTATAAGGTAAGAAATGGAATTTTTAGTACACTTTCTTCTTCTCTTTCTATTTTCCAAATTTTTACACTCCATTTTCATTTTTGGAGTTTTAGGGGCTGACCTTGGTGGTTGACATTAAGGGTGACCAAAACCTTATACTTGGAAGCCATTACTAGTCACATTTTACTCACTACACAAGGTAAGTGTAGTATTTCCAATTTTCTCACTATCTTCTTCTTTTCCCTAAATTTTTAACCACATTCTTATAACTCCTATATATTTTTGATATTCCTTGACTTAGGGGCTGACCTAAGTCATTCCTTCACCGAGAGAGATTTATCCCATTTTCACCAACAAACCGATCTTTAAGGTGGGTGGAAAAATCCTTTCAACTTCTAGGTGTTTTAATTCATGAAAATGCATGTAGTATTTTGTTATTGAGCATTTGAGATATATATTATGTATTGCATGCTATTTTCTTGTATCAAGTTGAAAAATTTCTCAAGTGTTGCTCAAAATGCGATTTACCGAAAATTAGGACATACATGTACACTTTATTGTCATATTTGATAAATTCTTGTATGAGATGGATATGTATGTTTATGACTCTTGAAATCTATGTTTTGTATGGCCTATAACCTGGACAAGTCGAGCATAATTGATTAAATTTCGATTTTTGGACTTAAAATGCAAAAATGGAAAGTTGGTGGACTTAAGTGCAAGAAAATAAAACTTAAGGGACCTCTCTGTAAATTTCGATTTTTGGGACTGTACTCAGGTTCAAAAATGTTGTTTTGACATTTTAATAAATTTTTAAGAGTTTTTAGATAAATAAAATCAACCCTCAAAAGCCCAAGGACTAGATTGTAAAATTTGAGAAGTTTAAGGGCTATTTTGCAAATTTCGAAACTGTACCAGATCCTAAATTTAAAATTTGAAATTTTAACTCTTAAGGGACTGGAAATAACATATTTTATGTGTATTCCAAAAATCCAAGTGTTTAGAGCTTGGAAAGTAATTTTATAAAACTTGAGGGACCAAATTGTAAAAGATTAAACTTGAGGACCCAAATGAAATTTCCAGGACTTATACAGCCCATGTACCTGGAAATACTAATTTACCTATAACATAATTATATTTTGGACCCAAGGTTCAAATTTCATAACAATTGGACCCCTAAAAGCCTTAAAGGCAATTATTTCAAAATGGGACAAAAATGAGATTTTCAAAAGTTAAGGGACCTATACTTATGACGTTTTAAAACTGTTTTTGTTCCAATATCCCACTAACCTTAGTGACATTTTCCAACTGGAATCACATTAAAAGCCCTCCCGGTTTGTGAGTTCCGATTATTTTAAACTTAAGGCCCGAAATGACAATTTTAACAAATTTGGGGCCAATGTGAGAATTTTATAAAAACTCGACCTCAAAACTTTAAAAACCTGAATCTCTGAACAATTTAGAGATTTTAGGAACTGACCTCATAATTTTTCAAGGTCGGGATATTTATTTATTCAATTTTTAACCCCAAAAGTATTGGTTTTTACAAAACGGGGCTAATTGTAAATTTTTCTTTTTATCAAGGACCTAACTTAAATTATTTTTCATTTACTAAAACAGCCCTGGACCCTCTGACTTTAATATTTAATTAAAATATTTTATTTTCTTAAAAATCCCTTGACTTATCGAATCGTCTTGACCGACAATACCCGATCGCGGGCGATTTCCTTGTCTCGCGATTTCGAATTTATAACGGACTTATGTTCCTCCTAATCCTTAAGATATCGAAGACTACTTATCCTCCCGATAATTATCTTCATCCCAATAACTCCACCAACGCCATAACAATCTTGCGCAAATTTTTGAGAACATTTCATGAATCGCTTCCCAAATCAATAATACTCATTGCCTGGTTGACTACCCGAACGTGTACTTAATTACCCGCCCGAGTCAACTTGGTGTGTCGAGCTCACCGATCGGAATGGATACGTCGGGATGGAACCGGCAGCTCGGCTGCTATTCCACTCTCCGCCCCATCGCCCTAATCCCGCAACCGAGGGACGGAGTTTGTCCAAGGGAAGCGGGTCGTAGTACTTGAGGTATAATCATGATTATGACAAATCCGAGCCTTGCTAGCTCCACTTTGTGATTTTGTCTTTGCTTACGGAGCGATAAGGTGACAGTCTTGGACCATCTTGCTCGGGAGTTACAAGGAAGAACGAAGGAATCGCTTGTCTCGATCCACACGATTCCGGAGTTAATCGGACCCGCTTGGTTGGCGCTACAAATCGCACGCAACCGCTACTTGTATTGCATAGGTTGGCGCTACAAATCCGTGACGCAACCGCTACTTGTCTTGCATAGGATTGGCGTTACAAATCCGTACGCAATCCTCCTGCTTTGCTTGGACCATAGTGCCCTTGACCATGAATCGTTTTCTTAACTGTATAAGTATATTAATTAAATATATTTATCACGACGCTTGTGGACTGTGTGTGAAATCATGCATCATCTCTCATGCGTTTTCATACAACTAAATTTCTCGCATTAACTATTTATATCGCCACACTTACACACGATCACCCCATCCACCGAGATTTACCTCATTCCCTCCTTTTTCTAACCTTTAGATGAAGAGTTCGCGAAGACATCGAACCTACCGCATTGAATCTCTATCGGCGATGTGGAGCGATATTTCCTTTTATTTTTTTTTTGTTGTTGTTGGACTCCTTCATTTTATTTCTTTGACCGTAAGTTAATTAAGATAATCTTTTGGGTTGTATTCGGATACTACCAGACCTTAAGATATAATTTGTACTTGTGGTTGTTATAATTCCGCTGCATTAGACTCTATTTCACTTGGTGTTTTGTATCTTTGGTTTCGACTGTTGAATTACCTCTGTTTAAGTGATTGATCGTTGTCGCGTCACGTTTGGGGCGTGACAGTTACGCGGACAAGAGGAGAAAAGACTTGGAATTTGAAGCCGGAGATGAGGTATTTCTCAGACTCTTGCCACGAAAAGGATTGATCAATCCAAGGAAAGGGGGCAAATTGAGTCCGAGATATATTGGACCTTACAAAATTTTGCGAGAGGATCGGAAAGTTGGCCTCTGGACTTGAGTTACCAAGACAAGATGCGGGAATGCACGATGTATTCCATGTGTCGAGATTGAAAAAGTATCAACCAGATCCCGAGCATATCATCACTCGTGATGCTCCTCCTCTAATGGAGAATTTATCTTACACCGAGGAACCAATCAGAATCATTGACCAGCAGATACGTCAGTTGCGTAACAGAGAAATTCCAATGGTTAAAGTTGTATGGCGACACCACAACCGAGACGAAGACGCAACATGGGAAACGGAAGAAGACATGAGGAATGAATATCCAGAGTTGTTCTGAAGAGAATTTGGGGACCAAATTCTTTTAAGGAGGGGAGAATGTGAAGCCCTCGATTTTTATTCGAACATGTACTTATATCACGTATCGTCTTTGTACTATTTGACAATTCTACCCCGTCGCTTTGACGGGTAAATATTAATGGTAACTATATTTCGTCTTTAAATTTCCTTATTTACTTCTTGTGATCATAATCATTTATTAATTTTATTTCGCATTTATGATCACTTGATTGATCATCATTAATGTTATTTGCGTATCTCATTAGTCACCTTAGAATTTTTGGAGACTATTTATTTTAGAGATTTATACCTTATAGAATTAAGAATTCGATTTAGATTAAGTGATCATGAGACTTATAAGTGATCAAGGAAATCACTAATTAATTTGGAGATTGATATTATTCACCTATTATCATCAATTTTGGGACATAAAACAAAATATGGCAAATACCACTAATACCCTTAGGTGGACGGTCATGAGGTGAATTTTGGTGTAGAAATATCTCCCAACTCTTGTACATGTACACCTTGTGTATTCATCTTGTGTATTTTTACACCATTAATTCAAATCTTATACACAATATCTTATACACCAATTCTTTATTATTAAATCATCCAACATGTTGGAGGCTTCCTAACACCCCATGCCAACATTCCTCTCTATCCTTGCAATTGCATCCTCCCATGCAAGACCTCATCTTGACCAAGGTCCTTGTCCCTCATGCAAGCTACACCGTTCAAGCCATAGAACAAAACAAAATTTTGTCCCCCTCCCCACCCATGTGGACGGCCAAGAGGCCTAGTTGGGCAAGAAATTTGTCCAAGTTTCATTCATCACTTAATTTCACCAACATTCATCTCTTCAAGTCTTGAATCTTCTTCCCTCTCTCTAAAAATCCTCCTACCTCTCTCTACAATTTTCTTCTCTTCTCTTAAACACTTAGTAAAAATACAAGAACTCTTCCTTCCATTTCCTACCAAAAATTCGAACATCCCCCCCCTTCAACAAGGTAAGAATGTTGTTCATCTTCTTGTCTTGATGTCATCTAGCTATCTCCTCTCACTTATTAATGTAAGTTTGGATTTTTATTTTTGAGGTTTACATAGAAGACTTGGAAGATACTAAGAGCCTTACCATCACCTTGAAGGAGACTTCTAGACTTGAAGAAATTTGAAGGATTTTGGACTATAAGGTAAGAAATGGGATTTTTGGTACCTTCTTCTTCTCCCCTATTAATTTCGAATTTTAACACCAAAATTATCATTTTGAGGTGATTAGGGGCTGACCTTGGAGCTTTGTTTAAGTGGTGATCAAGTTCTTAAGAGACCATCAATTTTTGACTACAACTTTCAACTACACAAGGTAAGTGTGGTACCTTTGGCCTATTCCTTCTCTTTTTCCCTCCTTGGTTCAAATCTTTATTTTTCTAACTCAAAACTCCTTGTATTATTGGACTTAGGGGCTGCCTTAAGTGAGGATTAAAATCCTCAAGGTCTTGTGACACCACTTTACACCAATCAACCGAACAAACAAGGTGGGTGGAAAAATCCTTTCAACTTCTAGGTGTTTTAATTCATAAAAATGCATGTAGTATTTTGTTATTGAGCATTTGAGATATATATTATTGCATGCTATTTTCTTGTATCAAGTTGAAAAATTTCTCAAGTGTTGCTCAAAATGCGATTTACCGAAAATTAGGACATACATGTACACTTTATTGTCATATTTGATAAATCCTTGTATGAGATGGATATGTATGTTTATGACTCTTGCAATCTATGTTTTGTATGGCCTATAACCTGGACAAGTCGAGCATAATTGATTAAATTTCGATTTTTGGACTTAAAATGCAAAAAATGGAAAGTTGGTGGATTTAAGTGCAAGAAAATAAAACTTAAGGGACCTCTCTGTAAATTTCAATTTTTGGGACTGTACTCAGGTTCAAAAATGTTGTTTTGACATTTTAATAAAGTTTTAAGAGTTTTTAGATAAATAAAATCAACCCTTAAAAGCCCAAGGACTAGATTGTAAAATTTGAGAAGTTTAAGGGCTATTTTGCAAATTTCGAAACTGTACCAGACCCTAAATTTAAAATTTGAAATTTTAACTCTAAAGGGACTGGAAATATCATATTTTAAGTGTATTCCAAAAATCCAAGTGTTTAGAGCTTGGAAAGTAATTTTATAAAACTTGAGGGACCAAATTGTAAAAGATTAAACTTGAGGACCCAAATGAAATTTCCAGGACTTATACAGCCCATGTACCTGGAAATACTAATTTACCTATAACATAATTATATTTTGGACCCAAGGTTCAAATTTCATAACAATTGGACCCCTAAAAGCCTTAAAGGCAATTATTTCAAAATGGGACAAAAATGAGATTTTCAAAAGTTAAGGGACCTATACTTATGACGTTTTAAAACTGCTTTTGTCCCAATATCCCACTAACCGTAGTGACATTTTCCAACTGGAATCACATTAGAAGCCCTTCCGGTTTGTGAGTTCCGATTATTTTAAACTTAGGGCCCGAAATGACAATTTTAACAATTTTGGGGCCAATGTGAGAATTTTATAAAAACTCGACCTCAAAACTTTAAAAACCTGAATCTCTGAACAATTTAGAGAATTTAGGAACTGACCTCATAATTTTTCAAGATCGGGACATTTGTGTATTTAACTTTTAACCCCAAAAGTATTGGTTTTGACAAAATGGGGCTAATTGTAAATTTTATTTTTATAAGGACCTAACTCAAATTATTTTCTTTTAAAGAAACAGCCCTGGACTCTCTTACTTTAATATTTAATTAAAATATTTTAATTTCTCAAAAACCCCTTGACTTATCGGATCGCCTTGACCGATTAATACCCGATCGCGGGCGACTTCCTCGTCTTGCGATTTGAATCTATAACGGGACTTATGTTCCACCTAATCGTTCAAGATATCGAAGATTGCTTATCCTCCCGATAATCATCTTCATCCAAATAACTCCACCAACGCCATAAAAACCTTACGCAAATTTTTCGAAAACTTTTCGTGAACTACTTCCCGAATCAATAATACTCGACTGCCTGGTTGACTACATGAACTTGTGTTTACTTTCCTGCTTGAGTCAACTTGGTGTGTCGAGCTCACAGTCGGAATGGATACGTCGGGGATGGAACCGGGCAGCTCGGCTGCTATTCCACTCTTCCGGCCCCATCGTCCTAATCCCGCAACTGAGGGATGGAGTTTGTCCAAGGGAAGCGGGTCGTAGTACTTGAGGTATAATCATGATTATGACAAATCCGAGCCTTGCTAGCTCCACTGTGGATTTTGTTTTTGCCTATGGAGCGATAAGGTGACATGTCTTGGACCATCTTGCTCGGGGAGTTACAAGGAAGAATGAAGGAATCGCTGTCTGATCCACACGATTCCGGAGTTAATCGGACCCGTTTGGTTGGCGCTACAAATCCGTGCGCAACCGCTTACTTGTATTGCATAGGTTGGCGCTACAAATTCGCACGCAAATCGCTACTTGTCTTGCATAGGATTGGCGTTACAAATCCGCACGCAATCCTCATGTCCGCTTGAACCATAGTGCCTGCGTGACCACGAACTATTTTCTTAAAATATATAAGTATGTTACTTAATATATTTATCACGACGCTTGTGGATGGGTGTGAAATCATGCATCATCGCTCACGCGTTTTCATACAACTAAATTTCTCACATTAACTATTTATATCGCCACACTTGCACACGATCACCCCATCCATTGAGATTTCTGTCTCATTCCCTCCCCTTTTTCTAACCTTTAGATGAAGAGTTCGGCCAAGACATCGAACCTACCGCAGATTGAATCCCTATCCGTGATGTGGAGCGACATTTCCTTTTACTTTTATTTGTTGTTGAACTCCTTCATTTTATTTTTGTTTGGACCGTGAAGTTAATTCGATAATCTTTTGGGTTGTATTCGGATACCGCCTTGGACTTTAAGATTGTAATTTGTACTCGTGTTTATTTTAATTCCGCTGCATTAGACTCTTTTCACTTGGAGTTTGGTATCTTTGGTTTAGACTGTTGATTTAATTCTGTTTAAGTGATTGATCGTTGTCGCGTCACGTTTGGGGCGTGACATCAAAACACATGCAAAATTCACGCTTATCAAAATCCCCAAACTTAAACTGTTGACCGTCCCGATCAACAATATTTAGAACACGATAAAGCATAACAGGGAGATAAAGATAACAGCGCACACCAATAGTCTACAAGAAAATCCAAATTGTTTGTCATGAATGCTGAGTACAACTCAATCAAGCCTCAAATATCTAATCAGAGAACACGCCTCAAATAAAACAAAGTGAAATGCTCTGAATCCAACTCTCAAAGTTAAGTATATACTCTCATCTCACGAGGTTATATGACGTGTTTACGCTCAAATCAATTCGATGTCGCAAAATTGCCATAGGCTTGCAATTTGTCTCATATCTCCGCCACAAGAGTGTATGCAATTTGTGAATCATAAAGGACTTTCTTATTTGGTTGTAATGAAGGCTCTTTGGTTTAGGGTAGGAAAATATGGATAGAGTGACTCAAACTCGAGCGTATAGACCGATGAGCATATAAATCATCTACATTAAAGCTCAATATGCTACTAAATTCTTCTCTCATTTTCATCAACTCTTCTTATCTCCATCCCCTTTCTTTTGTAAACATTATCACCTCACATTACAATTCCTAGCCTCCAAGTTCATTCAATGAAAACTCACATCATAAAATCGATTTTTTTTTCGACTCTTTTATGAATTTTCAACATTTCTTTTCTCCTCCTTTTGTTCCTCTTTTGTTCCCATCAATCAATTTTGCACAATTGTCCAATTTTTCAATTCCAACTCATTCAACCTCATTCATTCCCTTTACTCAATGTTATACGCTCAAGTGTAGGGTAACAAATATATCAAGTTAAGGCTTGAATTGTTGCTATCAAGAAATTAGGCAATAGGCTCAAGTTGGCTAACTAGGGATTTCAATATCATCATTAGGTAAGCAAAAGGCTTGAAGGGCTAACAAAAATGGCCTTTAATCACATTCACAATTCACATACACATGTGGCCTTGACAGAGATACCCAAGCAAGTTCTAGAATTTTAATCAACATGAATGATGCACTCAAATTACAACAAGACTGCACAAGATATAAGCAGTAAAGGCTCAAAGCTCACAGGCTTGTCAAAATGTAATTCAAAGCATCACACCAAGTTTTTCATATCAATATGCTCAAAGTTATCTATTCAAGGCTCAATCAATCCATAAACAGCATCTAATCCCAACAATATGAATTTTCAATCAACACACAACAACAACTTGCAACATGCTTGGTCAACTCACTCTCTAACCACTACGAAAGCAATAGACGTGCTAAAGCTATAAACGTGCTCTAATGCAAATGCAACCTAGAATGCTCTAATGCAACTATATGAAACACAAAATGCATGATTTGTTTTTTTCATATCCACACTTTTCATGTATTAAAATACTATCTCTCCCCCCAAACTTGAATGAAATTATAGTGTCCTAAGGGGAAAAATAGAATTTCAATAACAAAAAGTGGGGATATACCTGAATCACTGCGGCGGCGGTGGTGGGAAGTGGCCTTGAGCACTTGCCACGTCTCCTCGGAACGCCGCTCCGATCGCTCGCTGAACGCGAGAAAATCAGCCCTATGTTGCCTCAAATCCTCTCCTTGCCGCCTCAACTCTTCTTCTTGCCGTCTCCATAAAACATATCTTGAAAATCGGCGTCGTGATGGGGTCCTCCACTGTGAGACGGACCGGGGTGATCCCCGCTTTGAGAATGTCGGGGGTAACCGCCTCCGTGTGAGGACTCGGGTATATCATACCCAATTTGGGGGTGATGAGGTTCCCTCCCCATGTCTCGGCCATGAAACGCATTTCATTAGCCTTTCAATATCATCAATGGCAACAACAACATAGGGGAGTAAAGCTAACATATTCGGTGATGTAAATTCACATGCCCACGTCACTTTGATCGATCAACTACCCCAAACACACAAAAATTATGGCCATTCTAGACAAATATTAGCTTAAACAATCATTAGCCATGCCCTACTCACCAACAATTCATCCTAAATCTCCTCAATTACACAAGCTCACAAGGTGTTTGATAATTTGCCTCAAAGAATAATTCACATAATTCATAGCAAAAATATCAAAATAAACACCTACCATGCTCCCTAATACATAATTAACAACGAATTGACAAGGAGAAACGGTGTTCTTACCGGAATTCTCTAAGTTAAACTCGAAGTGGAAGATTTGAACCCTAGGTGCTTGTTTTCACAATTCTTCAAGTAAATTTGAATTCAACGTAAAGTGAAGTTGAAGTGTGATGGGGAAGGGATTAAAAGGACGAATTTTAAGTAGAATTTGCAAGAAATTTCAATGGCAATGAAGTTTGGGGGTAGTGGCGCGCGATTTGTGGGATTTTTGAAGAAGAAGATAGTTTAAAAACTGTCATATTTAAGCCTCTTCTGCAGGGCGCACGGGTGGTGCGTCGAAGCACGGGTTACCCGTGCGCCACCCCGGCAAATTCCTCTACTCTCTGCAGGGCGCACGGGTGGGGTGCCAACCCACGGGCTACCCGTGCGCACCTGTACAACAAATTTCTCTCTCTTTTTTTTTTGATAAAAACACACAAAAATTCAACAAAAACAGACTAATCACACTTATTAATAAAAACTCGCATATCAAAGCACTCAAATCACACAAATTTTTGAAACTAAACACACATGAAAAACCGTTGGGTTGCCTCCCAACAAGCGCTATATTTAACGTCGTTAGCTTGACGCCTTTTGATTCCGATTATGATCTTTGCGAAATGAGGCTTGTCACCTCATCGTGCAGTTTTCCATGCCAATCCCGCTCACTTGGATTTACACCTCCCTTGATCATTACTAAAGGAGGTTTTTCCTGTTTGTCAACTATCCATGTGTTCTCCTTTTCATCGTGCGAATGGTACGTGCACGCTCTTGGTTCAACATCATGCTTTTTGTGCCTTTCCTTCTTCTTCATTGATAAGCCCTGCATATTATCTTTAGAATGCATACAGTTATTCAAGTTATTAGCTTGAGTACAGGAATTAGTAATTGTTGTTGTTTTACAACCATTAAGATCATATTGTCCTTTCACATTCCGAAAAATGGAAAATGAAATACGCTCATCATCCACTTGCAATGTAAGCTCCCTTTTCTTCACATCTATTAGTGCTTCAAATGGCTTGCCAAAAATGGACGCCCAAGTATAAGAGGGGTGTCACAATCCTCATTCACATCCAAAGACTAGAAAATCCACGGGAATATGAATTTATCGACTTTTATGAGCACATCTTCTAGTATCCCCGTTGGATGTACGAGTGATCTATCCGCGAGTTGTAGGGTGACAGTGGATGGTCTCACTTCTACGAGTCCAAGCTTTTTGAGAACGGACAGCGGCATCAAATTGATACTAGATCCTAGATCACAAAGTACATTGTCAAAGGAAATATCGCCTATCGTACAAGGAATAGTGAAACTCCCCGGATCTTTCAAATTTTTTTTCGGTATTTTCCTTTGTAAGAGTGCGCTACATTCTTCCGTCAGTTGACAATCCCATTCTCTGCCCATTTGTTCTTGTTGGACATCGCTTCCCCTAAAAACTTTGCATAATTTGGCATATGTTTCATTGCTTCTGCAAAAGAAACATTAATGTGCAATTTTTTAAACATGCCCACAAATTTAGCAAATTGCTTACTCAGATTAGTCTTGTGAAACAATCGGGGAAAGGGAAGAGGAATATTATATTTCAGCAAATTAGAGTTAGGATACGATTCACGTTTCTTGGCTCTTTTTTGTTTATCTAATTGTTGCTCGGTTCCTCAATTAACTTTCATATTGCCTTGAGCATCGTTTCTGTCATCTTCCTGAATTTGGATGGTAGGCTCGGCAACACACACGATTTGGTCGTGCATTGATACACGAGACGTGCGTGATTCTGACATCACACCAATATCAGCATTTTCAGACTCTTCATTCTCTTTTCCACCCCACACATGGATAGCATTGCAATGTTCCCTCGGGTTGACCTCCGTGTTGCTTGGAAATTGACCCTTTTGATGTTGACTCCCCAAAATTGCAGCCAATTGACCCATTTGAGTTTCCAGATTCTTTATTGAGCTTGCCACTTGTTGTTCTAACTTATCCATCCTAAGGTCTTGCTTATCGAGGCGGCTCCTCGTGTCATTCATGAAAGCATTAGATTGATTTATGAAAGAGGTGAGTATATCTTCCAACGACAATTTGCCTCCTCCATTACCGCCTCCACTTGAAGCATTGAATCCCGGTGGAGGTTGTAACACATTCTTTGTATTTGCATAGGAAAAATTTTCATGATTTCTTAACCCTGGATGGTAGTGCGTTGGGTTTGAATTATTCCTAAATTGTTGAAATTCGGTTATTCACATAATTTACCTCTTCCATCGGATATAGAAGAGCTTCACTACCCGTGCTCGTACCGCTTCCGCCCCCCTTCGTAAATACATTCAATTGAGTTGTCAAAGCCGCTACTTTTGCCGACAATGTTTTGATAGGGTCCGAATCGAGATTTCGCTACTCGTTGTACATTGATCTTTCGATGGCCATTGGTAATCTCGTTCGGGCCATTTCCTCAAGACGATTTAAGGCATCTTGTGGAAACCTTGCCAACAATGCTCCTCCCGCTGCGGCATCAACAAAGGCCCTCGTTTGCCCCATTAAACCATTGTAAAAGAAACATAATTGTTGATCCTCCGGAAAGCCGTGTTGTGGACATCTTCTTAACAAATCCCTAAATCTTTCCCAAGCCTCGTACAAAGGCTCGGAATCAAATTGTCGGAATTGAGTGATCTCACTTTTGAGCTGCAAAGTTTTGCTTGGTGGAAAGAATTTAAACAAAAACTTTTGGCTCAAATCATCCCATGTGCTCACATTTCCTTGCGTCAAAGTACCCAACCAATTTCTCGCCTTATCCCGTAAAGAGAATGGGAATAGGCGCAATCTTATGGCGTCATCTGAGACTCCGTTCATTTTGATCGTATTGCATATTTGGATAAAATGCGCAAGGTGAGAGTTAGGATCTTCGGTTGCAAACCCCCAAACTGATTCTGTTGCACCATATTGATTAGTGCCGGTTTGAGCTCGAAGTTGTTGGCATTGATAGGAATATGGGCAATACCACCGTAATTACGATTCGTTTGTGGTCGAAAGTAATCACGAATGGCTTCTTTGTTGTTGAACCGTATATCGGTAACTCGTTTCCACCATTGTTTGGTGGTATTGGTAACTCATTCAAATCCCCATTATCGGATTGTGTTGTCTTTCACTCGTCTAGTGGTAGACCGATTCTCCTTGCGAAAGCCTCAACTTCTCGTATGAGCGGTATTAAGTCCCCGCTTAGAGCGCGTGTTCATACACTACCGGACCAAACTAGAAGAAACAAGTCAAATAATGTGGAATTCAAGTCACACAAAAACAAAATAAATAATAAAAAAAATGTCTAAATTAAGAATAATTCTATCTATCGCAATATTAGCACTATAAATTGTATTAGTCCCCGGCAACGGCGCCAAAAACTTGTTCGTCTATATTTTTAGCTTCACCGCAAGTGTACGGTGTTCGTTATCGAATAGGGTAGCAAGGTCGTATCCACGGAGACTAATAAATCAATAGGCTAAGTATTGAGCCAAGATAGTTTTACTTTTATTTAGACGATCAATATTTGATGGTTGTTGTTTTGAGATTAAGACAATTTCAATCACTAAAACACAAGAATACAATAACACAAATGAAAGAAGTATCAAGATGATGAAATGGATTTCCGAGTTAAGGTTTCGATTAATAATCCTCTTGTTGTCTGATTTAATCAAAGCCAAGGTTATTATCAATAATCATATAAGACGATCACAAAGCTATTTTATCCTCCTTCTCGAGATGCATATAAAATGTAGATTGAAATATCTATGCTAGCATCTCTACTCAACATAAGATATACAACTCCCAAATGCACAAAAGATCAAATGTCCTCACAACATTCACAAATCTCTCGATTCATGCAAATATTCGTGTCAAGTACTCAAGATCTAATATTGAAACTCATCTCTCGAATTATGAATCAATATATCAAACATGTTAAACCATTGGCCAAGTGATAAAACAAGAATAAGCGCAAAGTACTCAAATAGGCTTCAAGATAATAACTTCAACCAAGATTAAAACATTCAACAAGAGTTCAATTAATCTACTTCCAAAACCCGGAAATCACAAGAGTTTAGCTACACATGATTAAACAACTTACACACAAAGTGTTCAAAGTCATTACAAATGAAACTAAAAGATAGAAACTAAAAGAGAAGCAAGAAAACTTAGGAACGTCGACAATCTCTAGATATATCTCCGTTCTTCAAGCTCCGATGCAACCCGATTATCTCCTTGATGTCTCCTTCCAAGAGTTGACTCTTGTCTTGTGTTGTAGATCCCAAAAATGCCAGAATCTCCTTGTGTGCTCCCCCCAAAAAGCCTTTTTATACCTCCCATCATGTTTAGGGCTTAATGTCATAGATTATGGGATTCCAGCGCAGACGCACGGGTGGTGCGCCCACGCACGGGTTACCCGTGCGCCACCCTGCTGGACTACCCCAACTCTCTTTAGGGCGCACGGGTGGTGCGTCGGAGCACGGCCTACCCGTGCGCCACTCCGGTGAGATACTCTAACTCTCTGTAGGGCGCACGGGTGGTGCGCCCATGCATGGGCTACCCGTACGCCTTGCTGCAGCTTCAATCAACCTTATACAGGGGTGCACGGGTGGTGTCTTGAGGCACGCCCAACCCGTGTGCCCCCTGTCTCTTCCTTGAACGCTCAACTTTCGCTCTTTTAGGCTTCACGTTTCGTATATCCACTCAATTCTCCGTGTTTCTACTTTGCTTTCCTCATATTCTTATTCAATTAGCTTCAAATATCATGAAATTCCTACAAAATAAGCAAAGTGTAATATCTTTTCCACAAGGAGTGAATATGTAACGTTTAACGCGAGTATATGCATGTTTACTTATCATTATAGCTCGAAATACGCATCAAAACACATGCAAAATTCACGCTTATCAAAGGGTATTTGGGGACCAAATTCTTTTAAGGAGGGGAGGATATGAAGCCCTCGATTTTTTGAGCGTGTATTTATTTTATCTATGTCTATGTACTATTTTGACTACTTTACCGCGTCACTTTTACGGGTAAATATTAATAATATATAATTTTTGCATTTTATTCCATTTTTATTATTGATCAATTACTCGTGAGTAATGACCCTTTATTAATTTTATTTCACATTAATAATCACTTGATTGATCATTATTATTACTTGTGCATTTAATAGTCACCTTAGAACTTTAAGTGACCATTTATTTTAGAGACTTGCACTTTATAGAATTAAGATTTTGATTTAGAATAAGTGATCATGAGACTTATAAGTGATTAAGGAAATCACAATTTATTTTGGAGATTGATATTATTAACCTATTTTCATCAATTTTGGGGAAACAAATATATGGATACCACAAATACCCCAATAGTGGATGGCCATGATGATGATTTTGATGTAGAAATACCTCTAAACTCTTGTATACATACACCTTATATTATACATCTTGTGTATAATTCTACCATATTACAAGTTTTGTACACATCATCTCATACCTTAATTTTTAATATTATTTTTCCCCAACATATTCCATTCTCTCAACATTCTCCTTGTTCTTCCCCAACCCATACTTTGACTCGATCTTTCGTCTCCATGCAAGAGACAAAATTCAAAACTTGGAAACAAAATTCTCTCCTCTCTCTCTCTCTCTCTCAAATTTTCGGCCATTAAGCTTTATCACACAAGAAAAATTCATTTCATTTTTCACCAACACCAAACTCTAAGTCTTGCAAATCCTCTCGCTTATATCTAAAATTCTCCAACTTCTCTCTTCTCTTTTCTTCCAACACTTAGAAAAATTTCAAGAATTCTCCTTCTGCACCTTCATAAAATTCGAACACTATACTACTAACAAGGTAAGAAATTTCTTCTTTCAATCCATTTTTGATATCACCTAGCTCATCTCTTTCACCTTCTAATTTAAGTTTAATTTTTGGTATTGAGTTATACTTAGAAGACCATTTGAAGATATTAGAGAATTGATATCATCTTGAAGAAGACCTCAAGAAATTGTGAAGAAAATTGAACTACAATGTAAGAATTGGGTTTTTAGTGCATTTTTTCCTTCTTATTTTATTTTTCCAAAATCTGACACTCCATTATCAATTTTGGAGGACTAGAGGCTGACCTTAAGAGTTAGATTAAGGGTGAGCAAGGAGACCCATTTTTGAGACCTCTACTTATCTCATTTTGCCTACTACACAAGGTAAGTGTAGTTTTTGTCAACTTCTTCACCTCCTTCTTTTTCTTCTTAATTTTAACTCTATTTTTCTAACTCTTAGTTTTTTGGTATTTCTTGACTTAGGGGTTGACCTAAGTGACCTTGTTACCAAAGTTGTGATTTTATCCTTTTTCAACAACTATTCAATTTATAAGGTGGGTGGAAAAATTCTTTCAACTTCTAGGTGCTTTCTTTAAAAATGCATGTAGTAATTTTTCTTGAGAGCTTGAAATATATGTATAATATAATGCATGTTTATTTCAAGTATTATGTTTCAAAAATTCTCAAGTGTTGCTCAAAAATACGTTTTATTGCAATTTAGGTGCATGCATGTACAATTTATTGCTTCATATGATGAATTATTGAATGAGATGTATATGCATGTTCATGAACTTTGATATTCATGTATTATTTACCTTATAACCTGGAAAAGTCGAGCATGATTAATTAAAATTGAATTTTTGGACTTAAAATACAAAAATAGAAAATTGGTGGACTTAATTGCAAGAAATTATAACTTAAAGGACCCCTCTGCAATTTTTAAATTTTGGGACTGTACTCAGGTTCAAAAGTTATATTTGGATATTTTAATAAAGTTTTAAAAGTTTGGAGATAAATAAAATCAACCCTTGAAAGTCCAAGGACTAGTTTGTAAAAAATTGGAAGTTTAAGGGTTAAATGCAAATTTCGAACCTGTACCAGCCCCACTTTTAAAAATTTGAAATTTTAATTTTTAAGGGACTGGAAATAACATATTTTAAAGGTATTCCAAAAATCCAAGTGTTTAGAGCTTGGAAAGTAAGTTTACAAAATTGAGGGACCAAATTGTAAAATATTAAACTTGAGGACCAAAATGAAATTTCCAAGGCTTATACAGTCCATGTACCTGGGAATACACTTTTAACTATAACCTTATGACATTTGGGACCCAAGTTTCAAATTTCCTAACAATCGGACCCCTAAAAACCTTAAAGGCAATTATTTAAAAATGGGAATAAAATGGAATTTTCAAACGTTAAGGGATCTATACTTATTTATTTTAAAAAATGCTTTTGTCCCACTATCCTACTGACCTTAGTGACGTTTTACAATTGGAATCACATTAAAATTCCTTACGGTTTGTGAGATCTTATTATTTTACATTTGGGGCCCAAAATGATAATTTTAACAAATTTAGGGCCAAAATGAGAATTTTATAAAAACTCGACCCCAAAAAATAAAAAACCTGAATCTCGGAAAACTTTAGAGAATTTAGAAACTGACCTTATAATTGTTTGAGGTCGAGACAAAAACTTATTCAAATATTAACCCCAAAAGGGCTAGTTTTACAAAACGGGGCTAATTATAATTTTTTCTTTTAATAAGGACCTTAACTCAAATTATTTTCTTTTAAGTACAGCCCTGGAAACTCTGACTTATAATTATTAATTATAATATTTTATTTTCTTAAAAATTCCTAGACTTATCGGATCATCTTGACCGATTAATACGCGTTCGCGGGCAACTTCCTCGCCTTGTGATTTCGAATCTACAACGGGACTTGTGACCCACTTAATTCTTCAAGTCATCGAAGATTATTTATTCTCTCGATAATTATCTTCATCCAAATTACTCCACCAATACCAATAAATGCCACACAATTTTGAAAACTTTCTTGAACTACTTCCATGATTCAATATACTCGACTGCCTGGTTGACATCCTGTACTTGTAATTATATTTCTGTCTGAGTCAACTTGGTGTGTCGAGCTCATAGTCGGAATGGATACATCGGGGATGGAACCGGGCAGCTCGGCTAATCCACTCTCCGGCCTCTTCGTCCTAATACCACAACTGAGGGACGGAGTTTATCCAAGGGAAGCGGGTCATAGTACTTGAGGTATATCATGATTATGACAATCCGGGCCTAGCTAGCTCCACTGTTGTTAGGAAATTTATTGTTTAAGATTTTGATGAATGCCATGTAAAACTTAGAATAGAAAGTTGGCACCCCAATTCTTGTTGTAAAATGCATTGTAATAAATAGAGCCGACCAAGCCGAGTTAAGTCGCCTACGCCCTAACATGCAAGAAGACAAATCAAGACTTGAAGGAAGACTCACGAGACAAATTGAGTATGGCAAAGAAGAGTAGACAAACTCTTTCAGAGAAACAGATGCAACAGTGGAGCATCACCAAATCAACTCAAGAAAAAGCCAAGTCTCAAGTTGAAGTGATAGAAGAGTCATCCAATGATTGGAATCGACTCTAAGTCACCTGGGAAAGCAAGGAGATGCAATCAGTCGAGATAATCGTAAAAGAACCGTTGCACAAAAATCAAGAGATTTACTTAAACAATTAATATCTCCATACCACCTTTCTCGAGTGCTCGGTCCCGAAGCGTGCAAAAGGAATGAACCAATGGGAAGCACTACACCGTGTCGAACTCAAAATGTGAAAGAACAATTCATACGAGGAAATGGCAATTCCAAGGATCGCAACAAGACAAGCTAACGACGATCAAGTGACTTTCAAAAAATAAGCCTATCTCTTCAACGGGCAAATTTTTGAAAGATCACTATAAAAGGCCGAGGAATGACTCGAGAGAGGGTTACCTAACTACAAACATTCAAGAAATCGATTAAATTGTAACCGAAATACTCCAATCATTCAAGATTAATCCTCAAGCTTCTATTACGAAGTACATCAATCCAACACTTACCTTGTGAAGGAAAGAGAACTTCAATCGCTTGAAGAGGAAACTTTCTCGAAGAAAAGGGTCTACATTCCACAAAGGATCAGAGAAAGGTTCAAGGTCGAGCCAAGTCTTAAGCTTTTGGAGGGCTTCGTGATCAAATCCAAAGAGCTTGAGCAAGTGAGTCAGTGTAGCAAGGCAAATGCCTGTGAAGAAGCTCGAGTCGTAAGAGAAGCCACCGAGTGATCAAGGCGTCTCCCGGATCGAGTCCCAAAGGATCAAGTTAGCCGTGTGATCAAGACTTGTATCGGGATCGTTACCACTTTGTAAACCGATCATTACCTAGTGGATTCCTCCGGGAGTTGGAGAAGAGAGGAGTAGAAGAATTACCCCATCTTCGAACCTCTATAAAATTTCATTGTGTCATTTACATTTCAAAGATTTAAATTCCCGCATTCTTAATCGCTTATATCTCACGATAAATTTGCAATCCTCTTGATAACTTACAAGTACTAAACCAAGCACTAATTTCTTGTTGAATCAAACTTAAGGGTGTTAAGTCTTCCTGAAAAAACAAAACCACAATCGAGTTAATTTAGAGCCAACAAAATGAGTTACTCCATCAACAAACGCTTGAGTCTTTGAGAGATTAACTCTACTTGAGTGACTAAATTGATCCATCAAGGACACAAAAATGTAGTTTCAACTCAGAGATTTAAAAGGACTAAATCGAAAATTTGGTAAGGTTTATTCAACCCCCTTCTAAACCTTACACTTACACCCCTTGGGACCTACAATCGTGATTTGTATTTGCCTATAGAGCAATAAGGTGTCGGTCAAGGACCATCTTGCTCGGGAGTTATAAGGAAGAACGAAGGAATCGTTGTCCGATCCACACGATTCTAGAGTTGCTTAGGCCCATTTGGTTGGCGCTACAAATCCATATGCAAACCGCTTACTTGTACTACATTGGTTGGCGCTACAAATCCGTACGCAATCGCTACTTGTATTTCTTGGGTTGGCGTTCATTCCGTACGCAACCACTACCTATCTTGCTTGAATCACATAATGCTTGTATGATCATTAATTCTTTCATGTATAAGTATATTATTTTAAGTATATATCACGATGCTTGCGAACTGTATGTGAACCACGCATCACAACTAACGTATTTTCATACAACAGTTTTCTTGCATTTAACTATATATATCCCCACACCCGCACACGATCACCCCATCCACTGAGAATTTTCGTCTCATCCCCTCCTATTTTCTAACGGCTAGATGAGGAGTATATTGTAGATGCCGATCCTGCCAGGGACTGACTTTCCCATGTTTCGCTTGTTGGATTATTTCCTTTTGATTACTGCTATTGTTGGATTTTTTATTCTATTTTCCATTTGAGTTGTAACTTAAGGGCGTAGGACCCTTTGACATTTAAGTTATGATTCGATGCGTACTTTGTTTCTTTTCGTTGTACTTTTAAGTTAATTTGGATAGCACTGGACTGTAAGCTTATTTGGATGTTTGTTGGGATGTATTTGTAATTCCTTCCCGTACTTGTAGTTTATTTCCGCTGCTTTAGACTATGTTTCATTTGGGGTTATGTTGATATTTGCCTAGATTGTTTGGTTTACTTGTGTTTAAGTTTTGGATCATCGTCGCGTCCCGTCTGGGGCGTGACAAAACAAGTGAGTTTCATATTTTAGTTGGTTTTGATGCTAAAAAAAAGTAGAGAAAATACATAATTTCTTTATGGTCGAAACAATCTTCCTCAATTAGTAATATTCAATTTAAAAATTAATTTATTGATGCTTGTTAAAGAATAATATTGAAAACAAGAGAGTTTCATATTTTATTTTTATTGCAATTTCATGTATATTTTATTTTAATTAGCCATATCAGTAAAATAAAAATTACAAAATAAAAGGAATAAGATTAAAACGAAAAACAAAGCGAACAAGAACCAAAACAAGTTTGTCGAGACAAAAACGTTATCTTTTAAATTTTAACTATATATTTTAATATGACTTTTACTTAATTTTCTATATATAACATTATAAGTTTTAGTTTCTAATTTATTAATTTTTAATATATTATGATTTCAATCTTTCGATTATTATATATCCTATAAATTTTAAGAACGAGTGCAAAAAAGAATTAAAAGTTGTATATATAAATTTATAAAAAAAAAACAAAGAAGACAAACTTAATAAAAAAATCCATATTTATTAAATTTGTGAAGCCCCGATTTTTCCGAGCTATTAATTGATCCTTATTGTCGTTTATACTTTTAATCGACTATTTTACCGCGTCATTTTGACGGGTAATTTTTAATAATATATATATTTTGTATTTTATTTCATTTTATTTAATTACTTGTGATCATGATCTTTATTAATTCTATTTTGCAATTATGATCACTTGATTGATCATTATTACTAGGTATGATTTACCGATGATTTGTCATTGTGTTATTCGTTCTAAATACTTCTACGAGCTTAAATAAGCAAATTTGACTTGTTGTTTGGTATCGTGGATAAGATACGTCAAGGATATGACGATTATCGGGTCTCAAATTGTCACTAAATATTTTTTTAAGTTATGATATCTCATTTGTGAATTAAATTTGGGATAATGATTATCTGTGAGTATTCGGAATATTATGGGGATCTAGGCACTCACATGATATAGGAATTTGATTGATTTTGACTTAGTTATTGAGTACTAAGTATTGATTAATTTCGAAGGAGACGGATAATAGTATTCTATATAAAGTATATGAGATGTGCACATTTATCTGGAATAATCAAGGACCTTATGGATATGGGAAATTGAGATTGCTATCAAGATTTTATAAGGAGCGACTCATATGATTACAACTTTGGAAATAACTTATTAAATGATTACTGAGGTCTTGACTATTATATGTTGATGGGTGGAGATTATGGGTTGATCTTGCACTTTTAGCGATGAAATCTACTACCGATTGTTCGAGGAAATATACCCCGATATGAGTAGGTGTCTACTATTTAGTTAAATCGACTCTATTATAATGAGTATCATTTTCTTGGGTAAATGAAGTATTGACTAGCTGTGACAAACAAGGATATATTCGGGATTTGAATTATAAGAGGTATGTTTTGAACTAATAATTATGGGAATAGTACATTAGAATGATATGTGGAGTAGAAATGATTGGTTAAGTGATAATCGAATAGTGGTGCAAATGTTACGGATCACATGAATAGGGTACTATGAATAGTGTCTATTACAAGGTGATGACAAGAAATTTTGAGTACCACTAAGGTTATTAAGAGATATTTTTGCAGAATGATTATTGGAAATTGGCTGATGGAAATTTGAATCGAATATAAGCGCCTCTAGGCCACCTAAGTTTTGATATTGAGGAATTGGGTACCTCGCTAAGTTTCAGCACATCAGCACATCCACAAACCGATGGACAGTCTGAGCGAACAATTCAAACCTTTGAAGATATGCTGTGAACTTGCACATTGGATTTTCAAGGAAGTTGGGATTCGCACATACCATTAGCCGAGTTCGCCTACAATAACAGTTATCAAGCCACGATTGGGATGGCACCCTACGAGGCATTATATGGGCGAAAATGTAGATCCCCACTACACTGGGAGATTGATGACCAATGGACTCCGAAAGAGAAACGAAAGTCGCCATCGATTCCAAAGGTCGACTTAGTTCAGGAGGCCATGGAGAAAGAGAAACGAAAGTCTCCCTCGATTCCAAAGGTCGACTTAGTTCAGGAGGCCATGGAGAAGGTCAAGCTAATCAAGGAGCGGATTCGCACAGCTCAGAGCCGCCAAAAGAGTTACGCGGACAAGAGAATAAAGGATTTGGAATTTGAAGTCGGTGATGAAGTATTTCTCAGACTCTCACCACGGAAAGGATTGATCAATCCGAAGAAAGGAGGCAAGTTGAGTCCGAGGTATGTTGGACCTTACAAGATTTTACAGAGGATCGGGAAGTTAGCCGACCGACTCGAGTTACCAGCACCATATGCGGGAATGCATGATGTATTCCACGTATCAAGATTGAAGAAGTATCAACGTGATCCCGAACATATCATCACTGATATACTCTCTTCTAATGGAAAATCTATCCTACACACGAGACCGATCCGGATCATTGATCGGCAGTGCGATAGTTGCGTAAGAGAGAAATCCCGATGGTTAAAGTGGTGTGGCAGAACCACAACCGAGACGAAGACGCAACCGAGAGAAATCCCGATGGAGATGGAAGAAGACATGAGGAATCAATATCCAGAACTATTCTGAAGAGAATTTGGGGACCAAATTCTTTTAAGGAGGGGAGGATGTGAAGCCCCGATTTTTCCGAGCTATTAATTGATCCTTATTGTCGTTTATACTTTTAATCGACTATTTTACCGCGTCATTTTGACGAGTAATTTTTAATAATATATACATTTTGTATTTTATTTCATTTTATTTAATTACTTGTGATCATGATCTTTATTAATTCTATTTTGCAATTATGATCACTTGATTGATCATTATTACTATTTTTGTATTTATTAGTCACCTTAGAATTTTAAAAGACTATTTATTTTAGAGACTTTTACCTTATAAAATTAAGATTTTGATTTAGATTAAGTGATCATGAAACTTATAAGTGATCAAGGAAATCACTAATTATTTTGGAGATTGATATATTTAATCTATTATCATCAAATTTGGGACAAAAAAAAATATATGGAATTACCAATATGCCCTTATTATGGACGGCCATGATGATATTTTTGGAGTAGAAATATCATCCAACTCTTGAACACTTATACCTTATATTAGTCATCTTGTGTATAATTATACCATTAATTCAAACATTATACACATTATCTTATACCTCAATTTTATATCATTAAATTCCCCAACATATTCTATTCTTCCCAACATTCTTCTTATTCCTCTCAACATTCCAATTTGACCCATACCTTTGACTACCAAATTGTCTCCATGCAAGAGACAAATTACAAGACACAAAATTTAACAAAAAAATCCCCTCCCTCTCATCTAATGTGGACGGCCAACATGACAAAAAATGGGCAAAATTTGTTCATTTCATCCAACACATTTTAATCTTCTAACTAATTCTCCTCCTTCTCTCTAACCTCTCTCTAAGATCCATTCACATCTTCAAACATTCAAACAAAATCCATTCATATCTTCAAACCTTCAAACACCAACTCTTCACATCTTCAAATCTTCAACATAAGTTCTTCATATCTTAAAGTACCACTTCTTCATATCTTCAAATATTCAAACACAAGTCCTTCACATCTTCAAACCCATCTTCATAACTCCAAGCATCTAAACCAAACAAACAATCTTACCACTAAAACTCAAAAATTCGAACACCCCCTTTCTTAAGGTAAGAAATTTCACTCCTCAATCCAACTTAAATTCTTACTACTCATCACCTTCTTCTTTTAACTTAAGTTATATTTTGGATTTTGAGGTACTTAGAAGACCACTTGGAGACATGCATGCATGGTGGTGAATTTTAGAAGACTTGAAGAAGAACTAGTAGAGAAAATTAGACTACAAGGTAAAAATTGAGTACTAGACCCCTTCTTTCCTACTCTTTCTATTTTTTTTTTTTCAAATTTTAACACCCCTTTTTCATTTTTGAGAAATAGGGGCTGACCTTAGGTGATTTTGGAGTTGAGCCAAAATTTCCAATTTTCAAGCTTCAACTAGTCTCCAAACACCTACTACACAAGGTAAAGTGTAGTCCTTCTCCTTTCCTTATTTCCTTCTTTTTCACCTTAATTTTCCTCTCATTTTTCTAACTTCAAATTTTTGATATTTTTTTTGAATTAGGGGCTGACCTAAGAAGCCTCATCCAAAAATTGTGAAATTATCCTTTTATTTCACAATTTCCAATTTTAAGGTGGGTGGAAAAATACTTTCCAACTTCTAGGTGTTTTTATTAAAATGCATGTAGAAAATTTGATCATGAGCCTTGAGATATATATAATCTATGTATTGCATGTCAATTTTATATATCAAATCATGAAAATTCTCAAGAGTTGATCAAAATTACTATTTATTTAATTTTAGGTGCATGAATGTACACTTTAATGTTCTATTTGATGAATTCTTGTATGTATTGGACATGCATGTGTATGATCTTTAAAATCTATGTTTTGGGTGCCTTATAACCTGGAAAAGTCGAGCATAATTGATTAAATTTCAATTTTGGACTTAAAAATGTAAAAATGGAAAGTTGGTGGACTAAATTGCAAGAAAATAAAAGTTAAAGGACCCCTATGCAAATTTCGAAATTTGGGACTGTACTCAGGTTCAAAAATGACTTTTGGACATTTTAATAAAGTTTTTAAGAGTTTTAAGATAAATAAAATCAACCTTAAAAAGCCTAAGGACTAGATTATAAAATTTTGAAAGTTTAAGGGCTACTTTGCAATTTTTAAAACTGTACCAGAACTAAACTTTAAAAATTAAAATTTTTACTCTTAAGGTACTGGGAATTACATATTTTAAAAATTATTCCAAAAATCCAAGTGGTTAGGGCTTGGAAAACAATTTTTCAAAAATTGAGGGACTAATGTGTAAAATACTAAACTTGAGGACCCAAATGAAATTTCCAGGACTATGCAGCCCATGCACCTGGAAATACTAACTTAACTATAACGTAATTATATTTTGGACTCAAGGTTCAAATTTCATAACAATTGGACCCCTAAAAGCCTTAAAGGCAATTATTTTAAAATGGGACAAAAATGATATTTTCAAACGTTAAAGGACCTACACATATTTCTTTTAAAAATTGTTTTTGTCCCAATATCCTACTAACCTTAGTGACATTTTTCAACTGGAATCACATTAAAAGATCTTCCGGTTTGTGAGTTCCGAATTTTTAAAACTTAAGGTCCGAATTGGCAATTTTTACAAATTTGGGGCCAATGTGAGAATTTTATAAAAACTCGACCTCAAAACTTTAAAAACCTGAATCTCTTGACAATTTGGAGAATTTAGGAACTGACCTCTTAATTTTCCAAGGTCGGAATATTTATTTATTCAATTTTTAACCCCAAAAGTGTTAGTTTTTACAAAACGGGGCTAAATTACAATTTTTCTTTTATAAAGGACCTAACTCAATTTATTTTCTCTTTTACTAAAATAGCCCTGGACCCTCTGACTTGGGGATTTAATTAAAGTATTTTACTTTCCCAAAAACCCTTAACTTATCGGATCAATTTGACCGATTAATACCCGATCGCGGAGCGACTTCCTCGCCTTGCGAATTTGAATCTATAACGGGACTTATGTTCCACCTAATCTTTCAAGATATCGAAGATTGCTTATCCTTCCGATGATCATCTTCATCCAAATATTCCACCAACGCCATAATTGCCACTCGCGTTTTTCAAAAAATTTCCTAAACTGCTTCCCTGAATCAATAATACTCGGTATGCGGTTGATGCGCATGTACTTGTATTTACTTTCCCGCTGAGTCAACTTGGTGTGTTGAGCTCACGATCGGAATGGATACGCGGGGATGGAACCGGGCAGCTCGGCCGCTATTCCACTCTTCCGCCCCATCGCCGTAATCCCGCGAATCGAGGGACGGAATTTGTCCAACGGAGCGGGTCGTAGTACTAAGGTATAATCATGATTATGACATCCGAGCCTTGCAAGCTCCACTGTGGATTTTGTCTTTGCCTACGAGTGATAAGGTGCCGATCTTGGACCATACTTGACCGGGAGTTACAAGGAAGAACGAAGGAATCGCTGTCCGATCCACACGATTCGAGTTATCGCCCATTTTGGTTGGCGTTACATTTCCGCACGCAACCGCTTACCGTTTTTGCATTGGTTGGCACTACAAATCCGTGACGCAACCATTATTTGCCTTGCATAGGATTGGCGTTACACTTCCGTACGTAATCCTACCTGTCTTGATCAATCACATAGTGCTGTGTGACCATGAATCGCTTTTCCTGAATCGTATAAGTATATTATTTAATATTTTATCACGACGCTTACGAATCGTGTGTGATTCCATGCATCATACTCACGCGTTTTCATATAACTATTTTCTCGCATTAACTATATATATTGCGCCACACTTGCACACGATCACCCCATCCACTGAGATTTTCTGTCTCATCCCCACCGTTTTCTAACCTTTAGATGGGGACTATGTTGAAGATCTCGAACCGCCACGTTTGATGACCCTCGCCCGCCTCGTCGATCTTGCACCTTTTTACCGATGATTGTTCTTATTTCATGTACTTCTACCGATGTCGGACTCCGCTTATCCTGCTACTCTTTTCTCTCTTTGATCGTAATTTAAGGGCGTAGACCCTTGACGTTTAAGATTTGGATATTGTACTTTACCTTTTGTTTTAGTTTTGGCCTGTAAACTTATTCAGGTTATTATGTTGGATGTATTTGGATTTGGTTGGACCTTAAGTTGTAATTCGTACTTATGTTTATTTTATTTCCGCTACTTTAGACTCTGTTTCATTGGGTTCTCGATGTTATTCGTCTAGACTGTTTGGTTATTTGTATTTAAGTTGTGGATCGTTCGTCGCGTCCCGTTTGGGGCGTGACAAAATTGACATTTTGTGATAAAACTTGAATGTCCTTTGAAGTTACACCCGTAAAAATTATAAGTTGAAAATATCAATATGATAAATATTTATTATAAAAATGTATAACAAAATAATTGAATTTTAATAAAATGATATGAAAGAGTGAAACATGATCTAAAATTGGATTAGTCTAAAAGATCATATCTGCTATGCAAAAGAATAAATAAATAAACTCATTTAATATGTAACAATTTGACTATTGAGAAAGTAACCATATATACAAATTATATATTAGTTCAAATACTAATATAACATTCATAAAAACTAAGTAAATTAAATAATTACAACAAATAAGAGTGAAAACTAAGAATACAAAATATTAAAAAATTATTGAGCTTGAACATAATGTCCCGAGCTAAATATCAAAACCGGCCAGATTATCCGCGCGATAACTACACCACGAGTTTGTTTTTGAAATAAATACTGGATATTGTGTGACCAAGACCACTCCGGGCTTGCTAACTTATATTATCAAATTTTCCGAACAAGCAAAATAGTGATTGGAAGAGAAATTGTGAAGTGAAGATTTAAGTGAAACGTAAAGTGGAATTAAAAATGAAGTGAAATGTGAAGTGAAGTGAAACGTGAAGTGAAGTGAAATTTAAAGTGAAATGTGAAGTGAAATATGAAGTGAAATGATAAGTGAAAGTGAAATTGAGAATGAAAGTGAAAAGTAAAGTGAAAATTTAAAGTGGGATAATTTGCTTCGGCTTTATCCAAGTGATGTGGGATAATTTGCTTCGGCTTTATCCGAGTGGGATAATTTGCTTCGCCTTTATCCAAGTAATGTGGGATAATTTGCTTCGGCTTTATCCAAGTGATGTGGGGTAATTTGCTTCGGCTTTTTCCGAGTGGGATAATTTGCTTCGGTTTTATCCAAGTGATGTGGGATAATTTGCTCCAGCTTTATCCAAGTGAAGTGGGATAATTTGCTTCGGCTTTTTCCAACTGAAGTGTGATAATTTGCTTCAGCTTTATCCAAGTGATGTGGGATAATTTGCTTCGGCTTTATCCAATTGAAAGTGGAAGTAAATTTAATAAGACATTAATATTACTTGACTAATTCCGACCAATCTAACATAATGGTTAATGGAAATCTTTATATAAATAATGGGACAAAGTCATATGCACGCTCATGCATTGATTTCCATGAAACTATTTTCCGTGCATAAAACGAGCCACACTCGCACATCGGCACCCACCCACTGAGAATGTCTGTTCTCACCCCACCTCTTTTATCAACCAGAGGGTGAAGAGCTGTATCAAGACAATGGCGACGGTGGATCTCAAGACGTAGCTTAGTTCTGTATTATATTATGGACTTTATTTAGACGATGGATTTTATTTATGATTATTTAGACTTTGGACTTATTTAATGTAATCAGGGTGTAGAACCCTGAAGAACAATTATTATGTTGTATTTTATTTCTTTTAGATTCCGCCGCAACTATACTCTGATCTTAGTTATTCCCTTATTTATAATTAGTTGGGATTTTATCTTTCTATTGACGTATGTTGGAGGATAAATAGGCTGGCTTGGTAAACCGGCATAAGTTTGGTAAATTATATCACGGCTTCCGTTTTGGGCGCGACAGTCCACATAATATGATAAGAATTAACAGGTGCAAAATTACACTTAAAGTTTGGTTGTTAATTTTCTTTCTATGGACAGTTTAACCATTTAAACGTCTCATAGTATCATTCGCTTTTTTCAGATAATTTTATACCTGAACACTTTATTTATATATTTAATATGTTGAATACATATTGTATTGCAATATATATGTATAATGGTTTGACGCAAGGTACATTGGTAATATGTCAAAAAAATTGGAATCCAATAGTTTTATTCTTAAAATCCTTTCTAATCACCTATCAAAATAAAATCTTTGAGTATTAGGACTCGAGATTATCTTTATGTCAGAGTTTAATTAAGAATCATGCTTTTACTTATCATCCATGATATTTAATTAGTCCCACTTTGCTTCATCAAGTTTTTAGTGTTTTATAATATATCTTCTCTAACGCAATGTTAGCAAAGTAATTTCTACTATTCGTACTATGAGTCACTAGTTAAATATTTTTAATTTGTCATTTTTTGTATCCGTGTGAAAGAAAATATTTACAAGAATTTGGAGTTTTACCCACACATAAATACCCACACATTTTTATGTGTGGATATTCAACCACACATAATTTATTATGTGTCATAGAAAATAATTAGTAACAATAAAATATAGAAGGAAAAAATCCCTCCATTTTGAAAGCTTGGCGGGATATTTATTTGTGTGGTGGTGACGGGTATTTCTCATTATTCTAAAATTACCCACACATAATTAAAAATGTTAAGAATGTATGACTATATTATACACAATTACTCACACATACTGATCACAAATGGAAAATTGAGTGGCTATAAATTCGATTAAAATGTATTTTTCTTATTTTAGAAAATGACGCGTGGCAAAAGATGCCACATCAAAAATTTAAAACGTCGTCATTTTTAGACATCAATTGTTCGTTAGGTTTTAACCGCGTAATATATCAGTCTTTTTGTTTACAGTTTTTTCACAAAACCGCAAACCCCTTTGAGACGCATCCACAAAAAAAAAAAAAAAAAAAAGAGAAACCACATGCGTTCCCTAGAGAAAGAGAGAACACCCTGGGAAGACTTGGTAATTCTATTTCCCTACATATTTCAATTCAATTTTCATAGTTGAATGATTGGGTAATAGAGAATAGTTTCCATGACTCGGTAATTAATATTTTCTTTCATTTGTATGATTTGTGATTTTTTAAAACTTGCAGCATGATTTACCATTTTTTGTTGTTGGGTTACGCATATATGTAATTTTCTCTTGAATTTCTGTTAGTTTCATGAATCATGAACTGTTTTGTTATAATTGAAACCGAAAATCCATTTGCTATTATTTATCAATCTTTTCAGATTTGGATCTTCTCAATTATGGTTGACTGAGGAAGACCCAAACTGATCAAACTAATAGAAATTTAAATTACCAAGATGATGAGGATGACCAATTGATTATGTGCTCTGCTAAGAGCTTTTATCAGGTCAAAGCCTATTAATCATTTGAAGGTCTATGTTGGACAATGAACAACACTTAATATTTTGCAGGACATGTTTTCAAGGTTCAAAGTTATTCATTTTAAGTCACAAAGACATATGATATAATACTGTTTATAGTGTCATTTGATCTTTTAAAGCATCTCCAACAGTTTGCAACAATTTAGTGCAGATGATGGACTATTGTAGTGCAAAATATGCACTCAATTTCGAACACTAGTCTGCACTAAATCTGCACTAAAAATAACGTTAACATTCCCATAATATTCCTTATACTCATTCAATCTTTTTTGTATTACTTTACAAATTAAATTACATATGTAATTTAATTTAATAAAATCTTAATTATATTATATATTATAAAAATTAATCAAACTCAGAAAAATATGCGAAACTAAATGAAATTAATGCAAAATTAAATTTTAATATTAATTAAATTTTATTATATAAATTTATTTACAAAAACTAAATATCCAATTAGAAAAACAAATGCCATTTTAATGCATATTTTAATATGCTAAACCTTAAACCATTAATTTATAAAAAAAATAGCCCGTGCAGTCACAACACTATATTAGTTTGCTTCACCTACCTTTTGAGGAACCATTAAGACATGTGCGCGAGGAATTTTGACACAGGCGGGGGGAGTATGTGTGTAAATTGTTCGATTCACTAAGGTAAATTTAATACTAATTTATCTAATGTTTTGATTGAATCAATTTAACTTTTTACACTTAGTCATCAACAAGTGCCTCCAACCGAGCAAGATTGCTTCACAATCATGCATACTACGAGTTCAAAGTCCTTTCTACAACACATCTATGAAGGTGTAAGTAAATAAAAACTTATGTTTAAATAAAATCATAAATTCTATTTAAACAATTACTTCGAATTATAATTAATGGAATGTTATTTTTAGCCACGTTTATTATAATCAATCACACGACATAGTAATAATTAGTTCTTTAATTGGTTTTATCAATTTAATAATAGCAAGTTTTTTTTTTTTTTTTTTTTTTTTTTTTGAAACCAATGCCAAGGATTATAATATAATTAACATTAATAGACCAAATTAAGATTACACAATAATAACTAAAATTCAACAGATTTAAACACTTCCGACCAAAATAATCTGAAAATCCATCATAGAAATATATTATCTAATATTATAAAGTAATGCCAAGTTGAATGTACCCGTTGAATATTGCACTAAGTTGATGTAACTCATTTGTAACTCAAAAAGAATAATATAATCTCATGTACTGATGATAAAGTGATATAATTCTCTCCTACAATATAGAAAGCCACAAGTAGTTTATTACACATCATTATGTGTGATACCCCGAATTTTAACGTGAGATTCGGCTATGTATCACAAACCTATTATTAATGAAACTCGACTCTATTTTTATTTATTTCTTCCAACGTCAATTACGCATTTCGTATTTTTAGAGCTTAACAATTTTATATTCTTCCTCGAGTATTAATACTTGATCGAATGACTACTACTTTAGGAATATTAGACCTCCAACAATTTAGGAGTACATTCCAATCCTTATCCTAATATTTCATCTTATTCTATAATTCATCCCAACCAATTTCCCAATCAATTTTTTTTTAAAAAAAAAAATATTTTTTTTTATATTTTTAAAAATTTCAAAATTACCATAAATGGGGAGGTTGTTTCATATTCTTTTCAAGACCTACAATTATATATGTATATATATATTTACATATATATATTATTTTTTTTTCAACTTTTGGTCACATGCTTAAAGGATGGACAAACTTTTCTTTCCACCAAATTCTAATAAATAAAAATATCAACACCATGATTATTATTCCCTCCAACTTTTGGCTCCTTGTCTTAGGGAATCAATCATTTTGTTATTTTTTTCTTTATCTACCAATATTATTCATTTCATAATTATCATAAAAACACAAGACTTGCTTCCATTTTCCTCTCTAAAGGATCAAATTCTTCAAGCATAAGGTAAGAATATCTTCATTTCTCCCAACTCTATTTTTCTTCTCCAATCCTCAACCTTATACCTTCACCATCTAATAATGTTGAATCCTTCTTGTTGAGGTACTCCTAGAGAAAATTCTCGAAGAATTAGAGACCTAGATTTGACTACAATCTTGAAGAGGAATTTCAAGATTACATATTATTAAGGTGAGAAAATTATGGTTTTAGTATTTTTCTCTTGACAACATGAAGAATTAATTTTTGACTCAAAAATATAAATTTTTGGAGTTTAGGGGCTGACCTACATCATCTCAAGTGGAGGTTAGAGGCTTGAAGGAAAATTTCCATTTTTGAGACTATTTGAAGATATTAAGGTGAGTAGTAACCATTTGGTACTAGTATATTTTCTTTAGACTTGAGACTTTAATTTTAACACCAAAATATGGTTTGGATACCATTTAGGGGCTGATCTTCAAGAGTTTGAGTCAAGAAGTTGATTCAAGGAAGAAGACCACATTTTAGATCAACCCGAGAAACTACTACGAGGTGGGTGGAAAAATCCTTTCAACTTCTAGGTGTTTTAAATTGAAAATATGCATGTAGTATTTTGTTATTGAGCACTTGAGATATATATTATGTATTGCATGCTATTTTCTTGTATCTAGTGGAAAAATTCTCAAGTGTTGCTCAAAAATGCGATTTATCGAAATATAGGACATACATGTACACTTTATTGTTGTACTTGATGAATGCTTGCATGAAATGGATATGTATATTTATGACTCTTGTAATCTATGTTTTGAATGATTTATAACCTGGAAAAGTCGAGCATAATTGATTAAATTTCGATTTTTGGACTAAAAATACAAAAATGGAAAGTTGGTGGACTTACTTGCAAGAAAATAAAACTTAAGGGACCCCTCTGTAATTTTCAATTTTTGGGACTGTACTCAGGTTCAAAAATTATGTTTTGACATTTTAATAAAGTTTTAAGAGTTTTTAGATAAATAAAATCAACCCTTAAAAGCCCAAGGACTAGATTGTAAAATTTGAGAAGTTTAAGGGCTAATTTGCAAATTTCGAAACTGTACCAGACCCTATTTTAAAACTTGAAATTTTAACTCTTAAGGGACTGGAAATAACATATGTTAAGTGTATTCCAAAAATCCAATTGTTTAGAGCTTGGAAAGTAATTTTATAAAACTCGAGGGACCAAATTGTAAAAGATTTAACTTGAGGACCCAAATGAAATTTCCAGGACTTATGCAGCCCATGCACCTGGAAATACTAATTTACCTATAACATAATTATATTTTGGACCCAAGGTTCAAATTTCATAACAATTGGACCCCTAAAAGCCATAAAGGCAATTATTTCAAAATGGGACAAAAATGAGATTTTCAAAAGTTAAGGGACCTATACTTATGACGAATCCGAGCCTTGCTAGCTCCAACGTGGATTTTGTCTTTTCCTACGGAGCGATAAGGTGACAGGTCTTTGACCATCATGAACGGGGAGTTACAAGGAAGAACAAAGGAATCATTTGCCGATCCACACGATTCCGGAGTTGAACAACGGGTTGGCGCTACATATCGAGACGCAACCACTAATTGTCTTGTATAGGATTGGCGCTACACATCGATGCGCAATCCCCATGTCTTGCTTGAACCATAATGCCCGACCACGAACTGTTTTCTTAAATCGTATAAGTATATTACTTAATATATTTATCACGACGCTTGTGGACTATGTGTGAACACATGCATCATACCTCACGCGTTTTCATACAACCGTTTTCTCGCATTAACTATTTATATCGCCACACTTGCACACGATCACCCCATCCACCGAGATTTCTGTCTCATTCCCTCCTCGTTTTCTAACCTTTAGATGAAGAGTTCGAAGACATCGAACCTCTGCTGCAGATTGAATCCCTATCGAATGAGGAGCGATATTTCCTTTTACTTTTATTTGTTGTTGGACTCCTTCATTTTATTTCTCGTTGGGTTTGTAAGTTAATTCGGATAATCTTTTGGGTTGTTTTTCGGATACCGCGGACTTTAAGATGTAATTTGTACTCGTGTTTATTTTAATTCCGCTGCATTAGACTCTATTTTACTTGGAGTTTTGTATCAGAGCTCGGCTAGTAAGATGGAAACTTACACCGAGCTGACCCAGGATAGGACCCTCGGACTGTGTTGGGTAGTACCGTGACTTGAATAATTAAGTTGTGAAATCGATTTCAAAAATGGCATAGAACCATATTATTGATGTTTAGGTTAAGCTAAAATTTATACTTGGAGAATCCATAGTCATACTTGATTTGATTTAGCTGACTTTTGACTGACTTTCCTTAGTCATTCTTTCCTTGTTCTCCTTATCTTTCCTTACATCCGTCTAATCCGCCTCAGTTTTGTTTGACATGATGGAGCCGGCACCCCCAACCTGGTGGGACGTAATAGAAGCTCATTTTGAACGGGATCACTATAAGGCCTTAGAGCTTCATTGGCGCCAGGCATTCATACGGGCCGACTCTGAGCTTACCAGGGAACGACAATGCACTCGTGAACTAGGACACCTCCTGACAAAGAGTCAAGAAGAGAAGAATAACCTTACTCTCCTCGTTAAGGACCACGAGGACACCATCCGCGCTCGCGAGGACCAAATTCAGTTGATCCAGGAACGCCGGATAATACTCGCGAGAAGATGGAACGTGCTGGCCGAAAGGTCGCACGAAGTGGAGAATGGAGGCGCACATGTCAAGAGACACCATAGGACGCCATGAGGAGACCATCAACAAACAAATGCAGGTGATCGAGGAACTCACGCATGCCTTAACCCAGCGGGATGCGGCTCTGGAGGCTGCCTTAGCAGCTAATGTGCCACCGTTGCCACCGCCCGAGGCGGAACCAATGCCCGACCTCGAGGCCGATAATGAAGAGGATCCCGAGGAGGATCCTGAAGAAGACCCCAAAGAGGATCCCGATGAGGATCCAATGGAAGATGAAGAGCCCGATGCGCTTGAAGCCGCCCCACTCGATGATGCTCCGGGATTAGAACAGTGGCTAGATTTCGCCAACTGGCCTAATGCTGAGGTGCTACCTCAGCCCGATCAAGTTTCGGTTCTGGACGAGGCCGCTAGTGATGATGACGGCGACCTCACTAAATAGATAGCTTTTGTGACAGATAGTATTAGGTGCATATTACCTTCCTGATGTATTTTGCATTCCGTTGTACCTTGAATTTAGAATATGTTCGATTCTGTATTTAAGTTGTATGAACTCATTTGAATGTATTCAATTTTCACATTAATGGATATATCTTTTCTACTTATTCTATGTCTTGTGTACTTATGTTGCTCTCCTTGCGGTATAACTTGTTTTACGCGAATATTTATTGGAATCATTCATTTTTGTATTGTAGCTAAACTCCAGATTCATGGCTGGAAACCGTGGACACGGGAGACCCCGCCGTATACCCCAAAGGAACAATGATGCGCAAAGGGATCGGACACCCTCCCCCAAATTGCCACCACCTCCTCCGCCAATCGCAGGAGATAACCTAACTGCAATAGCCTTGCAACAGATATTGGTTTTTATGAGGCAACAAGCAGAGCCTCGTCAGCCTAACCATGAACCTGCTCGAGAGATTAATGACCGCACCTTGGAGCGGTTTCTACGATTCGACCCCCCGATTTTCTTAGGGGAACCAGATGACATGAAAGCAGAAGAATGGATCGAGAAAATAGAGAATATCTTCAATGCTCTCCAATACTCAGGGGAACAAAAGGTTACGCTCGCCGTGTTCCGACTAGAATCAGCTGCTCGAGATTGGTGGAGAGCAGTTGAGAGAAAGTGGGAACAGGATCAAATAGATAGGACATGGGAAAATTTCCTGGCTGAATTCAATGAGCAATACATACCCCAAGTCGTGAAGGAGGCACGCCGGGATGAATTCCATAAGTTGAGACAAGGGAACTTGTCTGTGGCCCAATATGCGTCTGAATTCCATCGGTTATCCAAATATGCCCCGGGAACAATCAGCACGGAAGAGGACAAATTGTATAAGTTCACACGGGGACTAAAGCTGGAACTCCAGAAATAACTTTTGACTGTGGAAACAACAACATACTCAGCCGCAGTAAAGGCAGCTCTCCGCATTGAGTCGGGACTTGACCGCATTGGTCGATTCACCAATGAATAGGCCATCAAACAGATCTCAAAAGGACAGCGGTGGGACAACCATCAAGGCCGCCTGTTAAAATTCAAAAGGGGCCAGTTGTTAAGACAGAAAAAGGGAAAGGACCGATACAGGTAAAACCGGGCCAAGTATGTACACATTGCCAAAAACCGGGACACACTGTCAATGATTGTTGGCGCAAACAGGGGAGATGTTTGCTATGTGGTAGTAATAAACATCAACTGAAGGATTGCCCAAGGTACGGGGATCGCACGAAACAAGTGCTGCCTACAAAGCCGGGTAATGGCCAGGGTAACCGGGCAAGGATGCCTGCTCGAGCATTTGCACTAGCCGGACATGAGGCTCCGGAGGCAACAGACGTGGTGGAAGGTACGCTTCTAGTATCTAGCCATTACGCTAAAGTACTATTTGACCCTGGATCAACACATTCATTTGTCGCACCACAGTTTGTACACAAATTGCATGCATGCATGGAACATATGCCTATAGGTTTAGAAGTATCCACTCCTATGGGCGCTAGCCGATAACATACTATCTATAATGCATGCGAAGTTAAAATTGATGAGATAAATTTCCTCTGCGATTTGATCTTGCCGCTATATCCGAATACGACATTATATTGGGAATGAATCTGTTGTCCGCACACCATGCACAAATGGACTGCCATCGCAAGTCCATTAAACTATGTGAACCCGATAAGCCCGAAGTGGAAATTTCGGAAGAGCACGAGTTAAGATCGCCCCAATCATTTCAAAGAATGAAAGCGGGAAGGATCACTAGAGGGGCACAAGGGTACTTGGCGTTTGTAATTAACAAACCTAAGGTTGAGACACAAATTAATCAAGTACCTATAGTATCGGAATATACGAGATGTATTTCCACAAGAACTCACCACTGTCCCTCCGGATAGGGAAGTTGAGTTCACCATCGAGTATTACCAGGAACCGCCCGATCGCGGGCCGTATAGAATGGCTCTGTTGAGTTGCAAGAGTTGAAGACTCAATTACAAAAGGCCGATGGATGTGGGATTTATCCGACCGAGCACGTCTCCGTGGGGAGCACCGCATTGTTTGTCAAAAAGAAAGATGGCACATTAAGACGTGTGTATAGACTATCGCGGACTTAACGGCGTGACCATCAAGAACAAATATCCCCTCCCAAGGATAGACGAATCGTTTGATCAACTTCAAGGAGCGACGATGTACTCAAGTTTGATTTACAACAAGGATATTATCGCTTAAAGATCCGTGAAGAGGACGTTTCCAAAACAACATTTCGGACCCGGATATGGACACTACGAGTTTGTAGTGATGCCTTTCGGTCGACAAACGCACCAGCAACATTTATCGATCTAATGCACGAGTCTTTCAACCTTATTTGGATCAATTCGTAGTGATATTCATTGATGACATACTCGTATACTCCAAGTCTAAAGAGGAGCATGAGCGTCATCCAAAATTGTTTTAGAGACACTACGAGCACAAGTTGTATGCCAAATTCAAAGCAAGTGCGAATTTTGGCTTAGTGAAGTCGCATTCTTGGGACACATAGTATCCGGACTTTGGGATCGCCGTAGATCCTTGAAAGTACTGAGACAGGTGGTTGAATGGAAACAACCCAGTCTCAGAATCTGAGATTAGAAGTTTCTTAGGACTAGCTGGATATTATCGAAGATTTATCCAAGATTTCTCCAAGATAGCCGGACCACTCACTCGACTAACCCAGAAGCAAGTCAAGTTTGAGTGGAATGACAAGTGTGAGGCTAGTTTCCAAGAGCTGAAGAAACGACTTACTACAACTCCAGTCTTAGCCCTTCAAAAGGGAACAAAAACTTTGTCGTCTACAGTGACGCATCAAAGGAAGGACTAGGAGCAGTACTCATGCAAGAAGGAAATGTCATTTCTTACGCATCACGAAAACTCAAGCCGTATGAAGCCAATTACCCAACGCATGACTTGGAATTGGCAGCATAGTGTTCGCGTTAAAGAAATGGAGGCACTACCTCTACGGAGCAACATTCACGGTTTACACAGATCATAAGAGCCTAAAGTATCTATTCTCTCAGAAGGAACTCAATTTGAGACAACGGAGATGGATGGAGTTAATAGAAGATTATTACTTTGATATTCAATACCATCCCGGGAAAGCTAACATAGTAGCTGACGCCTTAAGAAGAAAAGCGAGTTTAGCTAGACTAATGATTCGAGAGTGGAGATCATTAGAAGAATTGAGCACTTGGAATCCGACGAGAACTAGTACTCGAATTTCATGTGCTAATATTTCAGTTAAACCCGATCTACTGAACGAGATCAAAGTAACATAGGGGATTGACGTGCAACTTCAAAAACTAAAAGAGAAGATACTCAAAGGAGAGAGATCAGAATTCTCGGTATAGGAAGATGGGATCATCAGATTTCGGAATAGAATTTGTGTACCGAGTGATGAGCAACATAGAAACAGAATCCTCTCGAAGCACACCGTTCAAATACACTATACATCCCTGAGGAAACAAGATGTATAAGGACTTGAAACAAGATTACATGGTGGGCAAACATGAAGAACCAGGTAGCGAGTTCGTTGCGAGATGCTTGACTTGTCAACGAGTAAAAGTGAACACCAACGACCATCCGGTTTATTACAACCGTTGAGAATTCCCGTGGAAATGGGAACACATAACGATGGACTTCGTGATGGATCTACCAAGGACTAGATGAGGCGATGATGCTTTATATGGGTAGTCGTGAGATCGACTCACGAAATCGCACACACTTCCTACCCATGAAGAAAACCGACAAAGTTGCGTAAACTTCTTTGATTTATATCCGAGATCATTCGACTACATGGAGTGCCATCGACATAGTGTCGACAGAGACCCGAGACTTGTCTCCGTTTCGAAATACTTACATGAGGAATGGGTACCTCGCTAAGTTTCAAAGACATCAAAGACATCCACAAACCGATGGCGATCCCGAGCGAGCAATTCAAACCCTGGAAGACATGCTTTGCGAGCATGCACGTTGGACTTCCAAGAAAGTTGGGATCCGTACTCACCATTGGCCGAGTTCGCTTTGTAATAACAGCTATCGTGGCCACAATTGGGATGGCACCCTACGAAGCCTTGTACGGGCGAAAGTGTAGATCTCCACTACACCGGGAGATTGATGACCAATGGACTCCAAAAGAGAAACGAAAGTCGCCTCGATTCCAAAGGTCGACTTAGTTCGGGAGGGGCATGGAGAAGGTCAAGTTGATTAAGGAACGAATCCGCATGTGACTCGGAGCGCCAAAAGAGTTACGCATACAAGAGGAGAAAGAACTTGGAATTTGAAGCGGAGATGAAGTATTCTCTCATCGTCTCCACGGAAAGGATTGATCAATCCAAAGAAAGGAGGCAAGTTGAGTCCGAGATATGTTGGACCTTACAAGATTTTGCGGAGGATCGGGAAGTTAGCCTACCGACTTGAAACGTTACCGCACAATACGCGGGAATGCACGATGTATTCCATGTATCGAGATTGAAAAGGTATCAACCAGATCCTCGAGCACATCATCACCGTGATGCTCCTCCTCTAATGGAAAATTTATCTTACACCGAAACCAATCGAATCATTGACGGCCCAGTGCGTCAATTGCGTAATGAGAGATTACGATGGTTAAAGTTGTATGGCGGAATCACAACCGAGACGAAGACGCAACGTGGGAGATGGAAGAAGACATGAGGTATCAATATCCGAGAATTGTTCTAAAGAGAATTTGGGGACCAAATTCTTTTAAGGAGGGTGAATGTGAGACCCCGAATTTTAACGTGAGATTCGGTGTTATGTAGTGATTATTATTCGGCTATGTATCACAAACCTATTATTAATGAAACTCGACTCTATTTTTATTTATTTCTTCCAACGTCAATTACGCATTTCGTATTTTTAGAGCTTAGCAATTTTATATTCTTCCTCTAGTATTAATACTTGATCGAATGACTACTACTTTAGGAATATTAGACCTCCAACAATTTAGGAGTACATTTCCAATCCTTATCCTAATATTTCATCTTATTCTATAATTCATCCCAACCAATTTCCCAATCATTTTTTTTTTAAAAAAAATATATATTTTTTTTATATTTTTAAAAATTTTCAAAAATTACCATAAATGGGGAGGTTGTTTCATATTCTTTTCAAGACCTACAATTATATATGTATATATATATATATATTTACATATATATATTATTTATTTTTTCAACTTTTGGTCACATGCTTAAAGGATGTACAAACTTTTCTTTCCACCAAATTCTAATAAATAAAAATACCAATACCATGATTATTATTCCCTCCAACTTTTGGCTCCTTGTCTTAGGGGAATCAATCATTTTGTTATTTTGTTCTTTATCTACCAATATTATTCATTTCATAATTATCATAAAAACACAAGACTTGCTTCCATTTTCCTCTCTAAAGGATCAAATTCTTCAAGCATAAGGTAAGAATATCTTCATTTCTCCCAACTCTATTTTTCTTCTCCAATCCTCAACCTTATACCTTCACCATCTAATAATGTTGAATCCTTCTTGTTGAGGTACTCCTAGAGAAAATTCTTGAAGAATTAGAGATCTAGATTTGACTACAATCTTGAAGAGGAATTTCAAGATTACATATTATTAAGGTGAGAAAATTATGGTTTTAGTATTTTTCTCTTGACAACATGATTGTATAAATTTCGATTTTTGGACTTAAAATGCAAAAATGGAAAGTTGGTGGACTTAATTGCAAGAAAATAAAACTTAAGGGACCCCTCTGTAATTTTTGATTTTTGGGACTGCACTCAGGTTCAAAAATTATGTTTTGACATTTTAATAAAGTTTTAAGAGTTTTTAGATAAATAAAATCAACCCTTAAAAGCCCAAGGACTAGATTGTTAAATTTGAGAAGTTTAAGGGCTAATTTGCAAATTTCGAAACTGTACCAGACCCTAATTTAAAACTTGAAATTTTAACTCTTAAGGGACTGGAAATAACATATTTTAAGTGTATTCCAAAAATCCAAGTGTTTAGAGCTTAGAAAGTAATTTTATAAAACTTGAGGGACCAAATTGTAAAAGATTTAACTTGAGGACCCAAATGAAATTTCCAGGACTTATACAGCCCATGCACCTGGAAATACTAATTTACCTATAACATAATTATATTTTGGACCCAAGGTTCAAATTTCATAACAATTGGACCCCTAAAAGCCTTAAAGACAATTATTTCAAAATGGGACAAAAATGAGATTTTCAAAAGTTAAGGGACCTATACTTATGACGAATCCGAGCCTTGCTAGCTCCAACGTGGATTTTGTCTTTGCCTACGGAGCGATAAGGTGACAGGTCTTTGACCATCATGAACGGGAGTTACAAGGAATAACAAAGGAATCGCCGATCCACACGATTCCGGAGTTGAATCTAACGGTTGGCGCTACATATCGACGCAACCACTAATTGTCTTGTATAGGATTGGCGCTACACATCATGCGCAATCCCCATGTCTTGCTTGAACCATAATGCCTGCATGACCACGAACTGTTTTCTTAAACTGTATAAGTATATTACTTAATATATTTATCACGACGTTTGTGGACTATTTGTGAACACATGCATCATACCTCACGCGTTTTCATACAACCGTTTTCTCGCATTAACTATTTATATCGCCACACTTGCACACGATCACCCCATCCACCGAGATTTCTGTCTCATTCCCTCCCCATTTTTTCTAACTTTTAGATGAAGAGTTCGGCCAAGACATCGAACCTCTGCCGAGATTGAATCCCTATCGGAATGAGGAGCGACATTTCCTTTTACTTTTATTTGTTGTTGGACTCCTTCATTTTATTTCTCATTGGACCGTAAGTTAATTCGATAATCTTTTGGGTTGTTTTTGGATACCGCCGGACTTTAAGATGTAATTTGTACTCGTGTTTATTTTAATTCCTACATTTGCATTAGACTCTATTTTACTTGGAGTTTTGTATCTTTGGTTTAGATCGTTGATTTATTTCTCTTTAAGTGATTGATCGTTTTTCGCGTCACGTTTGGGCGTGACATTATGTATACTTGGTCTGTTGGGGTATCGAGTATATAATACACAACAAATAATACTGAATAAAGCAAGCTCCCGAGGAAAGGCCGAGGGGTCACAATGGTCCCACTTAAAATCCGGTCTCCTTAGACGTAACCTACTTAAACAAGATTATAAGCGGCGGACTAAATACCCCACTACAACAAACAATATTGAATACTAACTACAACAAGAATACCGGAAAATAATTGCGAAGCTAAAAAGACATAAAGGAAAGAACACACGGAATTGATAACGGAGTTCGCCAATTTTGCCTACGTCTCCGGACCGCAACCGCAACGACCACTTTACTAATCTCCTGAACAAATTACAACTTGGGCAAAATTACCCACAAATTAGGATTTCCCAAATATAGGACTTCCTCAAATATAGTGATAGAAGAGAAGATTTTGGTACATCTTAAAACCAAATATTAGGGCCTTATTTATAGTTAAGAAACCCACAAAATTTTCATCAAAATTCTATGTGGGATACAATTAGTCAAATAGTAACAAATCTCCACCTTGACTCATTGTAGTCCCACATCGAAAAATTCAACTCTTCAATTTAAGCGGTCTCCAGCGGCGCCTCCAAATGCGCCTTCTGGCGCCAACTCAAATGTGCAAGATGTTGATCAAGTCTAAACAATGTTTAAACTTGACTGATGTCACCACCTTGGTCAACATATCTGGCGGATTTTCACTAGTATGAATCTTCTCAAGTAAAATGTTTCCTTCTTCTAGAATCTCCCGCACAAAATGATAACGAACGTCGATATGCTTCGTTCTTGCATGAAGAACTTGGTTCTTTGCTAAGTGAATAGCGCTGACGTCCACAATGCACGTGATGTGCTTCGACGAAACTCCCAAATCTTCAAGTAAACTTTGAAGCCAAATAGCTTCCTTTACGGACTTCACGACCGCCATATACTCTTCCTCTGTTGTAGACAAAAGCAAATCTGCCGATCGCAAAGTAGACTTCCAACTCGATCGGTGCTTTTGCCAAAGTGAACAAATATCCGGTCGTTGACCTTCGCTTATCTAAATCACCGCATAGTCGAATCACAATATCCAACTATACCTTGACCAAGTTTACCATCCCGCTCAAACACTAAACCAACATCTACAAGATAAGAATATACCGTAGAATCCATTTCACACAGCTTGCCAATGACCTTTTCCGGGTCATGCATATACCGCTCACAACACTAATCGCCTATGAAATGTCCGCCTCATACACACCATTGCATACATCAAGCTACCAACTGCATTAGCATATGGGACTTTATCCATGTAGTCTCGTTCTTCATCATTCTTCGGTGATAGTTGGGCACTCAATTTCAAATGAGGAGCAAGTGGTGTACTTACAGGTTTTGTATTCTCTGTCATACCAAAACGTTGTAGTACCTTCTTTAGATATTGCTTCTGAGTCAAACAAAGCTTGCCACTCGTTCTGTCCCGACTTATCTCCATCCCGAGTATCTTCTTGGCCTCCCCGAGATCTTTCATTTCAAATTCTTGATTCAATTGAGCCTTCAACTTATCAATTTCCAGTTAGCTCTGTGATGCAATCAACATATCATCAACATACAGAAGTAAGTAAATAAAAGATCCATCTTGTAGCTTGTGTAAATACACACAATGATCATATTTGCTTCGTGTGTACTTTTGCCCCATCATAAATTTATCAAATCGTTTGTACCATTGTCGCGGAGATTGCTTCAATCCGTACAACGATTTGGTCAACTTACAGACCCAGTTTTCTTTCCCTGCAACTTTGAATCCTTCTGGCTGAGTCATATAGATTTCCTCCTCCAAATCACCATGTAAGAACGCCGTCTTCACATCAAGTTGAGCTAGCTCCAAATTCAACTGTGCTGCCAAGGCCAACAAAATTCTAATGGAGGAATGTTTAACAACTGGAGAAAATACCTCATTATAATCGATTCCTTCCTTCTGAGCGTAGCCTTTAGCTACCAACCTTGCCTTATAACGCACATCGTTCTTGTTAGGAAATCCATCTTTCTTTGCAAATACCCATTTACATCCAATTGCCTTCTTGCCTTTTGGTAGTTGTGTCACCTTCCAAGTCATGTTCTTCTGAAGAGACCGCATCTCTTCCTCCATGGCACCTTTCCACTTCTCACTTTCTAGACTTCGAACTGCTTCTCGAAAAGTGCAAGGAACGTCATCATCTATAACTGGAAGTGCATAAGCTACCATATCTGCAAATCGAGCAGGTTTGTGAATTTCTCGTCTAGGCCTTCCTTCTTACGCAATGGGTTCAAGTTGATCCAAATGTTCTTGGGTCTGAACTTCTTCTTCATCATCATCTGACAAATCCTCTGTTGTTGGATTGTCATTCTTAGCTGGAATTATAGCCATTACTTCTACCTCCACCTGCTTTGGTGTATGCTCCACCTGCGAGCAATCGCTTTCGCCGGTCTTTTCACTTTGTTATCTTCAACATGCCATGTTCATCAAAGGTAACATCTCTCTAAAACAATATTTTCTTCGACTCGAGACACCAAAGACGGTATCCCTTTATGCCAGAGGTAATCCCCATGAACAAGGCCCTTTTGGCTCTCGGTTCTAGCTTTGATTCCTTCACATGATAGTAAGCAAGAGAACCAAAAACATGTAAGAAATCATAATCAGTAACAGGCTTTCCAGACCATACCTCTAAAGGTGTTTTACCACCTATTGCGGATGATGGCAATCGATTTATGAGATGTTGCGCATACGTCACAGCCTCAGCCCAGTGATGTCTGCCCAACCCAGCATTGGACAACATACATCGAACTTTCTCCACTAAGGTTTGATTCATGCGCTCTGCCACCCCATTCTGTTGTGGTGTCCTCCTGACTGTGAAGTGCCGAGCAATGCCATACTTATGGCAAACTTCTTGGAAAGGATCGCTTGTGTATTCTCCACCATTATCTGTACGTAGAACTTTGATCTTTCTTCCAGTCTGATTCTCAATTCGTGTTTTCCATTTAAGGAAAATTCCAAGCACTTCATCCTTAGTCTTCATAGTGTACACCCAAACACGTCTGGAAAAATCATCAATGAAAGTGACAAAATAATGTTTTCCTCCCAAAGATGGTGTCTTGGAAGGCCCCCAAACATCTGAGTGAACATAATCCAAAATACCTTCTGTATTATGGATAGCAGCTCCAAATTTCACCCTCTTTTGTTTTCCCAGAACACAATGCTCACAAAAATCAAGCTTGCATACCTTAACATCTTTCAATAATCCTTGCTTTGCCAGAGTTTGCAAGGATTTCTCACCAGCATGTCCCAATCGCATATGCCACAACTTGGCTGCTTCAGACTCCTTTTCGTTCTTGGAATCTCAGCACAAGTTGTCCCACCTTCAGTATTACCTTGATAGTAATACAAATTATTTCTTTTGATGCCTTTCATCACCACGAGTGAGCCGGATGTAGCTTTTAGAACTCCATCTCGCAAAGTAACAATTAAGCCTTTTGATTTTTGATTCTAAGGCTCCCAAAGAGATGAGATTCTTCTTCAAATTTGGTACATACCGAACATCCGTCAAGACTCTGGTTGATCCATCGTGATTTTTCAATCGGATAGAACCTATCCCAGTTGTCTTACAAGCATTGTCATTGCCCATATAGACAACTCCACCATTGATGTCTTCAAAATTGAAGAACCACTCCTTCACGGGAGACATATGATAGGTGCATCCAGAATCCAAAACCCATTCGTCGTTAACGGGAAATTAAAGGTGAAACCACCAAAGAAAACTCATCTTCACTTTCACCTCGCCTACACAAGCATCTTGAGGAGCTTTTCCTTTATTCTTCAACTTGGACAGATCTTTTCTTCCAAAGTGTCCTTTCTCATGACAAAGAAGCACACTCATCTTTGTCAAGTTTGGCTTTGGAACGCGATCTTCCTCTTCTACCCTTCTTTTGGCTTTTCGAACGGCCTCTTGCAACCAAAGCTTCATCATCTCGCCGCTATGTTCTTGTTTTCTTTTTTATTCTTTTTCTTAATTCATAACTATACAAAGAAAGACAAACTACAAAGAAGAGATACATCATCTTTTCCATGAAGTAAAGTAGTTTCTAAATGTTCAAATTCATCGGGAAGAGATGATAACAACATTAAAGCCAAATCCTCATCACTAAAGGTTACATCTAAATTAAGCAAATCTGCAACTAATTGATTAAATGCGAATATGGTCGTTCATAGTAGTACCTCGAGCGGTAGTCAAACCGGAACAATCGTTTCTTCATGAGGAGTTTGTTCTGACCACTCTTCTTCAGAAATTTGTCCTCCAAAGCCTTCCACAATTTGTAAGCAGAATTCTCATTTTTAAATGCATATTTCTGCTCTCTGGACAAACACGATCGGATTGTTCCACATGCCAAGCGGTTAATGGTTTTCCACTCCCTTTTCGTCAATTTCATCTGGTTTCTTTTCTTCAATGGCAATGTCTAAACCTTGCTGAAATAGACAATCCAGCACCTCGCCTTGCCATATGCCGAAATGACCTGTACCGTCAAATGTTTCCACCGAAATTCTAATATTTGGCACTAACATCCTTCCTGGCGCGGGACGAAGATGTTTGATGCACCGGTTGTGTCCGTAGTCATTTCGAACTCAAATAGTAGTATTCAATATTACAAATAAAAGACAAACGAGCCGAGGCCGAACCTTCGGCTCGATACCACTTGTTGGGGTATCGAGTATATAATACACAACAAATAATATCGAATAAAGCAAGCTCCCGGAAAGGCCGGAGGGTCACAACGGTCCCACTTAAAATCCGGTCTCCTTAGATTTAACCTACTTAAACAAGATTATAAGCGGACTAAATACCCCACTACAACAAACAATATTGAATACTAACTACAACAAGAATACCGAAAAATAATTGCGAAACTAAAAGACATAAAGGAAAGAACACACACTGAAATTGATAACGGAGTTCGGCCAATTTTGCCTACGTCTCCGGCACCGCAACCGCAACGACCACTTTACTAATCTCCCGAACAAATTACAACTTGGGCAAAATTACCCACAAATTAGGATTTCCCAAATATAGGACTTCATCAAATATAGAGATAGAAGAGAAAATTTTGGTACATCTTAAAACCAAATATTAGGGCCTTATTTATAGTTAAGAAACCCACAAAATTTTCATCAAAATTTTATGTGGGATACAATTAGTCAAATAGTAACATGGTCTAGGTCTTATCTCAGATAGTGTTATGTGCAAATAATGCGTGAACTACATAGAAAATCTCAAATTGAAATTAGAAATGAACATTTTCTGATTTAGTATATATGTTATGGAAAGGCTTTTGGTGTTACTAAATCTTTAATCATTTCATTATTATATAACTTGATAACCAATATTGCCCCATGCGTTATTAGCCATAAGGCAGCCGAAATAATATCTTAATCTGATCACACTGTCCACTAATAAAAAAAAAATGTACTTGCTTGATGCGCCCATAATCTATCATTACAAGAAAACAAGGAAATTCCAACGGAAAAAATCTGTTGGAATTTGGCCAATTACCATTGGAATTATCGATTCCAACGGAAATTCCAACATAAAATGCTTCGTTGGTAAAATGGCCGTTGGAAAGGCGAATTCCAATGGAAAAATATTCCAATGAAATTTCCAGCATTCTTTATCCATTTGAATATATAACCATTGGAAAGAACTCCAATATTTTTTCCAACACTAATTCCAACAGAGTTATACCATTTGAATATATTTAATCATTGGAAAAAACTCCAACGGTTATTCGAACGGAATTATACTATTGTAATTTAGTCTAATGGTATATATCCGTTGGAATATTCAATCAATTTATCTCATTATCTAATATCATTAACTTCCCAGTAGGTCACCAATCATCAATTTGTCTCAAGTCAAGCACATTTAACCATGTAGTTTTAATATAATTGACTCTAGAAGAGATGATATATTTTACTGATATGGATTATACTATCAAATCATTTAACCCCTATTGAAATTTTCCAATGGTATTGGAATTTCCAATGGAATTTTCCAACATGTTGTACCATTGGAATTTCCGTGGAAATTTTAAAAACTCCAACAGAAATTCCAACGATTAATTCCAACATTTGGTTTACCGTTGGAATTTTTCTTGGAATTTTCCAATGGTATGTTTTAGCGATGGAATTTCTGTTGGAATTTTTAAATTTCCAATAGTATTTCTAATGGTTTATTATTACTGTTGGAATCACTGTTGGAATTTTCCAATGTTAGTTGTGGTGTTAGAAATTTCTTTGGAATTTTTAAATTCCTACATGAATTTCAACATTTTATACCAACGGTTTTGTTTACTGTTGGAATTTTCGTTGGAATTTCCAACGGTATAGTGTAGCATTGGAATTTTCGTTGAAATTTTAAAAATTCCAATAATTTTCTATTTCGTTGGAATTATTTTGTTGGAATTTGATTGTTTTCTTGTAGTGTATTATATGCATATACTTAGGATGTTTAATTGTTTTCACTTCTTTACTAGTCAAAATTTAGGTTCTAGTTCGATGTCCCAATATTTCAAAGGAGAGGAGAAGAAACGTCTTTTTTCTTTTTTTCAAATGGCCATAACTCTCTCAAGAGATAACAATTTGTTGAAAGTCTAGTCATCCATTTCACCTAGTTTTAGTCCAAACAAAATTATTTTTTTTAAACTTAGCGTAGGAGCACTTTCAAAAACTTGGCTTGGAAAAATAACGTTTTCCCAAATACAACGACTTTGAATTCAGATATATTACCATTATAAATTTGAATTCCGATGAACAAAAGATTGCCTGAAACTCCTTTTTAAGAAACTGGACGAAAAAATAATGAAATGCATGAATGTTTAGGATGATTTGAAATGCAGTCTTGGGGTTCTTATTTATAATGAACGGAAATTTGTGGGCAAAAGTCACCACTATTGGGAAAATAAGGGACCGAGATGCCATTTTTTTCTTTTCGAAAGGGCCATATATAACATTCAATGATGACTGGATGATTTAATTACACCATAAAATGTCATTTGGCACTGGTTGGGTGTTGCTTCGCTGACTCCACGACTTTTTACTCAAACAATCCACTTAGCTCTTTGACTGAGTCTAGTCGACTCAACTCTAAGCTCAGTCCAGTCAACTCAACCCCAGTCAAGTCCACTCATGCATCTATCAAGCTTAATTCACAATTAAGATCTTCTTTTCTATCTTATGTTTTATCTTTTATCCCAATTGATCCGACCTGATTTTAGCAGAAGATCTGGATACGTAACCCGAAAGAGAGACCTTCCATTTGGTAGAGAGAGAGAGAGAGAGAGTTGAGGTAAGTGAGCCCGACCCTAAAATCAATGCCATGATTATTATTCTCCTAATTTGAGCCCATTTGCCAAAACTAAGAGAGCAAGAGAAGTAGTTGATCCGATCTGATTTTGGGAGATCTGCCCCTTGACAAGGAAAGAGATTACAGACTTCAATATGGGGGACACAACTAATGGCAAGGTCGACATAACTAGCATTTGATGAGGCTAAAGGTGAACCAAACAAAGCCAAATATCGATGGGGTCGACCTGACAAGAAGTAACTTAATGTCAGAGTTGACCTGCTTACATTAATTATTCTTTAAAGTAGACCTGACAAGCACTTAATATCTTAGGAAGTGAACTTGGCAGGAAGTAATTATTGTCAGAGCCAGTCTAACGGAAGTGACTGTCCTCATTGGCTGACCTAACACAACCCTACAACTAATTCGGCTACCAATCCGATTGGCCATGTGTCTAGCAAGGACTATGCAAATAAGGTATAAAATGAGAAGATATGTGAGAGGGAAAAAAACGTTCTTTGTATCTTGTGAGAATTCATACTCAGTCTTTTATACAATCTTTTTATCCATTAATTGACTTGATCGTCGGAGTACTAATGCCAGAGTTCTCTCGATAGTCTTTTTGCGACTAGCTAAAGATCGAGTCATAACTTTGGGAAGATATCATAAATGAGGCCTTTTCACCAATGAACGATGTAAATATGATGATGTGTATAAATATAATGTCATTATATACATGTGGCTTTTTTGTACAAATCATTGAAATATAAGATTGAACATAAAATAGAACATGATGTCTCGTATGTTCAGTTCATTCACAATGTATGAAACCATAAATTATTTGTATAAAAAGAATGAAAACATATACCGGGTAGGCCAGACTACAATCCAAGGTCGGGGCCGAGCCGAGCAACACTAGATAGTGTGGGTCTTTGGATCAAACCCACAATTATATAAGACTCAATTTTTCCAAACACTCAGGGTGCCACTTAAGGTTTAACCCAGATGTTGAACTTGAGCTCAAATAAAATGGGCACTCTTTAGCTTATTTTCTAAGGTGGGTTGGTAACATTTGGTTTATTCCGTACTACATATGGAAGGGAACTCTTAGTGCATAATGACAATAGATTTACTATAGAAGTGTAGGAATTCACATACAAACACATAGCCTGACATGTATTATGTGCAGATGTATGGTAGATACCATATCTAGTGTAGTTCTCCAAAAGCAAGGATGGATCAAAAAAATTTTACAACGGCGCACAAAATAAAACAAAAACTAGTGTAAGATGGTCACGACATACGAAGGGAAAAAAAGGTAAAACATTTATGTGAAAAAAGTAATATTGTTCATGTAAACAATAATATTTTTTGGTTACAAAGTAATAATTTTTTTAAACATACTTATTTAGTTGCTCAGTCAGTGTATTAGTTTTTACATAGTGTTGAACTTTCTAAAGTTAAATTTTTCTCATTGAGATCGATCGAAGATATATTGTGATGTATTATCTAACCTTGTGCTTAATGAAAATAACAAAATATATTGGGATAGCCCTAATATCTAAATACGAGAGTTATCATACCTAGGCCTTATTTTTACATGATTTTTATATGTGTTACCCGTATAATCAATTAGTTGATATTCTGCTTGTGAGTTTGATGACATGAATCTGAAATCCTAGACTTGCATCCATATATTTTTCTCAAAGTTTAATCGTGTTTATTTTGATTATCGTCTTCTTAATTCTTTTCCTTTAGTTTATTATAAATCACAATTCTTGTTAGAGTGTTTAGGATTTAATTTATGTTATTTGTGAAGCATGATAATTATTAGTCGGCTAAGTCTTCCTTGAGAGATGACTTGTGGTCAACTTGCTACCCTACGATTGATCTCATTCTCTTGCGAAGATTGTTAGATTTATTTTTAGGTGTTTAGCGGTCAAACACTTATAAATGAATTTGAACCTTAAGGCCAATTACATGCCAAAAATGAACAGGAAGTATATTCATAAAAGGCCTTTAACATATTTTGTACATTGAGTAATCTTGAGCTTATAAATGAATTGAAGAATATATATGCACATGGCAGAGAAGATGAATATCATAATCTATTGCTGGAGATTTGAGTTATCTGGAAGATGGATGCATGGCTAATTTAAGAACAAATTTGAGATGACACAGGTGTGTTTTATGTAAGTCCATCCCAATGTTTATGAATGTTGGAGTTGTGGAGTGTGAATTAATGGAGTCTTGGAAACCATCTGGTTTGTTCATAAAGGAATCATGACGAGTTGCACATCATATAAAGTTTTCAGAGGAATTTTCTATAAAATTGTTACATATGTTGATGCCTATTTGAAATTGGAAACTACTAAAATCTTCCATGGCATGAAATTTATTTCCTTTCATTTCCTTTGTGCTAGTATAGACCCAGACTGCCTTTCAATTTTAGTATGTGAAGTTTATATCAAAGTAATAATTTTGGATTTTACAACCATTTAGGAATATATCCAATAAAAAGATTTGTTATGATACTAAGACAGACAGGTGCATGGCGCATAATTATTTCTTATGTTTGCAGAAGTATTATAGGTGGGACCCAACAATAGACAGACAGATACATGATGCTTTCATGGATCGCGCTCGTGATCACTACAGAGATGTGGTGTATAAGTTGAAGAAGAAACGCCCACAAACGCCAGATTGTGTGTCTGAACAAGCCTGGCAGAACTGATTGGCATATTGTAATATGCCTGAAGTTAAAGCTAAATCTGGTAATGACTTTAGATTTAATTCTATTAAATTTTAATACGTTAGTTGTAAAAACAAACAAACTATATATAATTTATTTGTTAGTTTTTGTGGATGTAGCAAAAGAAGTATGGGTGCCCGCCAACTGAGTTTGAGTTTCACGCATACCCATACAAAACAAATGGTCAATTGGTGGATGAGAGGTCCAAAAGAGCACTGCAAGTAATATAAGTAAATAATATTTTAATAATATCAATTCATATATTTTTAAATATTTTTGAAAGGATGTGTTTTTAAAAGTCAATAATATTTTTTTAAATATTTTAACAAGATTGTTTTCTCGTAGAAGAATGTACATGCATGTTTTGATGATGCTACGTAGGCTACTGAGGAGTCGAGTGAGCCCCAGTTGTACATGGAGGCAGTTGGCGGGGTCAAGAAAAAGTGAATTTATGGCCTCAGGCCCAACAAGGCCAAATTTATACCGACACGCACTAGTGCTAGCTCATCCGCTAGTTCACACGTAGATTGGGACACAATTAGGGAAGCGGTGCGGATGGAGTTACAAGCAGAGATGGAGGAGATGCGGAGATGCGAACGGAGATGGAGTAGATGCGGGCACATAAGCGTATGATGATGGACGAGCTACGCCGCCAGGGTCAATCGCCTCTTACAGATCCTCATAGTGGTGCTTCTCGTGGTGCTAGTGATTCTTAGACGCTGCATTTTATTGTATTTTGCGTATTGAACTACAGCTCAATTTGACGCCAACATTGTGTTTTGATTCGACAGTGATGAATATATTTTGTTATATTAGACTGTGATTTCTGGTTTATTTTATAGTTTGGGTTTAAATTATTGTGCATAGGTACATGGAATTATAGGGTTATTATTATTATTTTTATTTTAAAAAAAATAATAGCGACGAAAAAATGTCCAATCACTAATCTGAATGAAACAATGGAATATTTCCGTTGTTAACTTAGCAACGGACATTCCGTCGTTAAATTAGCCACGGACATTCCGTTGTTAATGTAGCCACGGACATTCAATCATTAATGTAGCGACATAAATTCCGTCGCTAAGCTATTATTATATTGGTCAAAATGGCTAAATCGTCGTTTAACAATAACTACAGACATTTTTGTCCAGCGATGGAAATATCTGTTGCTAATGTTAGCAACAGACGTATTTCCATCGTTACAATTTTGCCAACGAGGATTTTAATGACGGAAATTTTCCGTTGGAAATCCGTCGCCAATGTATATAGCGACGGAAATAAGTTGTTTAGCAACATAATATTCTGTCGTTATTTTCAAGTTTTCTTGTAGTATTTGAGACGATTGTTGTTTTGAGTTAAGGTCATTCCAACGACCCATATTTGCACCTCCCTTGTCGTTCAAATAACTCATTCTTGTTGGTCGTTTGAACCATAGGTTACGTGCAAATATGGGTCATTCGAATGACTCTTTATTGCAGTACTTGTCGTTTGAACGAAAAGTAACAATTCTGGGTCATCCAAATAACTTAACTATAAATCAGTCACTTGTAGATTGAATGAACTATTGTCATTTGAACCCATCTATAATGAACATGCACTCTACTTTATTCTCAAATATTTTATAATTTTTCTTTTATTTACTTGCAGTTATGTCCTCACTGTTTTGGATTACCGCGTATTATTTTGGATAGTTTGTTAATAACAAAGGAAAATTGAAGTGGAGAAGAGGGGATAAATCTCATGAAAGAAACAGAAAGACTTAATCCTAATCAACACACTTCCAAATGGTGAGAAATATTACTTGAGCTACAAGACTAAATTATACTACACTAAATGTACTGCTAAATTTAATCGTTAGATATAGCTTTCAACAATTTTACGATTAAACTTTATCTGTAACTTTTATTTATCATGTGTTGGTATTAATATCCATTCAGACACTATTTTTTTTCTATATGGTTTGATTTAAAATAAGTGATTCTAGTTAATTCAGTATTTGATATCCTAAATTATTAAAGGATGTTTCCTTTGAAAGAACAAATTAAATAAGATTCTACAATGTACAATATCATTTCATTAGTCATTTTCAATATTTTCAATATAATCAGAAATGGCTTAGGAAATTTGGGCAAAATGGCGGCGAAAACTTGTAAGTTGAAGTCGAAGCAAGAGTTCTATTGAATGAATTTTCAAACATTATTGTAAGAATATGCATGGTTTGTTATCTCAATTTATGTTATAATATATATTTAGATGAAAATCATATGTTTGGTTATAGCTTTGACATAGATTTGTGTGATTGTAGTGAAAAGATATTTGATTATAATGTTTGAAGTGTCTCTCCAAATAGATTTGCATGATTGTTGATGTGATCGTTTATTAGTGTAATAGTGATTAGATGTGATTGATAATTTGAAAAATAAGAGAGAGTGTATTTGTGATATATTTATATAATAATAATAGTAGATAAGACATTTATACGTTAAAATTATAAATGGATGTGATTGATAATTGAAAAAATGAGAATGAGTAAATAGTGAATTACTTGAATATTGTCACAAACAATTGAACATTTAATGATATTCGTTTGAAAAATGAAATGGAGGAAAAAACATTCACAACCAAGCACTTCCCATCTTTATATTTCCAACAGTAAACACAATATATAAAGTGACTAATTTTATGTATTAGATCTTTTCTCATTTTATATATTAGATCTTATGTTTACGCGTATGAGCGAGGTGCTTTGTATGTGTTTTTGTAGATCTAGATACAGGTGACAATCATCCGTGTGGTGGAATAGGAGATGAAACACCATCCTGAATAGTAGATCTCATCCGGTAAATGTTCTTGAAATGTTTATATTGATGTGCCATTTTTGTAGATGTTACATGCTCATATTGTATTGTTCATCCATACAACCTTTTTGCTTTGAATATGACAACTTAAAACAATCAATTCAGCATTAATTAAATTGGTGATATTTGACGAGTGTTTTTAATTCAATGCTTAGATATTTGTTCTAATCCTTCAATCTCAGCGGCAGGGATGAATTCATAAATTTTTTACGAGGCGACACAAAATAATTACATTAAAAACTACATTAAAAATAATTAATTGGGGCAGATTTTGCTTTCTTTTAACCTAATTACAATATAATTGTTTAAAATAAATACGAAATAGTATAAAATAATGAAAAATACTATAAAATAAGGGAAGAACTATAAGAAAAAATTAAAAAAAAAGTAAAAACTATGGCGGCACGTGTACCCATATGTGGGAGTGTGTATCCATCTTTCTTCAACGAGCTTTTGTGTTCATTTAGAATCATTTCTTGGGTTATTTAATTTAATTGTCTTTTTGTTTTTAATACATTATTACAAGAAATCACGTAATAGCTATGGGTGATTTTTGTCGCTAGATAACTAGGAAATACCGATAGAATTACGATACAAATAGAATTTTAAAATGTTAAACAATTTGCGAAGATCTAGCAACGAAATTGTGACATAAGATTAGCGACGATGTTATCGTCGTTGATTTGTCATTTTAGAAAATATAACGACGGATATATAATATTATTGTTCTAACTTAGCGATGGAGTTTATTCTCAAGTAAATTCAACTAAGCGTAAAATTAAGTTGTCCTTTGTATAAAGTTTAAAAACGGAACTTAATTTCCATCGGTAATTATCGACAACTGTATATCCATATGTAATGTCTTGAACTAATTTCGGCTCAAAGTCATTCTTTCGCCTTTAATTTCCACAGAAAAAATCTCAAATCATTCCATTCCACAACAAAAATCCCAAAATCGACATTTAATTTCCATGTTCATCCCAAATTTGTTCCTCTCTCTCTCTCTCTCTCTCTCTCTCTCTCTCAACATATGTTCGATAGCACTTTGGAAACTCATGCTTTTAATTTGTACTATGACTAGAAGCGTGACTATTTTACATAATTGCTAGTTGAGTGCAAGAACTGATCAATTAATTAAGGTTGTGATTGGTTGTGAGATTTTTTTCCCAATTTTCATTTTTGAGTAAATCTTTTTTGGAGATGTGATTGTTTGTGGGAGAAATGAAAATTTTCAAAGAATTCATACTCTCTCACACTTTCCAATACCCAATTATACTATTTATTTCTCTCCCCTCCATATTCATATAAAGAATTCCAATAATTTCTTTATTTTATCACTATTTTTTACTATTTTTCTCTTAATATTGATAACGAAATGTATAAAATGAGATCTATATTGCCTATTTTCGAATCAATTTTTTATTTTTATTCAATTTTCTTCCATTATACTTTACCCTATTTTTCACAAATTTTTTCACAAACAATCAACATCTCCTAAAGATTCTCCATCACATCAACACAATCATAAATGGACGAAATGGAAGCACAACTAATCACAGTAAGTCGGTGATATTTGACAAGTATTTTTATTTTAATACAAGATATTACAATTAATTTTTTGATCTTAAACAAACTTTTGTGTTCATATAAAATCAACTCCTTGGTCTTAGTAGTGTTTTCTTATTTTATACATAATGTAATCAACTTACTAAAAAATGCATTAATTGATCAAAACTTATTAACACTACAACAAAATCACGAATTAGCGACGGAAGTTTGCGATGGATGACTTCCGTTACTAATTACAGTTCATCGACGGATTAATGTCAGAATCTCTTCCAATAAATTCAAAAAATATTTTCACAAATGCTAACAGCCTAACAACGGATTAAAGGCATAAATCATGACAATTGTCTGTCTGTCGGTATTGTGCTAGTAATACGTTGCGCCCAATTATTTCAACGAATCGAAGATGGAATAGTGAAGGAAAATATAGCGATGGGAGTATATATTCGTCAATATATATAGAATGTTACTTTATGTTAGCGATGGATCTGAATCAGTCATTGCTATGTTTTAAATAAAATGACAGCGTTTGTGTCATGAGAGTATAAGTTTTAGTTTATTTTAGCAATGGATGTAGATTTCGTTGCTATTTAGCGATAGATTCATGTCACTGCTATTTTTTGATAATGAAACAACAACGTTTAATAATGAAACAACAATGCTTTTACTTATCTAGCTTATTGATTCATGCTATCGCCATTTCTTGATAATGAAATGATAACGTTTTTACTTATTTAGCAACCGTATTCAAGTTCTTTGCTATTTCTTGATAACGAAATGAGAACATCTAATAATGAAACAACAATATTTTTACTTCTTTATTGATGGATTCTTAGACATTGTTGATCCGTCGCTAAAATTAATAGCACAAAAGAGACATTGTTGATCCTTTGAACAACATTTTGAACAAATTCATCAAGGATCTCGCAAATGGCCCATTAAGATCTATCACCACTTATCCCGGGTATTATGTGAATGGATATAAATTTCACACGGTCGGCCATGGTTCAAATAGAGCAACTATGAACAACGGGGTTTGCATAAAAGGAGTGAATTACAGTGTAAATGAGAGCGATTATTATGGTCGATTGCTGGAAGTTGTGGAGCTGGAGTATCCTGGTTTACCAATCAAGAGAACTATCTTATTCAATTGTTAATGGTTTGATCCAACAAGTATGGGCACCAAGGTCCACCGCCAATATAAGCTCATCGACTTTAATATAAGCGTAGATTTAATCCATATGAACCATTTGTTCTAGCAATTCAAGCCACACAGGTTACTATTGCATGTATCCGAGTTTCAAATGCGACAAGACAATTAGGTAGTCATTTTTGCAAGATTAAAGCTAGATCTAATGTGGAGGTTACTAGATCATCTATACCCCCATCATTTCAAGAGGAAACTATAGATATCCATGATTAATATGTACAAGAAGATAAGGGCCCTCTATATTTGGATGATCCAATGGATGGGGTTATAGAACTTCAAGATGAACAAGTTCTCACAGAAGATGACCTTGAGGTAGAAGAAGAAACGGATGAGTCGAGCAAAGATTCAAACATAGGAGATAGTAACAATAATAGTGATAGGTAGTAAGACAGGTTGATTATCTATCTTTTCTATGTAACTAACCAAATCTTCAAAAAAACAATTATCCATTCATTAAAAAATAAAATAAAGATTGTATTTTATAATCAAATAAAAGAAAGTCTTATTCTTATGCACATAATTGTTATATTAAGATAAGATTTATTACATTGTTTTTATGCATTGCATTCTCGATATATATTGTTGTTTTCGTAGTTGTTATATTTATGATATGCTAATGTAGTTCATTTTAATTTCAGATGGCTAGATGTAGAGGTAGAGGTGTACGAGCAGGAGGACGTGGACGAGGGGATGGTCCTTCCATATTCCAGCCACCCTCGTCTGCAGGAGGACGTGGACGAGAGGATGGTCTTTCCATATTCCAGCCACCCTCGTTTGTAGGAGGACGTGGACGAGGGGATGGTCCTTCGACATTCCAGCCACTTTCGTCTGCAGGAGGACGTGGACGAGGGGATGGTCCTTTGACATTCCAGCCACACTCCTCTGTAGGAGGACGTGGACGAGGGGATGGTCCTTCGACATTCCACCCATCCTCGTCTGCAGGAGGACGAGGGGATGCACACTTGGCAGAGGCTACGTCTGCACAACATGGTGATTCGTCATCATCTCGTGACCCTATGACGTCTACATATGTTGGTACAGTGCCATCTATGGGCAATGAATTACTGACGATTCATGTAGAGGACGACTGGTAAAGTTAATTTAATATGTTCATTCATTAGACATTTGCATTTCTTTATATATTTGTGTCATTATATCAATTTAATTGTTTTGTATGTGTAGTTTGATAACAGGAAATAAGTGCTCGAGATATATCACAAAGATCATCCAACAGCTTATCAATCCCGATGGATACGCCTGGAAGAAATTGTCGACGACTCATAAGGAAATGTATTTCGTGGAGTTTAAGGTATTTATATAATAGAGATTGTTAATTTCTAGTTGTAAAATACCAATATCAGAGGCTTAATCTATTTCAGTAATTCTGAATTAAACTACAACCTGCCCATTTTACACCTGCAAAAAATTAAAATTAGTTCCAATGCTCATATGAATTCTTTTCTGTACTCACAATTAATAGAACTTTCTTGAAGAGGGGAAGGGCTAATTTACTAATTAGGAAATGCTCATATATATATATATATATATATATATATATATTTCTTTTGAACTTCATGTAAAACTTATATAAAATCTTGTCCAAAGGAACAAGTACCAGCTTATTCTTGTTATTAAGAAAAAGTAATATAGCCCTTCTACTTGTAGTCTTGTTTTCTAAGTTACTCGTCCCTAATGATGTATAATACATTTGGAAACGAATTCATTTAGGAGGAAATCACCAACTGAGCAATAATTTGGTAAGAACGATTTGATCTATATGAAAACTCAATCTTGTAATATTAGGCTAGAAATTAGCAAGAGAACAAAAAGGAAACAACTGACATGATTACAAACATACAAATTATTATTAAGTAAAAATTGATACACACTCCACTTATTTTATCCTGAGGAGAGGTCTCTCCTAAAAACCCTCACCCCTTTTGTCATACAATGACTTCTTTATGGAGCACAAACTAATTTACTTCCACCTTCAACAATGCATTGGAAGATTATTTGTCTTGGTTAGAAAATTAAAATTGTTAATTATAGAGTATTTTCTTCTAGATGATGTCTGAAACTAGCAAAGATTTACTTCATATGTTCTCAAATTATAATTTTTACTATTTTATACATCATCATTAATTATATATTTATGCATGTTTGCAGAAGTATTGTAGGTGGGACGAGGCTATTGAAGGGTTGGTGTACGATGCTTTCATGGATAAGGCTTCTACGCGGTACAACAATCTGATCCATAAATTCAAGAAGAAAAGACATTTAGCGAGGCCAAATTGTGTGCCGGATGAGGGTTGGGGATTGGAATATGCCTGATGTGATGGCTAAGTCTGACAAGCAACGTCAAAACAGGATGTCGGAGTTGGGGGGACTCGGTACAGGTTGCTCTCGCCATACCAGGGGGTCTCGCTCGATCATTGAGTACTCTCACGCTTTGGTTATACTTTAGATTTAATTTAGTTAAATTTCAATTATATATAATCTTTTAACTATAGTTTTCACAAAACACATATATATAACCCATTCATTTGTGTTATGTGGATGCAGAAAAACAAGATGGGCGCCACCTACAACAGATGAGATTTCGACAAACACACACACACACACACACAAAGAAGGATGGCCGCCAGTGGACGTGGGATCTAGAAATGTCATTGTAAGTGATATATTTATGCTATAATAATATTATTCCTTCCAAGAGAATAAAAGTTTGTGAAACTTTATTTCTTTATGTTGTGTTCTGCTGTGCTTGCTATACAATTAGAAAAAAGTAAGAATGGTGAAGAGAAACTTTGTACGAACTTTAGTGCAACTCCAGTTGAAAACTTAAACATTATCACAGATACAAGAGAAAGATAGCAATAAAAAGCAAAAGTTTTTTTCTCTGGGAAACACAAATACAAATGTGCTTTCTTCTTTTAATAATAGTGCGAGTTGCAGATCTTTTCATTCTTTTCTCTCTCTCTACATGTAATTTTTTTCCGGATATTCTCTCTTTCTAGTAAAAAAAGAAAAACAGAGGAATCATGGTTGTTGATGTATTATAGCTTCTAAATGGGTTTTCTTGTGTTCGAAGGATTAATGCTTTTGTTCTTGCACACAACATACACAATGAAGGCCAAGGGGAATTATGTTCAAAGAATTAAAGATGAAATTTTTATTCCTTTGTGGGAGAAAAATATGTGGAAAATTCAAGTGTTGAGGGCTTTTGGGAGTTTAAAGTTGCAATAGTCACCGAACCTACCAATTCATGACTGTGTTGGGGAAATCACATGAGTTTTAATGTATTTATTTCTTTTCAAGCCAAGAATTGAGTTTTGAGTATGAAGTTCTAATTTGGAAAAGAAAAGGTTCAACTAAAATATCATTTGAAGTTGGGAAAAGTCTCCTTGATTCTGATTGATCATCACTTTTTAAAGAAAAGTTAGCTATGGTGTAATGGCTAAGTTGGTCTACTATGGATAAATCCAGTGAGCGTAACTGTTTTAGTTTATATATTATTACAAAATAATAATATGGAATAAAGTCATTTTCTTACAGGACGAGGTCCAGGTACGTGTAGTTGCTGCTACGCAGTCAGTTGAGGAGTCGAGTGATCTCCCACCTGTGGACGTGTCGCAGCTTGTACGTGGAGGTAGTTGGAGGAGGCAAGAAGCAGCGGATCTATGGCCTCAGGACCAAGGCAACTTCTTTCATGCCTTCGGCTCACCCATCGACCACATTACGCGTAGATCTGGATGTCATAAAGAGAGAGGTGTCAGAGGAGCTACATCAGCAGTTTGTGCAGAGATATTAGGACATCGAGGCTCGTGTGGAGGCCCGTATGGAGGCACGTCTCCGGGATCAGCTATCATCGATATTAGCGGAGATGCACCGCACAGGACATGTGCCTCCTTTTGTGCAGCCGTCTACTCACCCCGATGATGTTGCTAGCCATTAGATTTGACGTTGTATTAGTACCTTATGCATTGGCTTATATACAGATTTTACGTCGTACTAGTATGCTTTTCAAAACTATACTATGTTATGATTATGTTGGATTTTTGCATTATTTTGTGTTTGGGTTAGTTTTATATAGTACATTTTGCTTATTGCAGGTGCTCACAAGATTCATATAAACAAAAAATGGAAAATATTATTTTTAAAAATATCAAAAAATTAGTGACAAAAATCACATTCGTCACTAAATAAAATGATTTTGTCAAAAGTTAGCAACAGAAAAACCAATGTTAAATTTAGTGACGAAATTTTCATCGCTAAAATCGTAGTTAAATGTAGTGATGGAATTTTTGTTGCTAAAATAGTAATAAATCTACCAAAACTTACGACGGGTTTTGAAAGTAATACCAATGGATTTGTGAATCCATCGTTAAAATTAGCAATGTATATATATTCTGTAGGTAATATTTTAGCAACCAGCGTTTTAACTAGGACCTTTTCTCGTCATTAATCCGTTGATATTGCCTATTAATGAGGGAAGTTTTGCTTATAATGACGGAAATTTCCGTAGCTAATTTCGTTTTTTCTTGTAGTGATCAACCTTCTTCTCCCCTCCATTTCCTTTCCTCTGGTTTATTTTCCTTGATTTCTCCTCACCACGCCTCAATCCCAATTTGACTAGCCACCATTTTTCCACCGTCAGATGCCATTCGCACCACCAACAGAGCTTCGCCGCGCCACCAACTACATTTTCAGCCTTCTATTTCGTATATAATCGAAAATTGTGAATCTTCACAATTTGATAATAAATTATGAATTATCCACTTCTTTGGATAGATTGATAATGTGTAATTTAATGTAGGTTCATTAGAATACTATTTATTTTGTGTACGTATTAAAATTTTTGGTACATATCTCCCTTTTGTTCTCGGGTGCACTACAATCTTTTAGAACGAAGGGAAGATGTAATTGATATTTTCACATAATTAATACATGAAAAAAATAGTATGCTAACAAAATCACGTTAAGTAAGTTCACATTCTTGAAATGATAAGGCCCTTACAAAATAGGAGGAGAATTGGAGGGGAATGAATGAATGTATGAAGTATATAATTAAACAGCTATAACAAAATGGTAGTTGCTCCTTACATGTAGGTACTAATGTCTTGAGTTAGTACATTATATAAAATGTGTTTTGATCGTAGTTGGATATATAAATGGATAAAGGATGGCCATCTAGTTATGGGGTTTCTTAATGGACTTCAAACTTTCATTGAGTATAGTACTAGTCAAGCTAGATAGATGGACGGGAAAAAAGTTAGGTGTTCGTGTTGTCTCACGACAAACAGATCCAAATAACTGAGACTTCACTTATTACTAAAATAATCAATATGTTCATTAATTACATGTCAATAAACAATATTCAAGTCTATATTTCCAAGTACAACAATATACTAAAATTAAAATCACCCACTACTTCTAGGAAAGTCCATCGCCAGTGGTTGCAACTATATATTCTCATTTCCTCAAACATTTCCTCCTCATACGAGTTCAATCTCTGGTGGGAGAATTGAAAAAAATACACAAGAAAAATCTTAACAAGTTGGTACAAATGCGACTTTTCAAATGTTTAGAAGTTTAGATGTTCGCAAAACTTACCTTTAGAATTTTCAAAAAAGGATGGACCATGTCATTTTCTATATATATGAGACAAATTCTGGTTCAATACTTTGATACGACACAATATGCAAAAGTCTTGAATTTAGCAATAAACAATGAGAAAAGGTATGAAATTTTATTCGCGAAACAGTCGATAGCATTCATTACACATTTAAGCCTTATGAAACCATATTTCGATAATGATTGGCCAAGCGTATCTTTTTCTATGGCTCCACTAGCTTCTACCTTATCACCACTTACAGTAATGGTTCAATGCCCCAACCTTATGCCTCCTATGGTAGGCTTGCGTGAGTCGATGGTCGTAATCCGGATATGCCAAGTTTCTACGACCCACTCAAACCCTTAGAACACTCCATCCGTAGGCAGTTGGATTAGATAGTGGATAACGGAAAACCTTTTAAGACTGCAAACATTTGTCTAATTAGCCAATTCCTAGCCATATGCATACCACACTTGGCCCGACTCAATGAACCACAATTCAAGACAATTTGGCAAATTCAACATCACAACTATTTATTTATATATAAAGAAATTTAACATATTTTTGTTGGGAAATTAAGGTAGTATGTCAATATAGTTTTTGCAAGAATTCTCATTGTAATAACAATAGTTTTTTCAATCAATACAAGTGATGCATCATTGTTCAACAGATATGCACTAAGTTAAGAAACATAAGAATGTTATTTTTCACTCAATTATTTGATCTTCAGTCAGTTTAAGAGGAATCGGATTGTTATGGTCTAACAGGGCTTGAAAAATTATAGATCTAATTAACTGAAAAAGGGGCAACCATTGAAAAAGTTTTAAAGTATTATCTACAATACAATTTAGTTGGATTGAAAGGAGTTCACAGAAATTTGAGGAAAATATGAAGCAAAAAGGACAGGCACTGTGACTCAGGAGTTGGTGCTGCAAGTTACCAAACAAATGGAGCTTGCACGTAACATGAGAAAAGCAGAGTTGTCGCGTGATGTTGCCGAGAGAAATGATAGTAGGAATGCGAACCACAAGTAGAATTGAAACAGGTGGGGGAGGTTTTGAGTAACAATGCAGAGAGAATTTTACTATTATACGTATCCAAGTTTGAAACGTGACAAGATAGACTATGGGTCGTTTGTAAGATTAGTAAACCTAAAGTGGAAGTTTTTAAATCGTTTATAGCTCCTTAATTTCAAGACAAAACCATAAATATACAAGATTCTATACAAGTTGATGATGACCCAGTAACTCTGGATGTCCATCTGATGATGTTATAAAACTTGGAGATGAACTAGTTAACACTAAGGATGAGCTTGAGCTAGATGAAGAAACAAATGATCAGATAGAACATTAGGATAAGCTAGGCTAGATGAAGAAACAAATGATCAAATTGAACATTCGGATATAGCAGAGAGCAACAATGGTAGTGAAGGTTACTCTTAGGTAGCATTTGGAATGGGGGATTTGGAATGAGGGATTTGAAATCCTTAGCTAAATTCACATCATTGTTTTGCTTATAAATCCAAATCAATAGCTTTTAAATCTCTCTTTAAGTTTTAGTTTTTTTTAGGATTTTAAATCTCTTCCAAAACCTAGTTATTTGAAAACCATTCTTTTTTTTTCTTTATGTACACTTGCATATTCACACACACATACACTACACACACATTCACACACTCTTCACACACACTCTCTCTCTCTTAGGCACATATTCACACAATTTCTCTCTTACACACATATTCACACATAATAAAATTTATATATTTCATATTTTATAATTATTGTATAAAATTATATTTATATATAAAAAATAGTAAGATTGTATCTTTTATTTTTATTTATTAAATTCCAATTAAAGAAATGTTTTGAGCTTATAAAAAAAATTCGTCAAAATTTTGCGATGGATTTGATGATACCCGAGCCGAGTGAAAATTAATCCACGCATCGATCGACACATATCCGAGTAGACGACCTATCGGTGACGTCAACAATGATGTACGACGACACGCCACGAATTAGGCTCGCCCGCTACGAGCCCAACGGCTACGAGCCCAACCGCAACACGGCTTATCGAGCCCCGAGCCCAAATTTCGATATGAAACGCACGCGCGGCAACCTTCGTGAAAATAAACACATGCCCATGCTTAACACTTTATTGGTATCAGGAACTGCCACATGTCAGAGAATTATGAAGAGAAGTCGACAAGTGGCAAGTTTTGCAGATATGCACAACTATAGAGGACATGTGTCGTTCTTTAACTATTTTATTAATTAATGAATAGTTAGTGCAAAGATGACTATTGTAAACCCACTTACTCAAAGGGGTATAAAGAGTCCGAAAAGGAAAAAAAAGAAAAGAGAGGTAGTAGCAACAAATTATAAGAAAGACCGACCCCAATAATCCTGGCTTCGCGTAAATACAAAAAGGCATAATTAGCCGAAAATAAACATACGTTATGCACGCGTTTTCATTTCCACGTGTTAAATCTTTTACATATTTACGCTTGTTGACCAAAACGCACGTCAACAAATTGGCGCTAGAAGGAGGGCCCGTATTGGTCCAGTCCGGGTTCGAGTCAAAAGCAAGTGAAATCAAAACCAGGTAAAGTTTGACACTTAACCTTTTGATATAGACAAAAATGAGTCAATCGTCGAGAAATGCCCATTTGATCAAGAGCAACACTTGAACAACCAACCTGGCCGACTACGAATGGCCACAATATGCTCCAAACTAAGCGGGAGCACTACTTTATTTCCTTTTGCTCGCTTAATCGCCAACCCAACTTTTGTACAAAGAAATGAACCAACTTATATCACAAACTCTCGCCACCACAAACTCTCAAGCACCTCCTCCACTCCTTGCAAATACTAACCCACTCAACCCACAACTAAATGTTAACATTAATCCTCAAATTCCCGGACTTCCTCGCCACGGCCCAAGAAGCCGATTCGGGTAATGCACAACATGTCCGTCATGACGAAGCGGCGAGAGAAGATGAGGAGGAGCAAAGTCGCCCGGCTCGATCGATAAGTTCCCTGGCTCGGGTTTTCGGATGAGCGGGAGCAACTCAGGGTCAATCGGGTCCAAGGCCCTAGCTTATGGCAGAAACGGATGTAGAAATACACCGCCACGCTGTCGTCTGAACGAATTGGAAGGCGATCCGGATGGCGAAACAGTCTCGAAGACCGCCCCAAGTAATGAGCGGCCACTGTTCGTCGCCATTTTCCCTGAATCCCGGGCGATCCCGTTACGCCAAAGTTGAAAATCCCACAGTCGGTCTCTATAATGGGGAAACCGACCCGACCACTCACGCTCACAAGTACTTAGCATGGATGGAACTATACAAATCCAAGCGATGCCATCCTCTCGCAGGCCTTCCCCTAACTTTGGGCGACCGAGCCCACTGTTGGTTTAGGACCCCGCCACAGGGGATCCATTCAAGCATGGGGGATCTCGGCCTCCGCCTTTACGACACATTTCTTAACGCCCAAAGTCCGAGCCGCGCCTAAGACTCCTCGTAAACATCAAACAAGGGAAGGACGAGCCCCGAAAAGTTATATTTCTCGGTTCAATAAACAAGTTCGAGAGATGGAACCGGTGTCGGATGACGCCATTTTGATCGCACCCATGGCCGGACTAGCCCCGAGACTTGGTTCAATTACTCCATCCACGAATCGGGGCGACCTCGTACAAGAATTTCTAATCCGCGCGAACGCCATATTTGTGCGGAAGAAGCCATGGCAAGTAACCGCCCAGCACCGACAAGGGGGGCGTAAGAAAGGACGGAAGGAAAGAACCGTGGTTGGGCCGGGTCGATTCCGGCCGTTCTCGGAAACCCCGACCACCGGATTTAGAGCTCGCCAAGAGGCGAGTCAAGTCGCCACGCTAAGGAGTACTTTGACCCACACTCCATCGACCATATGGAATGAAGTACACGGTCTGAATTTGTTGCCTCCCGGCTCGGCCTCCCGAAAAATTGAGCCATCAAAATTAGATTCGCGTCGATTCTGCCCTATCATAAATCGATAGGTCACGATACTGACGAGTGCCGAGATCTAATTAGGGAAATTATGCGGGTTGTTCGGCAGGGCGGTCTTAAAAGGTACGTTCATGAGCTACCGCCCCCACCGGCACTGACTCAAGGTGTCAACCCGGAGCGCGTGATCAATCCAGCTCTCCTGCCGCCACCCCCAGCTGAAAACCAGGGGAGGGAGATCCTCATGATGTCAAGTGTCAGTCGAATCAATACCAACACAGTAGAGGATAGACGCTCCAACAGGAAAAGAAAAGCCGATGTTAGACAGGCAACCAATGCCGAAAGACAAGTTCGGGTGGCGGAAATCAAGGAAGGCCAACCCACCGGCCACTTTGTGTTCTCGGATGCGGATGCCGACCAGGTGGTCCATCCTCATTCTGACCCTCTGGTCATCACTGCACCGATTTTGGGTATTCCGTTCACGAAATTTTAATTGACACCGGAAGTTATTCGTCGATCATTTATGTCCGAGCATTTCAAGATTAAACGTGGATGATAGTTATATCCCGTCCATGTAACGATAGCGTTCTGGGGTTTGGAGGAGGAAGGATAGTCCCGCTCGGGGAAGTTTATTTGCCCATCCAAATGGGACAAGGTTTGCATAAACGGACCGTCATGACAACATTCAAAATAATCAATGCCGACTCGGAGTACAATGCTATCATTGGGAGGCCATTGCTTTATCATATAAAAGCGGCCGTTTCAATATATCATTTTTGTATGAAATTCCCAACATCCGATGGCGAAGCTATACATAAAGGGAATCAAAGAGAGTCACGAGAGTGCTCTCTTAAACTCCGACCGTGGAGATTAACGTGGCGAACAAGGGCAAACCAAAGGAACCACACAAGATAATCCCTTGCCCAAGGAGGAGTCCGAGCGAAAAGTGGTGATCGTTCGAGGATAATCCAGGTCGTCGGCCTGGGAAGGAGCCAATGATGGAAGAAGGCGAGCCGCAATCGAAAATGAGCCAGCCGGCGACGACGAATTGCCTCTGCAAATCAAGGAGGGGCAAAGCAAGAAAAGAAAAACGAGCGGAACCAAGAGAACAGTTGATACAATCAATGTCGGAAGGCCGAAGCGGGGGCGCCAACTACGTATTGGTCATGATCTCCCGAACCATATCGAAGCGAGTTGATCGAAGTTTTGGGAAATAATCTTGACGTCTTCGCATGGACTCACGCAGACATGCCAGGAATTGACCCCAAGTATGCGTGCCACCGCCTCAATATTGATCTAACGTTCGCCCCTATCATCCGAGAAAAGGCGCAAACTCGCCCCCGATAGGCGAAAGCACTTTTCGAGATCGAGGTTAACAAGCTACTAGACAATCAATTCATCCGAAGCCCTCTATCCCCGATGGGTTGCCAATCTGTTTTGGTAAAGAAAAGCAATGGCCATGCGCGCTATGCGTGGATTTTACCGACCTCAACAAAGCATGCCCCAAGGGACGCTTATCCATTGCCAAATATCGATTACATGGTAGATGCCACGGATGACACGGTGATGAGCTTCATGGATGCATACTCGGGTTATAACCAAATACGGATGCACCCAGGAAGATGAAGAAAATACCTCATTCTTCTCTCGCCGAGGAATTCACTTTATTCAAGATGATGCCCTTTGGATTGAAGAATGTTGGTGCGACTATCAAAGGTTAGTAAATAAGATGTTTGAGAAAATGATAGGTCACACTATGGAAGTCTATGTAGATGACATGTTGGTAAAATCACTATACATGTCCGATCATCTAAACGATCTTAATAAAATGTTTGCTGTTTTGAGAGAGTACAAGATGATGTTAAACCCGAGAAAGTGCACATTTGGGGTCGGCTCGGGTAAATTTTTGGGGTATATGGTCAGCCAAAGGGGAATCGGCTAACCCAAACAAAATAAAAGCCATCACCGACCTAGAATCCCCAAACTCGTGAAAAAGGTACAAAGCCTAACAGCCGATTGGCCGCCCTTAACCGATTTGTTTCTCGGTCCACAGACAAGTGCAAACCTTTCTTTGAAATTATAAAGAAAAGCAAAAATTTCGAGTGGACCGAGCAAGCACAGATTGCCTTTGAATCCCTCAAACAGCACCTATCTTCAATCCCTATATTACAAAAACCGAGCCAAGGGGAGGACTTGTATTTGTACTTGGCGGTATACGAATACGCCATCAGCTCGGTGTTAATCAGGGTAGATGGCTCTATTCAACATCCAGTTTATTACACCAGTCAAGCATTACATGACGCCGAGCTCCGGTACCCACCAAAGGAAAAGTTGGCTTATTCATTAATCACCGCGGCGCGAAACTCCGTCCATATTTCCTAGAACACAAGATTATAGTATTGACAAACTATCCGTTGAAACAAAAAAGTTACACCGACCGATACTTCCGGTGGATGATTAAGTGGGCCGTCGAACTCACCAATTTGACATTATATACGAACCACGCATCGCAATAAAAGGACAAAGGCTTTAGCCAATTTTGTGGCAATTCACGTCTTCCATACGATTGGAAGTCATGGAAGACCAAGAATGGAAGTTATTCGTTGACGCTCTTCCACCGCAGCCGAGCGGGGGCGGAATCGTGATAATCGATCCCAATGAAAAATGCTACCGCTCGGCCGCACGATTTCGATTTCCCATAACGAACAACGGCCGAATATGAGGTGCTCTAGCAGCTTAGATATGGCGGCCTCTATGGGCCTAAAACAACTATTCCGCACGCTGACTCTCGGTTGGTCGTTCATCAAATCAACGGCGAGCCCGTCTGAAAAGAGCAAAAATTGCACAATATTTGATTTGGTCAAGAAGAGATTATCACACTTTAAAACAAAAGTCTTACATGTGCCCCGAGCCGAGAACATGCAAACATGCTGATGCCTTAGCTCGGCTCGGCTCGATCCGTGGGCGGATGCCATCACGGATGTCACCGTCACACAACTATCTCGCCCGTCACTTGGTGAAAAGAAAATATATACAATCGAAATCGCTGAATGCACTTGGATGACCCCAATCATCCAATATTTAGAGAAAGGAGTTCAACCCAAAACAAAGCGAGGCCGAACACTATGAACTCAAGCGGCTCGGTTTACACCGGTAGACGGCATCCTATACAAACGAGGGTACTCCATCCCACTCCTCGCTGCTTTTCCGAGACAGATGCATTATGCACTTCGAGAGATTCATGAGGAATATCGGCAACCATGTCGGGGCCAAACGTTGGCCTATAAATTAATACGGCAAGGATACTACCGCCATCCCCGAGAAAGGACGCAACCGACCTCGTCAAAAGATGTGAGAGGTGCGGAGATTTGCACCACAGTCATATATCATCCTCGAATAGCTTACTTCCGTATTTAGCCCATGGCCGTTTGCCAAATGGGGAATGGACCTCATCGGACCACTACCCACCGGCAAAGGGGGCGTCAAGTATGCCATCGTGGCGGTGGATTATTTCACAAAATGGGCCGAGGCGAGCCTCCGCAAAAATAGATGAAGAAAAGGTTGTGAGCTTTGTATGGAAATCCATTATCTCAGAGATTCGGGATACCACATTCGATTGTTACGACATAATGGGAAACAGCTTGATTCAAATCGAAGGTTTCAAATTTTTGTGAAGGTTTCCGCATAAAAACTATTTCTCAACTCCATACCACCCACGAACGGACAAGTTGAGGCCGTTAATAAAATACTCAAGTATACCTTGAAGGCGAGATTGGAGGAGTCTAAAGGCAATTGGCCGAGGAACTACCCAAATGTACTATGGTCATGGTCATGAATGACACATCGAGCGCCACCGGAGAAACACCTTTTTCTTTAGCTTATGGAGCCGAGGCGGTGATTCTGTCGAGATTGGAGCCTCTACCTTCGAATTGCAAATTTTGAAGAAGATCGTAATGAGGTCACATTCAACCGAGCTAGACTCGAAGAAAAAAGTTGCAATGCCGAGATGAAAAATGCAAACAGTGTATAAACAAAGGAGTGAAAGGTACTACAATTCGAAAGTAAAGGAAAGAAGATTTCAGTCGGCGATCTTGTATTGAAAAAGATAACGGGCATTCAACCCACCATTGAAGCCAACCTGAGGGCCCATTTCGGGTCACCACGTCTTATCCAAAGGGGCGTACCAACTAGAATATTTGAGTGGAGAAAAATTTATGCATCCATGGAATGTAGCATACCCAAGGGTATTATCAATAAAGATCTCGATCTATGATCCGGATAGATTCCAAAGAATTATCCTTTCATCCGGTATTTCGTGAGCTCTCTAAAGGAAAACGAAGTTTTTACTCACCACGCTAAAGACTTGGTTATGCACCGAGCACAAAATCAAGACTTGGTTACGCACTGCACAATATAAAGACTTGGTTACGCACCGAGCATAAAGTGAAGACTCGATTCGCACCGAGCACAAAATCAAGACTCGATTACGCACCGAGCACAAAATCAAGACTTGGTTATGCACCGAGCACAAAATCAAGACTTGGTTACGCACCAAGCACAATATAAAGACTTGGTTACGCATCGAGCATAAAGTGAAGACTCGGTTATGCACAGAGCACAAAATCAAGACTCGGTTACGCACCGAGCACAAAATCAAGACTTGGTTACGCACCGAGCACAAAATCAAGACTTGGTTACGCACCGAGCACAAAATCAAGACTTGGTTACGCACCAAGCACAATATAATGACTTGGTTAAGCACCGAGCATAAAGTGAAGACTTGGCCACGTACCAAGCACAAAATAAAGACTTGGTTACGCACCGAGCATAAAGTCAAGACTTGGCCACGCACCAAGCACAAAATAAAGACTTGGTTATGCACCGAGCACTGAAATCAAGACTTGGTTACGCACCGAGCATAAAGTGAAGACTTGGCCACGTACAAAGTACAAAATAAGGACTCAGTTATGCGCCGAGCGCAATAAAGACTCGGTTCATAAACAAAATTTCAAAAACAAAATAAAGGACAGGTTTATATACCGAGTACAAGAATCAATTAAGGCGAGCAAATCCCCTTATTCAGAAGCACTGAAAACCGAGCCCCGTACTTGGGAATATAAAAGGAAAAAAGAAGACAGGCAACAATCTTACAAAAGGAAAGAGCCGAGCATCTACAAAAAGCTTGAAACACATACACAGGTAAGGAAAATATCAATTCATTTCTACTTCAAAAATATTTACATAAGGGAGGCCGAAGCCCATTACATCTCGAGGCACGAAGCCAAATTACCTACCTAGGGGTACATATGAAAGCATCAAGACTGAGCAGGGGGCGGAATTTCGACGGCACCACTAGAGCCGACTTCTTCCACGTCCGGAGGAGGAGAGCCCTGCGCATTAGAAGCCTCGTCAAAGTTCGGCCGAAGGGTATCGAGATCGGCTTCCGGAGGGCCGATCTTCCTCAAGCCGAGCAAAGAAGACGCCCGCCCTTAATCAAATCAAGAATTTCTCGGAAGGCTGGTCGCATGGCCACAAAGTTAACATGAATGCAGACTCCTCGAGTCTTTGTAAGCTTTAATCGTCTCTCTACGAACTTCCTCGATTCGCCGACGGGCGGTTTCTTCACCTCCTCGACGTCGGCTAGACGCTCTCCATTTCTCACCGGGCAATGGCGGCAAAGACGTTCGATTCGGCGACCTTAACCCCGAGCTCTTCTTCACCTTTTGGGGCCGATCTCGCTCTCGCCTCGGCCCTCGCAGCGCTTTCTCTCTCAAAGTTGGCCCGAGCTGTAGCCTCATCCGCTTGAGTCTTAAAAGATTCTTGTACCCCTTGGAGGGTAGCATAGGCCACCTGCAGATCCCCGTGCCGCCTTTCCAGTCGGCATATTCTTTCTCCACTCGCGAGTCCCCCAACCGCATGCCATAAGAGCCAATCATCCGCCCGCACATGGCCATGGCATACTGAATTTGTTCTTGCCGATCTCCGAGCGACTTGCTCGATACCTTTTGTCCAGGCACGAGCCGAACACTCATCGCGGCCCGACCCGCCTCCTGGTAAGACTCTCGTTTGCTCCTCTCGTTGCGGCGTGGCACGAACGAATTCCACAAACCATCGAGGCGTAGTCCAATCATTCCTCGCAATATTCATCCCTCACTTGACTTGGAGGGATGAAGTGACCTTCCCCGCCGAGGTCATCCGAAAAAGTTCGCGGACCTCCCTCTTCTTGGGCATTCGATGTTCGGGCACCGCCGACCAACCCCTTGGTCCTCGATCAGGCTCCTCCATCACAATTCCTCCCTCTTCTCCTCCTCAAGAGGAGGGCCGCACCGCTACGGCACCCCATCGCCAGGACGTTTACCGCCCGGATATCTTCTCTCTCCGAGCCGCCTCCACATCCGCAGTTGATCGGCGCCGCCCGAGTTCGCCGCGCGGCCGTGTTCCTCACGCTGAAGACGTGCACGCAAGTCTAAGCCACGCCCGCACAAAGCAACCATCGTTAGAAGACTAAAAGAAAACAAAGATGTTTCAAAAGGAAATGTGAAAAACATAAGTGTTTACCTCGGACACCGTCGCGCTCGGCGCTCTGAGTCTGTGTTGGCCTACGGGCGCGATGATCTCCCCACAGGCTGGCCGTCCGAGGGACGGCGTAGCTCGCTCTGTTCTCGCCGGCGCTCCCGGGAGAATGGGTCCGTATTTCTTCATTCACGGGAGGGTTCGATTGAGGCTCTCTCAACCTCTACCTCCCGCCGGCCACCTCGTCCCGAGCCGCCCCCTCGTCTCGGGGTCGGCGGGAAAGCAGGCCTCAAACCACCGCGGCTAAGTTGGCCTCGGTAGCCAACCTCTCAATCCGCCTATCCATTATGCCCGGAGCCGGATGTTTTCCACCTTCGAATAAAGGTGACCGACAGAGGCCCTTGACGCCCTGTTCCCTATAAAGGTGAAAAGAAAAGACAATTACAAAAGGAAACAATAAACAAAGAAAAAGCGAGAGGAAGGAAAAAGGTAAGACTTACTATAACCAAAAACAAAATTTGATGGAGGATGAAGAACGGTCTCCCTCTCTCCATCTCCCACGCGAGCTTGCCACTCGCCCCCACCGAAAACCATTTATCCTTCCACTCCTTCGAGAGAAGAAGGAGACCTTCTACTAAACCGTCCGGATACCCTATCGGTCTGACATAATACCACCCGGACGGCTGGCCCCGAGATGAAGGAGTTGCTCGCCATACAAAGAGCTCGTTCATCTCCTTAAATTTGGGGCGAGGATACTTTTCCAGGTGAAACATCACCAGGAGGCCGATGATCCTGCCCCAAGAAATCGGGTGCACCTGGGCCGGATGCATGCCCCACTTACAAAACCACCGTGTAAGGAAAGCCGGCAGTGGAAATCTCAAACCGTATAAAAGGCTGGGGGCAAATACAGCTATGCAACCCGCTGGTGGGTACTGGGGAACTTCCGTGCCGTCCGGTACCCAAAAATCGATACCACTTGGAATACGGTACCTCCGCCGGAACTCATCCACCTCCCGAATCATTAACATGCTCGGGATATCGTTTATATCACTCGGCGTCCACCGAGGCTCAACACGGAGACGAGGGCCTCCTCCGTGCCGGCCGTCGCCATTACGGTGGCCTATGGGCCCTAGCGGCCTCTCCGGCCTCGAATCGCCGCATGGTTCGTCTACCCGCTCTACGTTATCACGCTCCGGCTCCGATGGGTCCATATTTTCTTCTTCCGTTGGTACTGTCTAAAATCAACACTTGGTGATTTTTCACCGGAACTCTCTTGTACCAAATTTGATACACGTTCCTTCTCTCGAAAATTGTCATCAAGGCGTCGGATCGAAAATAGTGTGTGTCCGCTCTAAAGACGTTCCACCTCGATAAGAGTCCGGAGAATATATCCGAATGACGCTCGACTATGAGGCGGTGATGGCCGTCTTTGGTGAGAAAGAAATGTAGGTTCGAGAGGGAGGATCTTCGATTTCAACCTCTACACTATAACTACGACTCCTACTATCCTCAAAAGAAGACATTTATAGGTAAAGGGAGAGTATTTGGAAAAAATACCTAAGTTTGAAGTCTCGAACTTGGAAAGCCGACCAAATTTCTCGCTTCGGTTCTACTTGCTTTAGCTCAAAGGTTAATGGTTGCGAAAGTGAATGATGAAGGGAAACGAAGGTATTTATAGATAGGGTTCCTCGATAGGCGCGACGATTATTCGAAAAAGACACGCCTTTTAAAAACTCAAAAGCCGTCAAACATGTCAAAAAAACGCGCGTCCCCACGCCCGCTGACAGAACTGACGACCTTTTCGGTTCCTGCGCAAGATTGGTCCAACCACAAGACGCCACGTGTCTGTCATTATGGCAACCCAATTAATGCGCCGTTTCAAGCATTAATTGCTACGCGACAGGTGCCAGGAAAGAACAAAACCTTTGAGAAATCCGTTTCCCCATTAATTGTTCATCATTAGCATTAAAGTTTAACTCCGACTTCAAATTCTTCTCTCGGAATCAAACTTGGGGGCCTTTGATGATACCCGAGCTTGCCGTGAAAAATTAATCCACGCTATCGATCGACACATATCCGAGTAGACGACCTACTGGTGACGTCAACAATGATGTACGACGACACGTCACGAATTAGGCTCGCCCGCTACCGAGCCCAATGGCTACCGAGCCCAACCGCAACACGGCTACCGAGCCCCGAGCCCAAATTTCGATATGAAACGCACGCGCGACAGCCTTAAAAATAAACACATGCCCATGCTTAACACTTTATTGGTATCAGGAACTGCCACATGTCAGAGAATTATGAAGAGAAGTCGACAAGTGGCAAGTTTTGGCAGACATGCACAACTATAGAGGGACATGTGTCGTTCTTTAACTATTTTATTAATTAATGAATAGTTAGTGCAAAGATGACTATTGTAAACCCACTTACTCAAAGGGGTATAAAGAGTCTGAAAAGGAAAAAGAAAAGAGAGGTAGTAGCAACAAATTATAAGAAAGACCGACCCCAATAATCCCCTTTCAGATGAGAATACAAAAAGGCATAATTAGCCGAAAATAAACATACGTTACGCACGTTTTCATTTCCACGTGTTAAATCTTTTACATATTTCTGCTTGTTGACCAAAACGCACGTCAACAGAATTTATAATTCGTACACAAATCCACAACATCCAAATAAAAGATGGATTTCAAATCAAGATATTTGAAATCCATTCATTTTCAAATATAATGGGAAACCCCTCGATCCAAATGCACCCTTAGAAAATTTGTTTGTAAATTTAAACACTTTGGAGAAATCTTAAATACCATTAATTAATTATTCATCACTTTGACATATCCTACTAACTAAAAGTATCAAATATAATTCATTAATTCAAAACGGTATAAGTATTTTATCTACACTAACAAAAATAATCACATGATCCTTTATTAAACTAAAATACATATAAATAAAAGATAAAAGGTAGACTAGTAAGAATTCATTAAACGATAATTTTGGCCATTGCTTGAATATTTCATATTTCTATGTTGGTCTTCTCCCACTTGTTATATTTCTCTCATGCTAATGTTATTTTGTTCTTTTTTTTCCCTTCCAAATTACTAGAGGTAGAAGTAGTAGAGGTAGTAGAAGCAGTAGAGGTCGTGGACGAGGAGATGGTTCATCGACATCACGGCAGCAGGCACCGTCTAGGCCTCCACCTCTAGTTGAGGAGGCGATGGACTTGGCTGCTGCTACACAAGGTGCTAGGCATTATGATCTTGGATCTCATGTCAGCCCTTCGATATCTACTTCATCTGCACCTACACCACATGGGAGGCTGACTTTGCCTATTGCTTTTGTACAGGGTCAGAGGTAATATTATTTAATACATGTAACTTCATTTTGTATTTGTTATTTTGTAAATGTTATTTAATACTTGTCCTTTTGCAATGCCCGTTGTTATTAATTTGTAGATTGATGCTCGAGACGACTTCGTGTCACATTATAAAGATCTTCAAGAAGAATATCCATGAAAATAATGGATATTATAACTGGAAGAGCGTGCCAAAAGCAGAAGAAGGAGTACTTCCAGGAGTTCATGGTAAGTTAAGTAATTTAATATTCATATTAATTGTTGTTGGTTTTCAAGTTACAAATAGTTTTGTACTTATTGAACACATTGTTAGTGAGGTTTTCTGGTTTGATATTGTATTATTGATTGTATTGGTACATCTTCTTATTATTTTGTTGATCTTTTTGGATGAGTTTGAGTTGTTTTTGTTTAGGTTGTGACTAGACACTGCCAATTTTTAAGGAAAATGTTCCCTGGTTTTTCTAGTTTTCTACTAGTTGTTTTTGTTATTATTGTGGTGTTTGTTTTGTATTATACGTAGGCATTATCAATTTTTAGGAGAAATATTGTTGAATTTTTCTTAGTATTATTTTAATTTATTGCGTATAACTAATTAATTGCATTTATTATTTGCAGAAACACTACATGTGGGATTCGACCAACAACACATAGATTCACGACATGTTTATGAAGCGGTAGAAAGCCTTATAGAGATATGATATACACATTCAAAAGAAATAGAAACCGCATAAAGCTGAATTGTGTGCCCGAGGATATGCTTGGAAGAACTGGCTGGTGTACTGGAGTCAACCAGAGGTCGTTGATCTTTCTAAAAAGGCGAGCAACAATAGGTTATCCGAGTTAGGGGGATCTGCTGGCATAGGTTGTTCTTGTAACACTGGAGGGTCTCACTCGTACATTGCATATTATAATACTTACGTATGTAATTTTAGTTTTAATTTTTATTTATTTCAAGTTTTTCTAAAATAATTTTAAGTTATTTTTAATACTTTGTATTTTTGGATGTAGCGACAGGAGACTAGACATGATCTTAATGCGTACGATACTTTTCTGCATACACATTTGAGGAAAGATGGTACATTTGTCGATAAGAAGTCTAGGAGGATAGCTGTAAGTATAACTTTAAAATGCTTTAAACTATTAATATATATACATTATGAGTCTTTTGTAATGTAAGTTAACGTTTTTTTGCGGGAGGAGGTAGGTACGGCGTGTGTAGCAAAACTGCCACGTAGGACGGAAAAAAGGATCCGTAAACATGACACAAATATACCTCAATGTCATTGGGGTGAAGAAGCGGTGAGTCTACGACCTTGAGACTCGTGCATCTATGTTTAATAGGATTTGTGGTCCCACCGCCTCCTAGCGCTCCACGATTGATGAGAAGACATGTGACTAAGCATGTCACACAATAAATGGCGGCTATGAAAGAACATATGGAGAATAAGTGTGCTCAGTTGTAGTCACATGTAGTCGTATGGGTTGTATGATGATGGAGAAGCACCGCCAGGAGCAAATGCCTCGTACTTGATAATTATGCACCTATTGGACATATGATAGACTTTTGTATTTTATGGTTTTTATTACCTTATGGGTGTATTGTATTAAATACTTGGGATAATTACAAAAAATACTCTACGTTTGACCTAATTACAAAAAAATCCAGCTAACTTTCCAAATTATGGAAAATACCCCTAATGTTTGATTCTGTAACGACCCAGATTTTTATGTCATAATAAGTGTTTTCTTAATTATGTTATTAGTTTATTTCATTTAATAATAATGGAGAATTGTGAATTTATTAATGATTTTACTTGATAGTTAATTTATTAAATTACGGATAATAAAAGTGTCTTTTTAATTAAACTGATGATTCATTTAATTTGGGCCTTATAACAAATCATTGAAATTTTAATTAGTTTTGAGTATTAAATCAAGTCCATATTTTTAGTAAGTTAATAATAAGCCCATGTACTCTAAACCTAGCCCAATTAGAAGTAGGTTAAAACACAGATATAAGACATGTAAAACACACACATTGAGAACACACAGAAAATACATAATACACTATTAGAAAAAAGAGAAGAGAGAAAAAGAAGAAAGAAAAGTGATTTTCCCAACGCGGTTGATTCAATAGAGGCCTGAGAAGAATTTTATTATCGATAAGTTAGTCAGACAAGTAATCTCCTTAGTTATCACGTACATTTATGTTTGGATTATTGTTATGCATGTAATTTTCATTATGCTGATCTCAATGCTTGTCCCCTTACCATGTTTGACTATGTTGTGTATGTGATTTTCATTATGTTGATCTCAAGGCTTGCTTCATGTTTGACCATAAGGCTTGTCGCCTTAAATGTTATAGAATTTCATGTATTGGGCTTGCCGCCAACTATGTATGATTTGAGAGTATGCTTTTCTTTGAATGTATGTATTTTCCTAATTAACTGAATGTTGGGTTAATCTAATTGGATGTATATGTTTTTTCCCTAACTAAGTGAATGAAGAGTCTCTCAAAACTAATTGGATATTAGGTTTTCATATTAACTAACTGAATGTAGAGCTTTCTCCTAATAGTTTGGAATAGTTGTCCCTTAATTAGTTGAATGAAGGTTTCCCTTAACTAGTTCATTGACGGGTTTCCTAATTGATGTAGTTATTTTCATAATTAATTGAATGTAGGGTTATTCCTAATTGATTGAATATAGGGTTTTCCCTAATCAGTTGAATGCATGGTTTGTTCTCAAATTCTCTCAGCTAATGTGATTTAATTATTATGATATGCGCCTATGTTTATTCTCGTATTTAATGATATGTTGCATCACTTAGGTTCATGTATCATTGTTAATGTATGTTTATAGCATTTCACGAGCATCCGAACATTAAGTGAAGTCAAGTCATTAAGTATAATGTTTTTCAAAAGAAATGGGTGCACATTGTTCCATGATGCTGGAGTGAGTGAAAAATAGGCGTGGGGGACCGGCGTTCTGAATGCCGCTTGCGGCTAATGTTAATGTTCAAGGAAAAGGGCCTTCAGGCAAAACGAATGGAAATGGGCCTTCGGGCAAAATGTTCACGGGTTCCAAATAACTAGGCCCACTGCGACCCTGATTAGAACAATGTGTTACCAAGTGAGCTCGCGTCCTAAGAATATTTTATGGAAAGAAAGATAATGTTTTAAATATGAATGTGAAAGGTTTTAAGTAAATTAAATGTAAAGTCCATTAAGTAATAAAAGTTAAATATATTGCGTTAGGCAAATCATGCATAAGGTTACTTGTTGAACTCCTTTAGCTCATTCCACGAATGTTGAAATTTCAGATGAGAATGCTTGAGAGGAAGGAGATGGCGGGGCGCAGTGACTCGAGGAACCCATGTCCTTCGATTTTTCTTAACTTCAAAGTTATGACTTTTAGATAATTAAATGTTAAATGACTTCTATTTTTAGTACGAATATTTTTGGACAAGTATTTATTTCAGTTATTAGCATTTAATTCCGCTGCAAAGTTTTCAAACGAAGTAAGATTATTATTATTCCGTATTTTTGAGCATTAAATGTTAAATGACTTCTATTATAATTGCATATTTTCCGCATTAAAATTCAAGTAAGCTAGAAAGGGCACTACAGATTCAGTGTAAAAATCAAGGTGTAAACTGTAATATTTTTATCAATATGACGGGGGGTTTTGAATTTGTTTTTACTTATAAATAGGGTAAATGTTACAAAAAAATAAAATCTCACGGGGTATTTTTTGTAATTTAGAAAGTTAGTTGGGTTTTTTTGTAATTAGGTCAAACCTTAATGGTACTTTTTGTAATCAACCCTACATACTTTTATGACTATTATTGCCACGTATGTTTAGTAGAACCCTTTATTGACTACAATTTTAAATACTTTGTGTAAATGTACTTTATATTTGAATTTGTATTATGTGAACAAGATTTTAGAGATCTATAAATATGAAAAATGAAAATAAAACCAAATAAAATATACTAAAAAATAAATATTTAGCTGTAGATTATATCCGTTAAACGACAGATTGGTCCATCGTTATATTGCATATAAAATATTACTTTAACGAAGATTATGTCCATCGTTAAAATTAACAACAAATATATCATCTTTAAATTACAAAAAAAAATTGATTAACTGGCGACGGAAAAGTCCGCTGTTAAATTTAAGGGTGGACACATTTGTCGCTTATCAATTTTTATTTTATCATAAAAAGAGTTTGTTCGACCACCAGTGTACCAGTGGTTTTTTTACAATTTACGACAAATGTAGCCATCTATCTCTATATATATATATATAGGGCTACATCTATCGTAAATTGTATATATATATATATATAATAGCAAAAGTTTGGAATAAAAATTTTCCCACCCATTTTCACATGCTGAATTCAGAAATTGTTTTACTACAAAATTGTAACCGTAGATCTTGCAATCTATATTAAATAAAAACATTTATTTGTATGATTGTAGAAATGTAATTTCTTTACTTAATTCAATATAGGTTGGTACCTTTTGGATTTGGGCAAGAGTTGTGTCGATTTCGAATGAGTGGTGGTACCTTGCATGCACTCATTATACGAAGAAGATGCATCCAACTGTCGATAATTTCTATTGTGTAATGTGTGATTCGTTGTTTCTAACAGGGGTTTTGAGTTAATATTATTTAGATTAGATTTAGATTTAGATTAAATAATAAAAAATAAACATAGAATATATAATTTAAATAAAGAGTGATACTTCAAGATATTCCTTCCTCAAATTTGTGCATGACTTCCCAATTAAATTTTCACAATCGCTACCCCAACAAAGTAAAGTGGCACTAGCATTTTCATCAACAACTTGAACATGTATCATATACCTGCTCAACCAAAGTTCGAAAAACAATGTTAAAAACAATTAAAACAATTCTTAATCTAATTTAAATTTATTTTTTAAAATGTTTTTTAAAATTTGCTTGAATAGTTAATGTTGTATTTTGTATGAAAAATTGTAGCTGGCGAGGAGCTACCTGAGGAACTATATTGTCTGATCGGAAAAAAGATTATTTTTAAAGTTCAGATAAAATCTGAAAAACTCTATAATTACTCCGAAATCTTTTCCATTGTTAAGTTGTCTACAGATCCGGATCTAATCTGGAAATATGGAGTGATGAATCTTCAGATCAAGTGATGTAAATTGTTTTTTTTTGGTTCTATTTTCTCAATATTATTCATAAAGGATCATTATAAATTATTAATGTAATCTTGGATGTACATGAATCGGATTTTTTTTATCAAAGTCGCAATCAGATGATAATTGTGATGACAAGGTTTTATCTCTTATCTTATTGTTATTATTATTATTATTACATTATTATTAGTATTCTTTACAAGTATCGTATTGTATATGTATAATTATTAAAAAAATTACTATCTTTTTGTTTGTTTGAAGAAACTTCCTCAGAATCTGAGGTCAATGCTCCAATCAAGAACTTTAAAATAAGGCTCTCTACGTCTGAATCTCCTCTATGCAAATGCAGATTGAATGAAGATTTCTCATCATCAATGACTTCTATGAAGATGAAAAGTGTCATAAATATTGAAGATGACAAGAAATATGCAGTCTGATGTGGTGTTTTTATATTTGATTTCTTTGGACTGTTTGCAATTCCACTGCATATGTAGTTGTTTTCTTTTTACTGTTTTAGAACAATAATTTCTGATTAGTTTATTGGGTTTGTTACCCAACTATGAACACTATTTTGGCATTGATATCTATGAATTTGGATTGTTTTGTCTATGTTTTGTTTTATCTAATTAGCTTGAATTATTATCTTCAAATATTTCTATTGACTTATGTGTTATTTGATCATCTAAAGCTTCATGTAATTTTTACTTATGTAAAGGTATGAAGTTTTATATTTATTTACTATTATTAAAAATTGTTAGTTAGAATTCTGAATTTGTTTAAAACAATTTTAGGTTTCTGAAGAATGTCAAGTTCGAAAATTGAAATGGAGGAGAGGGGATAAATCTCAAAGAAATAAAAAGACTTAATCCTAATCAACACCCTTGCAAAGGGTGGGGAATATTATTTGAGCTATAAGACTAAATTATACTACACTAAATGTACTGCTAAATGCAATTATTAGATATAGCTTTCAATAATTTTACGATCAAACTTTATCTGCGACTTTTATTTATCATGTGTTGATATTAATATCCATTAGGACACTTTTTTTCCCTTTATATATATGGTTTGATTTATAATAAATGATTCTAGCCAATTTAGTATTTGATATCCTAATTTATTGAAGGATGTTTCCTTTGAAAGAACAAATAAGATTCTACAATGTACAATATCATTTCATTAGTCATTTTCAATAATTTCTTGTGTTAGCAAATGTTGGGAAAATATGAGGTGTATAATCAGAAATGGCTTTGGAAATTTGAGCAAATTGATGGTGGAAACTTGTAAGTTGAAGTCGAAGCGAGTTCTACTGAATGAATTTTCAAACATTATTGTGAGAATATGTATGGTTTGTTCTCTGAAATTATGTTATAATATATATTTAGATGAAAATTATATGTTTGGACGTTATAGCTTTGACATAGATTTGTATGATTACAGTGAAAAGATATTTGATTATAATTTTTGAAGTGTCTCCAAATAGATTTGCATGATTGTGGTGAAAAATATTTGGTTGTATTTTTAAAATCTTATTTCCATCAAAAACTAAAAATTGAAAACGAATCCATTTCATTGTGAATTTTCCTAAACGATCATAAATTCATTTTTTGGAATAGTTGGAGAAATAAAAAATGACACATGGAAATACATTCGTACAATGCCGAATCTTTTGACTAATTCTTCCATTTTCAAGAAATAGATAAACTTGACTCTTGACTCTGTGAAAATAGTAAATTAACTTCATATATATATATATATATATATATATATATGATAGAAATTAATGTTCCTAAAAAGGAAACTAAGTTACCTTATGAAATATATTAGAAGATCGGAGTACTAATAGTTTTTGGACAGCCTAGCACACTTAATGGCCATAAATCTCTTCGTAGATAACGTTTTTTTCAAATTCTTCTGCTTTTTTGGTTTAAAAATAGACCCACATGGCGTATCGATGTACGACAGCTAGCTTATTCCCAACAAAAGCAGTTTTTTGTTCAAATTAAGTAAAACTTCACCAATAAGCGCTAACGGTTGCTTAGCTTGGCAAAACGTCTCCCAAGATAAAACCACTTCTAATTCAGATAGTAGCATTATAAACCTAAACCTCTATGAATAAAAAGTAGCCCAGAACTCTCTTTTGAAAATTGGAGGTAGAAATATATGAAATACAGGAATCTATGGGATGATTTGAAATACAATCCGATGATTCATATTTACAATGGACGAAAAATTGTGGGCAAAATTCAAAATTATTGGAAATATAAGGGACCAAACTACCAGTTTTTTCTTTCCGAAAGGGCCACATACATTCGATGATGGCTTGATGATTAAATTACACAAAAGTACGCCATCTGGCACTGACTTGGTGCTATTTCACTGACTCGATGTCTTTTATTCAAATAGTCCACTCAACGCTTAAACTCAGTCAAGTTGACTCTAAGCTCAATCTAGTCCACTAATTAAGCTCTCAAGCTCAATTAAGTCGACTAACTCTTCAAGCGCAGTAACTCACCTATCAAGCTCAATTAAGTCGACTAACTCTTCAAGCGCAGTCGCTCACCTATCATGCTCAATATTCGAAATGAAGATCTTCTATTCTATTTTTATATTCCATCTTATAATCTAACGAAATGTGTAAATGCCACAAGTACAAAAATGATGTCATCATATACACGTGACATTTAATTTATTTTGTTCATTGGAGTACAAGATAGAACTTGAAATAGAACAGAGATTTCTTGTGCTCGATTCGTTCATCTTTGGAAGTTTAAAAAAGAAATTGTATAAAAAGATTATACCAAGCAGGCTGGCCTACCACCCAAAACCCAGGCCTAGTCAAGCGACAACGCTCGTGTGTAGGTATTTGGATCAAATTAACCACAAGTGTGTAAGTTTCTTCCCCTCCAAACACTAGGGCTCCTTGAAGTCCAAACTAAAATGTCCAACTTGAGCTATATAAAGCTAACACTCTTTAGCTTATTTTCTAATGTGGATTGGTAAGGGAGTATAATTGAAGTGAATGATTTGAGAGTATAGTTGGATATTAGAAGAAAATGTGATGATGATAGTTGAAGTGATAGTTTTTTTAGAGTAATAGTGATTAGATGTGATTGATAATTTGAAAAACAAGAGAGAGTAAGTGGTGTGTATTTGTGATATATTTATGTAATGATAAAAGTAGATAACATGTTTTTATGTTAAAATTATAAATGGATGCATGTGATTGATAATGAGTAGATAGTGAATTATTTGAATATTGCCACAAACAATCAAACGTTTAATGATATTCGTCTGAAAATGAAAGGGAGGAAAAAATTCACAAGATAGAACTGCCTAATTTTTCACCTTCCCATCTCTATATTTCCAACAATAAACACATTTAAGTGACTAATTGTGTGCATTAATTTTTCATTTACTTAAAATTGGATTTTGAGAAATCAAAATATTAAACTTATCTACTTTGATGTAGATTATGTCTACCTCATTTATTTATAATCTCAATAAGTAAATCTATTTAAATAATTGGTCAAAAGTAGGATCAAATCCAACTTTTCAACACAAAATTGTTAATCTGTAATTTTGTGTTATAATGATCAAATTGTAAATTTGTAATTTTGTTATGTAAATTGAAGACAAATATTAATATTAAAACATTTTGAAAAATTTACCTTCCATCCAAATCATATACAAGTTTCAACTTTTTAGGTTAAAGCTATATGAATTATTTACCTTCTTTTTTCTTTTATGACCAATTTCTTGCAAGCATTTCTAACTATCCATATCTCCCACTTCTTGTCAAACAAGGTAAAAGTATAAAACCTAACCAACAGGTCTCTTGTGAGACGGTATGAGACCGTGAGACGGTAATACTTTAGTCTAACAAGTGATATTTTAGTGTAAAAATGATACTTATCCAAATACACTTAAATATCACTTTTTTATACTAAAAGTATCACTGTCTCACAGTCCCACGGGCTTTCACTATCTCACATAAATTTTTGTGAAACCCGAAAACTTTATATGCACTCATAGGTCAAAGAAAAATAAAAAATAAGTAAAAAGGAGATGGCCACGGAAATACTTACTGTATTATATAGAAAGTAGAAACAATGACAAAGAAAAGGAAAAATTTGTTCAAATTCTAAAGATAGGATGGACTAATTATTACGTGCATTAATTATAGGCAAAAGAAAAAATCTAGAAAATAAGAGTACAATAATTCTCCTTGGATTTTCTTCCTATTCAAACAAATGCATTAAAAAAGATTTTATCACTTATAGTAATTCCTATATACATTGTCCTTATCCGCAATTTTGTCAGACTTTATATATGCCAATACATTTTGGTTTTTGTTGCAAAACTTCAATAGTGTTTCTCATGTCCTCCTTTGTCTCAAATTCCTTTTAAAAGGTAAAATCTCTGTTTAATTAATTTCATTTCATTTTTTTACAGAAGTTGATCTTCTGTTTTTTAAAGTTCTTGAATGAATCATATATTTATACTGTTTAATATGCTGGAATTTAATCTTTTTGCGCTTGTGGAATTGTTATTCTTTACAGAGAATGGAATTTTCAATTCTCCAAATTCCAGAAAAGGTACAAATTTACTTTGAATATGATTTTTCATTATTAGTTGATTATTAATTTATTGATTTTTTAATTTATAAATTTTAAGTGCTGTCTAAATTTGTTTATTCGCAACAATTATGAGGATCGCCATGTCTTTTCTCATTTTATTAGATCTTATGTTTACGGGTAGGAGCGTGGTGCTTTGTATGTGTTTTTGTAGATCTAGATACAGGTGACAATCATCCGTGCAGTTGAATAGGAGATGAAACACCATCCTGAATAGTAAATCTCATCTAGTAAATATTCCTGAAATGTTTATATTGATGTGCCATTTTTGTAGATGTTACATACTCATATTGTATTGTTCATCCATAGACCTTTTTTGCTTTGAATATGACAACTTAAAACAAGCAATTCAACATTAATTAAATTGGTGGTATTTCACAAGTGTTTTTCATTTAATGCTTAGATATTTGTTCTAATCCTTAGATCTTCAGCGGCATGGGACGAATCCATAAATTATTTACGAGGAGGCACAAAATAAATACAATAATAAACTACATTAAAAATAATTAATGCGGGCACATTTTGCTTTCTTTTAACCTAATTAATATATAAATTTTAAAAATAAATATGAAATAGTAAAAAATAATGAAAAAACTATTTAAATAAGGAAAAAAACTATGGCGGCATGTGAACCCATAGGTGGGTGTGTGGATCCGTCTTTGTTCAAGGAGCTTTTGTGTTCATTTAAAATAATTTCTTGGGCTATTAAATTTAATTATCTTTTCTTTTTTTTTATACATGATTACAATACAAGAAAATCACGTAATAACTATGGATGATTTTTGTCGCTAGATAACTATGAAATACCAACAAAATTGCGATAAAAATAAAATTTTAAAATGTTAAAATTAGCGAAGATCTAGCAGCAAAATTATGACATAAGATTAGCGACGATGTTATTGTCGTTGCATAGCCGTTGTAGAAAATATAAAGATGGACAATATTGTTGTTATAACTTAGCGATGGAATTTATTCTCCAGTAAATTCAACTAAGCGTAAAATTAAGTTGCCCTTTGTATAAAGTTTAAAAATGGAACTTAATTTCCATCGATAATAATCGACAAATTTATATCCAGAGGTAATGTCTCAACTAATTTCAGCTCAAAATCATTCTTTTGCCTTTCATTTCAATAGAAAAAAATCTCAAATCATTCTACTCCACAATAAAAATCCCAAAATTTACATTTCCATATTCATCCCAAATTTTGTTCCTCTCTCTCTCTGATCAACATATGTTCAATCGCACTTTGGTAACTCATGCTTTTAATTTGTACGCTGCCTAGAAGCGTGACTATTTTACATAATTGCTAGTTGAGTGCAAGAACTCAATCAATTAAGTCGGTGATATTTGACAAGTGTTTTTATTTTAATACAAGATATTACAATTAATTTTTTGATCTTCAACGATGTGTTCAAATAAATCAATTCCTTGGTATAGTTCATCCAATAGTCCTTTCTTAGTTTATACATAATGTAATCAACTTACTAGAAAATGCATTAATTGATCAAAACTTATTAACACTACAACAAAATCACGGATTAGCGATGGAATTTTTCGACGGATGACTTCCATCACTAATTAGTAACAGTTTGACGATGGATTAACGTCAAAATCTCCTCCAATAAGTTTAAAAAATATTTTAACAAATGCTAATGGCCTAACAACGGATTAACGACAGAAATCGCGACAATTGTCTGTCGGTCGGTCGGTATTGTGTCGGTAATATATTGCGCCCAATTATTTTAAGATGTATCGAAGAGGGATCAATGAAGGAAAATATAGCGACGGGAGTATATCATTGTTAGTATATCTGGAATGTTACTTTATTTTAGCAATGGATCTGAATCAATCACTGCTATGTTTTAAATAAAATGATAGCATTATATTTGTGTCATGAGAGTATAAATTTTACTTTATTTTACCAATGGATGTAGATTTTGTTTTAGCGATAGATTCATGTCATTGCTATTTTTTGATAATGAAACAAGAATGTTTTTACTTATATAGTGACCAATTGAAGTCTGTTGCTATATCTTGATAATGAAACAACACGTTTAATAATGAAACAACAATGATTTTACTTATTTAGCAACAGATTCAAGTCTATCGCTATATATTGATAATGAAACGACAACATTTAATAATGAAACAACCATGCTTTTACTTATTAGCGAGGGATTCAAGTCTATCGCCATTTCTTGATAATGAAACTACAACTTTTTTTACTTATTTAGCAACGTTTTCAAGTTCTTTGCTATTTCTTCATAATGAATTGAGAACATTTAATAATGAAACAACAATATTTTTACTTCTTTAGCGATGGATTCTTAGACATTGTTGATCCGTCGCTAAAATTAATAGCTCAAAACAGACATCAACCTTCTTCTCCCCTCAATTTCCTTCTGGTTTATCTTCCCATGACTTCTCCACACCATGACTCAATCCCCATTTGACTAGCCACCATTTTCCCCTGTCAGATGCCAGCCGCACCACCAACAGAGCTTCGCCGTGCCACCAACTACATTTTCAGCCTTCTATTTTGTACAGAGTCAAAAATTGTGAATCTTCACAATTTGATAATAAACTCTGAATAATTATCCACTTCTTTGGACAGTTTGAGAATGTGTAATTTAATGTGGGTTCATTAGTATACTATTTGTTTATAAAATTTTGGTACAAATCTCCCTTTTGTTCTCGGTTGCACTACAATCTTTTAGGACGAAGGGAAGATGTTGTTTATATTTTCACATAATACATGAAAAAAATAGTAGGCTAACAAAACCGCGTTAAGTAAGTTCACATTCTTGAACATGATAGGGCCCTTACCAAATAGAAGGAGGAGAATTGGAGGGGAATGAATGAATGTATGTAGTATATAATTGAATATGCATGCTATAATAAAATGGTAGTTGCTCCTTACAAGTGACTGATTTATAGTTAAGCCGTTTGAATGACTTATAATTGTTACTTTTCGTTTAAACGACAAGTGCAATTAAGAGTCATTTAGATGACCCATATTTTCACGTAACCTATGGTTCAAACGACCAATAAGAATGAGTTATTTGAACGACAAGGGAGGTGCCAATATGGGTCGTTGGAACGACCTTAACTACAAAACAACAATTATCTCAAATACTATAAGAAAACTGGAAAATAACGACGGAAAATTATGTCGCTTAACAACTTATTTCCGTCGCTATATACATTAGCGACGGATTTCCAACGGAAAATTTCCATCGTCAAAATCCTCGTCAGCAAAATTGTAACAATGGAAATACGTCCGTCGCTAACATTAGCAACGGATATTTCCATTGCTAGAGAAAAATGTCTGTAGTTATTGTTGGACGACTATTTAGTCATATTTCCTAATTTATTGGAATCTCATATTGATTGAATCATTATTTTCTGACACGTGATTTTATTTTCTCTGTACATGGTGAGGTTTTGGATCTATTTTGTGTTGGGATGTGTATTGCTCATCTATTTATCATTTAATAATGTAACTTATAATACGTATTAAATGTTTACACAACTGTTCTTTTGAAGGATTTACAATGAACAGATAAAACATGTCGAGCCAAACATTTCAGATGCTCAACTTGATGGTAAATTGGAAAAATAATTTGCAAGTTGGTTTGAGAAATATGTGAGACTTTCAAAATACTTTGAACATAATCAAATAAGAACTATTCAACTTATATTTGTCGTGTTATAATAGTTTTTATATTTAAGATATATATATATATATATATATATAGACACATGATCCTTCGAACAACATGTCAAACAAATTCATCAAGGATCTCACAAAAAGCCCATTAAGATCCATCACTACATATTCTGGGTATTATGTAAATGGATTTTAATTCCACACGGTTAGCCACAATTTTGCTAGAACAACTATGGACAGTAGAGTTTGCATAAAAGGAGTGAATTACAGTGTGAATGAGAGCGATTATTATGGTATATTGCTGGAAGTTGTGCATCTTGAGTACCATGTTTTGCCCATTAAGAGGATTATTTTGTTCAATTGTGAGTGGTTTGATCCGACGAGTACGAAACTAAGGTCCATCCCAGTATAAGATGATCGAAGGTAATCACAAGTGTAGATTCAATCGATACGAACCATTTGTTCTAGCAATTCAAGTGACTTAGGTTTACAATTGTACGTATTCGAGTTTGAAACGTGATAAGTCCGATTGGTGGGCCGTTTGCAAAATTAAAGCCATATCTAATGTAGAAACTATTGAATCATCTACACTTCCATCATTTCAAGAGGAATTCATGATTATGTACAAGTAGATGTAGACCCAATACATTTGGACGACCCTATTGGTGGAGTTATAGAACTTACAGATGAACAATTTACCAATGAAGATGAGGTTGAGCTAGAAGAAGAAATGGATGACTTAAGCGGAGATTCAAACATAGGAGAGAACGACAATGATAGTGATAATTAGTAAGACATGTTGATTGTCTACCTTTGTTAATATATGTTTTATTATTAGGACTTGTTACAAAAATATTTTTGTGCATTAAATTCTTTGTATCCCATTACTTTTAGACTTGTTCTTTTTTCATTTGTGCTATTATTTGAAATAAACTAATTTTAGTTTTGTTTTTAATTTCAGATGGCTAGAGGTAGAGGTTCTAGTAGAGGTGGTCAAGAAGGAGGGCGTGGACGAGGGGATGGTCCTTCGACATCACAGCCGTCCTCGTGCACCCACACCTGAGACATCTACACCATTACCGCCGCCGATTCCTCCTCTTTCTCACATCGAGGAGATCGTTGACTTAGCGACTACTCCGCCAATCACAACACCACCGCCATTGCTTGAGCATGGCAGCCCGTCATCATCTCATGGCCTCGACATCTCGAGGTCGTGGGTCATCGATTTCACATGTGGTCACGGACTTGCCCTTTACCAATGTTGAGCATAACGAGGTAAAACTTATTTAATATATGTGCGATCATTACATATTCATTATATTGTTTACATTGGTGTCATTCAAGATATTACTTATATTGGTTTCATTAAATTGATTTAAATGTTTTACTTGCACGATTGCGGCATTTAACATTCTGTTTGGGTTGTGATGACATTAATTATTTTGCAACGCCTTCACCTGAAGGATACACCTAGAAGAAAGTGTCGATTGACTATAGGGAGGATTACTTCGAGGAGTTTAAGGTAAATTTATGATACAGTTTTTATTGGTGGATGATTTATTATCATTAACCTTTTTAGGTTTTTATTATGAGATTATGAGTCTGCATATATGCAATTTTCATGAAAGATTGTCCTTAGCACAAAAGCTATTGTAGTTATGTTTGCTAGAGCTACTTTTCTGTATTATGTATGTTTCTTGTAATCTGCTCAGATATAAATTTTTGAAAATAATTCTTAGTTGTTCGGGTGGGGGTGGCATGAGGACATAGTATAAAGATAAGAGTCATGCCAACTTCAGCTCACCAACATTGAATGAGTTTAAATCTTGTGTCTTGTGTCATTGCATCTGTTTTATAATGAAATCATCATATAAATCTTGTGCAGATTGAGTACTGTTGCTGAGCTTATTGTATTGCATGTTTTTGTGTGTGTTTTGTATGATGATTTTACATATTTTTGGTGTGTTTTATTTCCATTTCATGTTTTAAGTATTATGTTGTGTTATTTTGTTGATTTTTTAGGTTTTGGTGGAAAAAACAAGGTTTGGAGCAAAAAACGTTAAAAAGTCATTTCGCGTTGCAGCAATCATCATATTTTGGACGTAACGTTCGCATCCGAAGCCCAATTGACATGATTCATACGCCATTGGAAATCTAAGACAAATTTCTAAAATGTCTATGTCTTCTACTAAATGCAAATGAAGGCGTTTAGATGGGTTAAGATCATGTACAAGTCAAAGTAATATGTCAAAATCTCGTAAATGATAGGTCTTGGTATTTTGGTCATAACTCTCTCTAGAAAATTGATATGGAGGTGATTAAAGTGGCTATGGAAAGCTAATAGATAGAGATACAATTCATATGAAGACACTAAGACACAACTCCGATGTTTAGCGATAGTGCGGTCGCGCGATGCATGCGGGGCAAAGTTTTGCACAAATGGTAGGCTGCTGACTTGCAGAACACGAAATTTTTTATTTGTTTTGCGTTTTTTTGCTCTTCTACCTTGTTTAGGACTCTAGGGTTATAAATAAGACTTGGGGAGCCCTTATTTTCAACACACCTTCATTTTTAGCACTTTTAGACTTTAGTTTTTGGTAATTTTCTCTTCCATTCAACATTGGGATTGTTTGGGTTCTTCCCCTTGAAGTTATGTTGCTTTCTAATCAAAGATTTCTTCATATCTTTTGTTTGATTTCAATTGTTGGGTGATTATTATTGTTGCATGATAATATTTATGATTGTTTTCTTTCCTTCAATTGAGATTATGATCTCATCCCCAAGCATGAACTAATTTCCTTGTTCTATGATTAGGATGATTTGATTCAAACAAACAAGCATTAGTATTGATTAATTGAGTTGTTTTTCTGAATGAATTGCTTTATTTGATAATTGAATGTCTGATCAACTTTTGATTGTTTTGGGGGAATAATTGAGACCAATCGAAGATATTATTCCTGGACTAAATTTATTCAGGAGGTTAGATACGAATCAGATATGTATTATCTAACCCTGGGCTTAATGAAAATAGCAAATTTTGTTGGGATAGCCCTAATATGTGAATACGAGAGTTATCAGACCATGACCTTATTTTTACATGATTGTTATATTTGTTACCCGCATAATCAATTAGTTGATATTCTGCTTGTGAGTTTGATGAGATGAATCCGAAATCCTAGACTTGCATCCAAATAATTTTCTCAAAGTTTAATCGTGTTTAGTTTGATTATCGTCTTCTTAACTATTTTTCTTTAGTTTATTAAAAATCACAATTCTTGTTAGAGTGTTTAGATTTATTTTCTATCATTTGTGAAGCATAATTGCCACGCCCCAGACGGGGACGCGACGATGATCCACAACTTAAATACAAATAAACCAAACAATCTAGACAAATATCCACGAAACCCCAAATGTAACATAGTCAAATATCAGCGGAAATAAAGAACAAGTACGAGTTACAACTTACAGTCCAACAAATAACCAAATTACATCCCTGAGGAAAACTAAAAATAACAGCTTAATAGTCAAAGGGTCCTACGCCCTTAAGTTACAGTCTAGAATGGAAAGAGAATAAAAGAGTCCAACAGCAAAATAAATGAAACAAGTCCGGCAACATCAACAACAATAGATAGTAAGTCCAACAAGCGGAGCACGGGAGTTCGATTCGTGGTAGGTTCAACATCTTGAAAGAAAGTCCTCATTTAAAGGTTAGAAAATGGGGAGGGGATGAGACATAAATCTCGGTGGGTGGGGTGATCGTGTGCAAGTGTGGCGATATATAGTTAATGTGAGAAAACAACAGATTGTAAAAACGCGTGAGATATGATGCATGAATTCACACACACGATCCCAAGCGTCACGTGATAAATATATTTAAGTAATATACTTATACGATTTGAGAAAACGGTTCATGGTCCCACATGCACTATGTGATTCGTAAGACGGTAGGATTGCGTTTAAATGTAACACCAATCCTATGCAAGACAAATAATGGTTGCGTACGGATTTGTAGCACCAACCAATGCAATACAAGTAGCGGTTGCGTATGGATTTGTAGCGCCAACCAAACGGGTCCGACTAACTCCAGAATCGTATGGATCAGACAACAATTCCTTCGTTCTTCCTTGTAACTCTCCGAGCAAGATGGTCCAAGACCTGTCACCTTATCGCTCCATTGGCAAAGACAAAATCCACAGTGGAGCTAGCAATGCTCGGATTTGTCATAATCATGATTATACCTCAAGTACTACGACCCGCTTCCCTTGGACAAACTTCGTCCCTCAGTTGTGGGAATAGGACGATGGGGCCGAAGAGTGGAATAGCAGCCGAGCTGCCCGGTTTCATCCTCGACGTATCCATTCCGACTGTGAGCTCGACACACCAAGTTGACTCAGGCAGGAAAATAAATACAAGTTCAGGTAGTCAACCAGGCAGTCGAGTTGTCACTCCCCAAATGCAACGCGACGACGATCAACCTCTTAAACAGAAATAAACCCAACAGTCTAGACAAATGATACAACAATCCCAATTGAGACAGAGTCTAAAGCAGCGGAATTAAAATAAACATAAGTACGAATTACAACTTAAAGTCTAACGAGGTCCAAATACATCCGACATAATAACCTGAATAAGTTTACAGGCCAAAACTAAAGCGTAAAGAACACCATATCCAAATCTTAAAAGTCAAGGGGCCTACGCCCTCAAATTACAGTTAAAGAGAAAAAGAGTAGCAGGATAAAAGGGAGTCCAACATCGGCCAGTACATGAAATAAAAATACAATCATCGGAAAAAGGATGCAAGTTCGACGGGTGGGGCGAGGGTAATCGATCGTGGCCGGTTCGACATCTTGGCAAAGATAGTTCTCATCTAAAGGTTAGAAAACGAGGAGGAGATGAGACAAAATCTCGGTGGATGGGGTGATCGTGTGCAAGTGTGGCGATATATATAGTTAATGCAAGAAAAACAATTGTATGAAAATGTGTGATATATGATGCATGATTTCGCACACAGTCCGTAAGCGTCGTGATAAATATATTTAAGTAATATACTTATACATTTAATAAGCAATTCGTGGTCACACAGGCACTATGTGATTCAGGCAAGACAGGTAGGATTGCGTACGGATTTGTAGCGCCAATCCTATGCAAAACAAATAATGGTTGCGTACGGATTTGTAGCGCCAACCAATGCAATACAAGTAGCGGTTGCGTACGAATTTGTAGCGCCAACCAAATGGGTCCGATTAACTCTAGAATCGTGTGGATCAGACAGCGATTCCTTCGTTCTTCCTTGTAACTCCCCGAACAAGATTGTCCAAGACCTGTCACCTTATCGCTCCATAGGCAAAGACAAAATCCACAGTGAAGCTAGCTAGGCTCGGATTTGTCAGAATCATGATTATACCTCAAGTACTACGACCCACTTCCCTTGGACAAACTCCGTCCCTCAGTTGCGGGATTAAATTAATAAAATTCATAGATTCAGGTTTTTAAAGTTTTGAGGTCGAGTTTTTATAAAATTCTCACATTGGACCCAAATTTGTTGGAATTGTCAGTTCGGGCCCTAAGTTTAAAATAATTGGAACTCACAAACCGAAAGAGCTTTTAATCTGATTCTAGTTGTAAAATTTCTCTAAGGTCAGTGGGATATTGGGACAAAAACAGGTTTAAAAGGAAATAAGTATAGGTCCCTTAATTTTTGAAAATCTCATTTTTGTCCCATTTTGAAATAATTGCCTTTAAGACTTTTAGTGGTCCAATTGTTATGAAATTTGAACCTTGGGTCCAAAATATAATTATATTATAGTTAAATTAGTATTTCCAGGTGCGTGGACTGCATAAGTCCTGGAAATTTCATTTTGGTCCTCAATTTTAATCATTTACGATTTGGTCCCTCAATTTTTATAAAATTACTTTCCAATCTCTAAACACTTGGATTTTTTTGAATACACTTAAAAAATGTTATTTCCAGTCCCTTAAAAGTTAAAATTTCAAATTTTAAAAATAGGGTATTGTACAGTTTCGAAAATAGCAATATAACCCTTAAACTTCTAAAATTTTACAATCTAGTCCTTGGGCTTTTAAGGGTTGATTTTATTTATCTACAAATTCTTAAAAATTTATTAAAATGTCCAAAAATCATTTTTGAACCTAAGTACAGTCCCAAAAATCGAAAATTACAGAGGGGTCCCTTAAGTTTTATTTTCTTGCAATTAAGTCCACCAACTTTCCATTTTTGCATTTTAAGTCCAAAAATTGAAATTTAATCAATAATGCTCGACTTTTCCAGGTTATAAGTCATACAAAACATGTATTTCAAGGGTCATATATATACAAGTCCATTTCACACAAGAATTCATCAAATATCACAATAAAGTTTACATGAATGCACCTATTTTTCAACAAATAGCATTTTTGAGCCATACTTGAGAAATTTTCAACTTGATACAAGAAATTAACATGAAATATATAACATATATATCTCAAGTGCTCAACATCAAAATACTACATGCATTTTATGTAAAAACACCTAGAAGTTGGAAAGATTTTTCCACCCACCTTAAAAATGAACTTGTTGGTGAAAAATGAATGATCACTCTTTGAGGAAGAAGTGACTTAGGTCATCCCCTGGGTCAAGGAATACCCAAAAAAAATGTAGGAGTTAGAAAATGAGGTTAGAAATCAAGGAAAAGAAGAAAGGGGTGAAGAAAATTGGTAAAACTACACCTACCTTGTGTAGTAGAAGAAATGAGACTAGTAGAGGTCTCAAAATGGGTCTCTTTCTTCACTCTTAAACCAACTCTTAAGGTCAGTCCCTAAAACTCCAAAAATGAAATTGGAGTATCAAAATTTTTGAAAATAGAAGAGAAGAAGAAAATGTACTAAAAATCTCATTTCTTACCTTTTAGTCTAATTTCTTTCACAATTTCTTGAGGTCTAGCCAAGATGGTTCCAAGTCTCTATTATCTTCAAGTTGTCTTCTAAGTGTACCTCAAGCCAAAAATTAAACTTAAGTTAAGAAGTGAAGAGGATGAGCTAGAAATATCAAAATGGGTTGAAGAAGAAAATTCCTTACCTTGTAGTAGTGATAGTTTCGAAAATAAAAAAGTAAGAAGAGTTTTTTTTTTTTTTTTGTTAAGTGTTTGAAGAAAGAAGAAAGTGTTTGAAGATATGAAGAAAGTATTCTTGAAGATATGAAGAAAGTGTGTTTGAAGATATGAAGAAGTGTTTGAAGATTTGAAGAATGTGTGTTTTTAAGATATGAAGATTGTTTGAAGATTTGAAGAATATGTGTTTTGAAGATATGAAAATTGTTTGAAGATTTGAAGAATGTGTGTTTTGAAGAAATGAAGATTGTTTGAAGATATGAAGAATGTGTGTTTTGAAGATATGAAGATTGTTTGAAGATTTGAAGAAGAAGATGAACTTATGCTTAGAGAAAATGTTGGAGGATTTTTGGAGAGAAGTTGGAGAGAAGATTTGTGTTTTGTTTTGGTTAAATGATGAGTTAGGATAATAATTGGGGAAGTTAGGACATAAATTAATAGCTGGGTTACTTTTTTAGTTGTAGGCTTGCAAGACATAAAATAAAATAGAAATAAAATTATCAAAATTTTATTTATTATTTTTTTTGTCCCATAATAATCTAGTTGGGAGATACAAAAAAATAAAATATTAATGCAAAGAAAAATGAGTTATTTCCTCATTTTATGTGATAAATTCGAAAATTAGGGAAAAAGAAAAAAAAATATTTGGTTTCTTTTCTTTATAAAATTGAGGAAAATAAAATGTATAAATATCCATAATTAAATATTTAGAAATTTAAAATTAAAGATGTGAAATAAGAAATGTGTATTTCAAAAACAACAATTTGGAAGTTATTGGGAATGAATTATAGAATAAGATCAAATATTTGGATAAGGGTCGAAATATACTCCTAAATTTATCAAGGGTCCAATCTTTCTAAAGTCGTAGTCATTCGATCAAGTATTAATACTAGAGGAGAATATAAAATTGCTAAGCTCAAAAATGCAAAATGCGTAATTGAAGTTGGAAGAAATAAATAAAAATAGAGTCGCGTTTATTAATAATAGGTTTGTGATACATAGCCGAATAAATAATCACTACATAACTCCGTATCTCACACTGTTAAAATTCGGGGCCTCACACGAGTATTATTGATTCAGGGAAGCTGTTCAGGAAAAATTTCGAAATTTGCGAGTGGCAATTATGGCGTTGGTGGAGTTATTTGGATGAAGATTATTATCGGAAGCATAAGCAATCTTTGATATCTTGAAGATTAGGTGGAACATAAGTCCCGTTGTAGATTCAAAATCGCAAGACGAGGAAGTCGCCCCGCAATCGGGTATTAATCGTTCAAGACGATCCGTTAAGTCAAGGATTTTTTGAGAAAATTAAATATTTTAATTAGTAATTAAAGTCAGAGGTTCCAGGGCTGTTTCTTTAAAAGAAAATTGCCACACCCCAGACGGGACGCGACGACGATCCACAACTTAAATACAAGTAAACCAAACAGTCTAGACAATATCAACGAAAACCCAATGGAACAGAGTCAAATAACATCGGAAATAAAGAACAAGTACAAGTTACAACTTATAGTCCACAATATCCAAATTACATCCCCGAAATCAATTAAAAGATAACAACTTAAAAGTCAAAGGGTCCTACACACTTCACTTACAGACCGGAATGAAAAGAAAATATAAGTGTCCAACAACAAACAAAAACAGGTAGGAAGTCCAACAAGCGGGGTACAAGGGCTCAATCCGTGGTCGATTCAGCATCTTCAACGAAGTCCTCATCTAAAGGTTAGAAAACAGGAGGGGATGAGACAAAAATCTCAGTGGATGGGTGATCGTGTGCAAGTGTGGCGTGATATATAGTTAATGCGAGAAAACAGTTATATGAAAACGCTTGAGATATGATGCATGAATTCACACACAGTCCACAAGCGTCGTGGTAAATATATTTAATTAATATACTTATACAGTTTAAGAAAACAGTTCGTGGTCACACAAGCACTATGTGATTCGAGCAAGACAGTAGATTGCGTGCGGACGGAATGTAATGCCAATCCTATGCAAGACAAATAATGGTTGCATACGGATTTGTAGCGCCAACCAATACAATACAAGTAGCGGTTGCGTACGGATTTGTAGCGCCAACCAAACGGGTCCGATTAACTCCGAATCGTGTGGATCGAGGCAATGATTCCTTCGTTCTTCCTTGTAACTCCCCAAGCAAGATGGTCCAAGACCCGTCACCTTATCGCTCCATAGCAAAGACAAAATCCACAGTGGAGCTTGCTAGGCTCGGTTTGTCATAATCATGATTATACCTCAAGTACTACGACCCGCTTCCCTTGGACAAACTCCGTCCCTCGATTCTTGGGATTAGGGCGATGGGGCCGGAAGAGTGGAATAGCGGCCGAGCTACCCGGTTCCATCCCCGACGTATCCATTCCAGCGTGAGCTCGACACACCAAGTTGACTCAAGCAGGAAAGTAAATACAAGTTCATGTAGTCAACCAGGCAGTCGAGTATTATTGATTCAGGGAAGCAGTTCAGGAAATTTTTGAAAATTCGCGAGTGGCAATTATGGCGTTGCTGGAGTTATTTGAATGAAGATGATTGTAGGAAGGATAAGCAATCTTCAATATCTTGAAAGATTAGGTGGAACATAAGTCCCGTTATAGATTCAAAATCCCAAGACGAGGAGGTCGCCCCGCGATCGGGTATTAGTCGGTTAAGACGATCCGATGAGTTAAGGGATTTTCGAGAAAATAAAATATTTTAATTAAATATCAAAGTCAGAGGGTCCAGGGTTGTTTTAGTAAAAGGAAAATAATTTGGGTTAGGTCCTTGTTAAAAGAAAAATTAAAATTTTGCCCCATTTTGAAAACAAAATAATAAATACATTTCCCGACCTTGAAAAATTATGAGGTCCGTTTCTAAATTCTCCAAATTGTTCAGAGATTCAGGTTTTTTAAGTTTTGAGGTCGATTTTTTATAAAATTCTCATATTGGCCCCAAATTTATTAAAATTGTCATTTCGGGCCTTAAGTTTAAAATAAACGGAACTCACAAACCGGAAGAGCTTTTAATGTGATTACAGTTGGAAAATGTCACTAAGGTTAGTGGGATATTGGGACAAAAACAGTTTTAAAAATAAATAAGTTTAGGTCCCTTAACTTTTGAAAATCTCATTTTTGTCCCATTTTGAAATAATTGCCTTTAAGGCTTTTAGGGGTCCAATTGTTATGAAATTTGAACCTTGGGTCCAAAGTATAATTAAGTTATAGTTAAATTAGTATTTCCAAGTGCATGGGCTGTATAAGTCCTGGAAATTTCATTTGGGTCCTCAAGTTTAATCTTTTACTGTGGGACCCCGAAATTTTGACTACATATAATATATAAAATTCCATATGTGAATTTATGCCTGAAATAATATTATCTTATAATATTATATTCGGGTACAGACAAATATTTATTTTAGAGTATATATATAGAATGTCGCGTATCCCATCGGAAATCGTTGAAGTCGTTTAAGTCTTGATTAAACATAAGAGGGATGAACGCATATATTGTATAAGTACACACTCTCATCTTATTGAGAAACATATAAGTGATATTATATAAATAGTTGTAGATAAATTTAACACTAACTACTTAGGGGAAGAGGATAAGATTACTAGTATCTGTGCACGTGTTCAATCATTTCACAAAGAATAACCATGTAATCCCTTTTATTTAGGACGTGGCATGCATGCAACTCTTATTATCATATTAATACAAATGCCTACCAAGCTGATACATATATATATACTTAACCAAACACCTCATGCTTTAATATGATAAAATTATTATATATACATACATGATTAGGTAGAAATGTGTACGGAGAGAAAACAAAAGAAAAAGGATAAGAAAGAATAAAAGAATAGGCAACATAGAGTGAGAGCAACAAGGAGAAATAGTAGAGAAGGAAAAGGAAGAACTAGAACCAAGTTCACGCGAGCCGCAATCTGTGAGTGACTTTTCACAAATACTTCCCTGATTTTAATCTTGATCAAAATTGTCTAATGTTTTACCTTAACCCTTTTAAAATACATGTTAAAGCTCGGGTAATTAAAATTAATTAATATTTTTTAATGACGATGAGTTCGAGTATCGGCGTCGGATATTATCAATTTATACTGTTCTTCATGCCTCG